>JAYESA010000006.1:73979235-74459235 GCA_036927795.1 Iris macrosiphon | reverse complement strand
GAACCTGTCGTTTATCGCACCTATGCTTACTGGCGTGGCGAGGATTCTAAGCGTCATGCAGACATGTATGATTATCAGGTTGTATCTTATATTGGTTCTTAAAGTATCATCTCAATACTTATCTATTTCTGTTAATACAAGACTTTATTCCATCGTTCTTTTGTTGCTAGTAGTAGGAACACCTTTAGTCCTTGTCACGACCCGCACCCAGAAAATTCGGGCACGAGTGCGTGGGCACGTCCAGCCTACGCCGCAGTGTCGGCGGTAGTACGCTGTCTAGGTCTTACTCACAAGTAATTTTAAATCTATCTCATCCACCATAAATAGACAAGGAAAATAACAGAAAATAGGAATGCTAACTTTTATAAAACAAATTGTGACAACAGATCCATAGTTAATACAAAGCCAGAAGATAAATCGGGGACAAACCCGAGTATATGCTGAAAGGAAATAAATAAGTAGCTACTGCTAACTACTCTGCAGAAGTATCCTCCTGGGTGGGAACTGGCTCCTCATATGGGTCACCTGCTAACTCATAGTGGTCATAATAGGTAGGGGCAAGGTCCTCATTATCGCCTAAAACAACGGATCCAGTCAGGAAAGGAGCAAAGTACACAATGCACAACAAGATTAAACTAAATATTTATGACAATTAAATTGAGTATCAGATTGAGAAAGTTACATAAAAGAACATCAATATCTCAGAGTTAATGCTATAAACAGGAATATGAGAAAACAAAAATAAATGAGGCAGGAAATGAAACTACAACAGTCAGCAAGAACTATAACAATATCCAAAAACTATCTGTGTAAACTTGTGTTTGTTTTAGAATACATAGTTGGCATGTAGGGGTTTATAAGGCTAATCCGGCCGTCATAAACGGCTATTAAACATGAATAATCGAGATCCGGCTGAGGGTACAGTCGCGCACCAACAGCTATTAAACACGGTAGGGGGGAAGGGTAAACTACATGCCTTCTAGTATTCTCCCACCCGACATGAAAAGCAAGACATGAAATACAGTATCCAAGACATGAAATCCAGTATTCTAATACTACATGTAATCATTAAGGGTACTAGTAGAGCAGGGAATTAATTATTATAATATAAAGATTAAACTTGAAGTGCAGGTACTTGCCTGTTGTTTGGATCCAATTATGATTGTATCTCAAGAAATTTCCAGAAATGAGTCCAGATGCTGAAATAAACATTACCATCATGCTCAGAAAATATCAAATAGCTAGAAACGCCTGTCCTTGGGTCCAATTTGGAGACAAGGGCAAAAACGGCAGTATCCTGTGTCCCGTGTCCGACACAGGGAGAAGAATTAGGGCTAGGGTTAGGGTTTTGGAGCTGCGGCCGGGCTCCGGTGGATGGCACGGCGGCGGGGAGGTCGAGGGCGGCTCGCCGGGGGAGCTGGGAGGCGGCGCCGGAGGCGGCGGGCCGAGGCTGGCCGGCTCTGCCGCTGCTGCTGCGGCTGGGTCGGGGAGATCGGAAGGGGAGGAGAGGGAAGAAGGAGGAGGAGCTGCGGCTGAGGGGGCCGCTGGGACGGCGGAGGCGGGCTGCCGGCGTCGGGCGGAGAAGGAGAGGAGAGGGGCGGCGGATCTGGCCGGAGGGGAACTCGGGAGGGCTTTATAGGGCGGAGGGGGCGCTGGGTCAGCCGTATAAGGCGGAGGACGAGGGGGACGTGGCGCCGGAAATGGTGGAGGCGACGACGTGGGGGCTGGCCGCCGGATGCGGCGGAGGACGAGGGCCACGCGGGGGGATCGGGTCATTGGGGAGCCGGCTGGCCAGCCGGGTCGGGCAGGCGGCGGGTCGGGTTTGACCGACCCGACCCGATCTGCTAGCGGTTGGCAGGCTACGGGCTGGGCCAGAAAAGTGGGCTGGGCCGGGCTCTAAAGATAATAATAATAATAATAATAATAATAATAATAATAAAACAATTAATAAATAAATAAATAGTTAAATAATTAAATAAATAGTTTTAGGTGTTTTAAAAATAGGTCCGGGGTCCAATAAATTTCAGAAAAATTACTCTAAGTCCAGTTTTTCATTTTACACCCAAAAATATTATTTCCATGATATTTTAATATTATTTATTAATAATTAAAAATCATTCAATAATTAAAAACCCTGATTTTAATTACAGAAAATTCCCAGAAAATTCCAGAAAATTGCAAAAAATCCCAATTTAATATTTTTTGAAAAATTAAGGGCTTACAATCTACCCAACTTATAAAAATTTTGTCCTCGAAATTTAAAATTAAGCCATAATCTGTTAACCCTTCATGTACACAGAACAAGTCAATCGCAATCTCCTTGCGATAATTAGAATCCCTATCATATCCACTGCAATCATTTCATGGTTAAGATGACTATTGTTCCAATCAAGATTCAACCTAGAGTTATTACTTCTTAATTCCTCAAATTTTCTACAGGCAGATTTTAGAGTAAGTCCTTATAACATCTTCAAGGATTGCACATGCTTATGATCTTGCCTCACTATTCTAACTATCATAATTCCTCTAGAAGTGATTCGAGTCCAACAGTATTCCCATTTGTATGCTCCAAACTTTTAAATTCCATTCACATCCTCAATATTCTAACTAGATAGTCCAACCTTCAAATTTTAATTTGTAATTCAAATCATCAAATTGAAAAATAATTAAATGTAGTCCACCCATGTTCAAGTCTGAATCATATATCCCCTAAATTCAAATTGGCGATTTTACGTTCATTATTCCAAGATTTAAATCATGTTCCTAAGGTGTAACTATTGGGTCCTCGATATCAATTCATTAATCATCTTAGTCACTCCTCTAAATTTTTAAAATTATAATGGCTTGCTTCTTCCAATCTAACCTTACTCGGTCACGATCCAAAAGACATTCCTCTCGAGTTGACAAATACATTGCTACCCAACTTAGAGTTTACCCATTCATCACAAAAGACTATATACCTTAAGAAAAATATTCCTTAATATGTTTACCTATGTCATTCAATCCTCGAACGCCGATCATATCACATATAATATGTCCTCAATTACGAAAGTTTAATCCTCAAGTATGTGGTCGGCCTATGTGGCATATCTAGTACTATCTATGTGCTAACTTATACCAGGCACGAGATTTCGTCTTTCCGAAATAAGGGAAGACGAAGATCACTAATAAAGAGTTCAAGGGTGGGGTGATAGAAAAGAAATATCGGGGTCAAGGCATTTTAAAGTATTCAGGTGGGAATTATCAAGCGATTGTGGATTGAATCCTATCTCGGTAATTCCTATTCACATGCTCGTATTAATACAGTTATGTAATCGATACGATATATTCAGAAATGTCTAGGGCAAGTATACTAGTCAACTATATCTCAATCCACGTAAAGTATTAATTCGAAGGACGAATCAAGCGCACTATGGTTGATCAGACCGTAATACACTGATTCTGAAATGTATCATTGTGGGCCTCCCAAATAATACACTTGTCATGAACAAGTTCGATAAAGAGTGAGCTTACAAAACTAGGCTATAGACTAGCAGCATAAATCAAGTACGGCAAAATTAAGTGCGCTAGATGATGATGAAAGAAGGTACAAATCATTGAAGTTCACACAATAAGCAAAATAACAGAAGACTCTACAATCTCTACAGTTATTAAATATAAAAGCATACCAGGTTATTAGCAAGTTTAAAGTTACTAGGTTGGGGCTGAGGTCACGAACCAGTAGGCACGAGCTAAACAATACTAGAAAAGGCAGCTAAAAAAAATCACTTACGCGCATTAGCTGCTCCCAGAGTCTGCGCGTTCTCCACGGTCATGCTGGTAGAGCATCTCGTGGTGATCTTGTAGGAACCTCGTCGCTTGCTGGTATATCCTTTACTCTGCATCCAAAAATAAACGATAAAGGCGCACAGGAATCAAGACAGGATAAAGGTCAATAAAATGATTCGAAACCGATATGAATATCAAGAACGATTCAATCAAGCGGATGAGCTTTTCCTAAAATCCTTAATCTTATTGCAGGCCTGTTCGGTCCCTAAGTTGAAACCGAACAATTTAGTCGTTGACCTGCATGGGCCACCAAAAAAATGTGTCACGACCCGCATCCGAAAAATTCGGGCACGAGTGCGTGGGCACGTCCAGCCTACGTCACAGTGTCGGCGGTAGTACGCTGTCTAGATCTTACTCACAAGTAATTTTAAATCTATCTCATCCACCATAAATAGACAAAGAAAATAACAGGAAATAGGAATGCTAACTTTTATAAAACAAATTGTGACAACAGATCCATAGTTAATACAAAGTCAGAAGATAAATCGGGGATAAACCCGAGTATATGCTGAAAGAAAATAAATAAGTAGCTACTGCTAACTACTCTGCAGAAGTATCCTCTTGTGTGGGAACTGGCTCCTCATATGGGTCACTTGCTAACTCATAGTGGTCATAATAGGTAGGAGCAAGGTCCTCATCATCGCCTAAAACAACGGATCCAGTCAGGAAAGGAGCAAAGTACACAATGCACAACAAGATTAAACTAAATATTTATGACAATTAAATTGAGTATCATATTGAGAAAGTTGCATAAAAGAACATCAATATCTCAGAGTTAATGCTATAAACAGGAATATGAGGAAACAGAAATAAATGAGGCAGGAAATGAAACTACAACAGTCAGCAAGAACTATAACAATATCCAAAAACTATCTGTGTAAACTTGTATTTGTTTTAGAATACATAGTTGGCATGTAGGGGTTTATAAGGCTAATCCGGCCGTCATAAACGGCTATTAAATATGAATAATCGAGATCCGACTGAGGGTACAGTCGCGCACCAACAGCTATTAAACACGGTAGGGGGGAAGGGTAAACTACATGCCTTCTAGTATTCTCCCATCCGACATGAAAAACAAGACATGAAATACAGTATCCAAGACATGAAATCCAGTATTCTAACACTACATGTAATCATCAAGGGTACTAGTAGAGCAGGGAATTAATTATCATAATATAAAGATTAAACTTGAAGTGCAGGTACTTACCTGTTGTTTGGATCCAATTATGATTGTATCTCGAGAAATTTCCAGAAATGAGTCCAGATGCTAAAATAAACATTACCATCATGCTCAGAAAATATCAAATAGCTAAAAACGCCTGTCCTTGGGTCCAATTTGGAGACAAGGGCAAAAACGGCAGTTTCGGGTCAAAACGGGGTCCGCCAGTGGGCCCGCTTTGCACTGAAAAATATGTCAGAGTTAAAGGTCTCCAAATTCACCAAACTTAGTGTCAACAGGTCAAGAACGATGATATGAACCCAACGGAACTTCCAGAATTGGATTCCGATGAGCCGATCACAAAATCGCCCGTCGAGCGGGGCCTGTGGGGCCCACGACACGCGATTTCGTCAACGTTCTAAGAATTGAACCAAACTTGGGTCACAGGACCAGCGTATCGCTACGAGTCCGATGGCGCAAGTTTCATTTCAATCCGACATGTGTGCAAGAAGTTAGGGTAAATTACAGAAAAGGCGGATACGGGGCGATGTCCGCGGATACGCGTTGATCCCGGTGTGCACGCACACCTGAATCGACTTCCGTGAAATCTCACACGTCCGTGTCGACGGCGCACACATATCAGTGAAGACCGCACGCGACCAAGTCGTCCCGTTTGGCGGGGCATACTCAGTTCCGGGGTAAAACAAGGTCTGGTTTTTCCTATTTTTGGATCGCGGTGTACGATCACCACAGGACGCGATACCCCGAGCGGTTTGTCCGGGCACCGAGAGAGTCATACAGGCTTCGCAACGCAATTTGCGGAATCGAAAACAGAGCTACGAACAAAAAGTTACACGCACCTGAAGGGGACCCGAAAATCAGGGTCAAATTGTGTCCGACACGACACAGGACACAGTGTCCTGTGTCCCGTGTCCGACACAGGGAGAAGAATTAAGGCTAGGGTTAGGGTTTGGGAGCTGCGGCGGGGCTCCGGTGGACGGCACGGCGGCGGGGAGGTCGAGGGCGGCTCACCGGGGGAGCTGGGAGGCGGCGCCGGAGGCGGCGGGCCGAGGCTGGCCGGCTCTGCCGCTGCTGCTGCGGCTGGGTCGGGGAGATCGGAAGGGGAGGAGAGGGAAGAAGGAGGAGGAGCTGCGGCTGAGGGGGCCGCTGGGACGGCGGAGGCTGGCTGCCGGCGTCGGGCGGTGCAGCTCCGGGCTGCGGGAGGCGGAGGCCTGAGGGCTAGGCGGCTCGGCCGGAGAAGGAGAGGAGAGGGGCGGCGGATCTGGCCGGAGGGGAACTCGGGAGGGCTTTATAGGGTGGAGGGGGCGCTGGGTCAGCCGTATAAGGCGGAGGACGGGGGGGACGTGGCGCCGGAAATGGCGGAGGCGACGACGTGGGGGCTGGCCGTTGGATGCGGCGGAGGACGAGGGCCACGCGGGGGGATCGGGTCGTTGGGGAGCTGGCTGGCCAGCCGGGTCGGGTAGGCGGCGGGTCGGGTTTGACCGACCCGACCCGATCCGCTAGCGGTTGGCAGGCTGCGGGCTGGGCCAAAAAAGTGGGCTCGGCCGGGCTCTAAAGATAATAATAATAATAATAATAATAATAATAAAACAATTAATAAATAAATAAATAGTTAAATAATTAAATAAATAGTTTTAGGTGTTTTAAAAATAGGTTCAGGGTCCAATAAATTCCGGAAAAATTACCCTAAGTCCAGTTTTTCTTTTTACACCAAAAAAATATTTTTTCCATAATATTTTAATATTATTTATTAACAATTAAAAATCATTCAATAATTAAAAACCCTGATTTTAATTACAAAAAATTCCCAAAAAATTCCAGAAAATTGCGAAAAATCCCAATTTAATATTTTTTGAAAAATCAAGGGCTTACAGTCCTCAACCCAGTTCATTTTGAGCTTTTATTCTTTGAGGATTCCTTGTTAAGTATGATAATTAATGACTTGTAATTATGCCTGTATTGACTGAGTATTGCTTGTGAGTTTGTAAGTGTTTCCTAGTTGGACATGTGAGCAGTAAGCCTTAACCTACAGTTAACCCATAATATAGTACCTTGTAACAATAGTTCTAGGATAGGTATCATTGCATTACTGTGAGTAAAAGAGAGTATAGGGTATCAGTGATAGTTCCTTGAGTTAGTATCAGAGCCAACATACCCGTCCTGGATGATCATGATTATATAATTGGATGATCTATGTAAACAATTAAGTATCCAGGAATTGTGTTAAGAATTAATGGAGCATGATGTTCAATTTGATAATTGATATCGGGAGTGTTAAAGGTAAGAAAATATATATGCATAAAGAGTTATAATAAGGTATCATGAGTAGAGAAATATCGAAATTGGTAATAAAAATAGTGAAGCGTATCACAAATTAGTTTAACAGGCTGTAAAAGATTAAAGGGAAATACATAAACATCGATCGAGATGAAGAACCATATACTTTCCCATGAGAGTAAAGAAACATGAGTGTTATAGAAGGTACATGTAATCATGAGTTCTAAATAAGTTTGATGAGATGATCCAATAATGAAGCTAGTGTTATCTTACCAAGAATACTAATGATTCTATATCAAGGATTAGTCGAAAATGATGCTAATAACAGTAAGCACTCTGCGTGATGATAATTAGATGATATACCAGTTGATATAGATTAAAAATCATGGAAGAAAATACATGTGATGATAACTTTGAATCATTGGAGTAATAGTACAAGTAATTCGGGCAGTACAATTTTAGTATCTAGTTGAGAGTTGTAGACAATAGATGTAGTGAGTGCACCTCGAGTATTAGAGACTGTGAGTATTTATATGTATGCTTGTGGATTTAAGAATTTGAAAAGTGGAAATGAATTTTAATTTTGAGAATTATTGAGGAGTTGAGATTTATGTCATTAAATTTTTGAGGGTTCAAATTCAATTCAGTAAACATAGTCAAAGCTATAAGGATTTTTGGGAAGTGGAAAAAAATTTGATTTCAATATTGAATATTTGACCCTTGAGGAAGTATACATTTTTAAGTTGTTCAAAGGTTAAATTTTGATGATTTTATTATGAGAATAAAATTTTATGGTGGATGAGAAATATATATTAGTATATGAGTAGATGATATACATGTGTAAGGATCTGTTAACTTGAGCAAGATTGAGATGGTACTGCAAACAGACTTGGGTGTCCATCTAGAGTTGTATTAGGGAGAACAGTACTTAGTATGGTGTGTTACACTTGGTGTGCACTTGAGTGATAAGAACAACTAATATGAACAATTATAGTAGGTAAGAGGGCTAGCAGTGAGTGTGCTTGTAGTAAAAACTAGGGTACTAAAGAGATAGAGGTATCAAACTTTACATACATTATTGACCTATGATTGTGTTAGAGGTTCTTGATATCAGATTTTGGTATTAATAGACAGGTGTGTGCAATATGGATGTATTCATGGATGTTGTGGACTAATGATTAATTGATATGGGTACCAGTGTACAAGGATAGGAATTAGTTAGTGAATGTGCCAGAGTTAAGTGTATGTTAGAGATAGAAGATACTGCAAGTAATATGTTAGCAGGTTCTTTCTTTTCTTTCCTAATATTCCTTTTTTCCGTCTCTTGATTGATTGATTTCCCTAGTACTGTAGTTCGTATGCATAATTTTCTTGTTAGAATGTAGTGAGTAGCACACCCTGACAGAGACTGCAGTACCATGACAAAAGACACATGACCGTACATATTTTCTTAGATTGCACGGCTGTAGGTAGAATTTTCTTAGACCATGATTATTGGGGTTTGACCATAGTAGATTATGAAGAGGTTATGACTTGACAAGAGAAACGAGATGCTAAAATTTTGGAAGATAAGCATAAAAAGTTAAGGATTTAATATAGCAGAGTTGATGAATCATTAATTTTATTAGGATTGAGATATGATTAAATTATTATTAAATTCGAGGATAAATATTAATTTAAATGAGAGGTAAAGAATTTAATATGGTAGGATTGATGATTATTGATTATGATATATTTATCATTAAAAGTTTAAGGAAATTAAGAAGATTATTATTGTATTTATTTGACTGCAAGATATAGATTTAATTAAAAATATTAATTGAGGATTATGCGAGTGTTATATAATTTGGGTATTGTGAGGAAAAAGGAATCGAGGATTTAGATCACTAATGGATTAGTGTTGAATTCGAATTTTGGGATAAGATTTTAATTTTTATAAACATGCAAGGACTGGGTTTTCGATCAAAGGATTGGATGGTAAAAAAAATAAAATTGTATCTAGTGATTTGCTCAAAATTAAGGAGTAAGATGATAAATGGGTTAGTGTTTAAACGCAAACTTTTGGACGAGATTTTTAAATTTAATTGGATTCATGGGTTAGTGTTTTAGATGGAAATTCTTAATTTATAAATGTGCATTGGTTAGATTAAATTAGAGGATTAGATATCAAATTTCGGGTTTTAATTACTAAAATCAGATTCAGAGGAGATTATGATACGAATGGAATTCGAGGATTAAATTTGGGGATATTCAGGAATCCAATAATTGTAGAATTTTTGAAAAATATTGAAATGACAATGTGGATTGATAATGTGGGTTTTTAAATTTTGATGGAAGGTAATATGACGAGTAAATGCTACTATGAGAATTTTAAATTTCGAGAACGAAATTCTTTTAAGGAGGGTAGACTTGTCACTAACACATTCTGAAAACAGGGATATTTTTGACTTTTTATAAATTACTAATATTATGGTATTTATATTAAATGATTTCTCGATATTGTATTTAAATTAAATAATTGCATGAGGTGTGTATTTAAATATTTACAGTGTTCATTAATGTTTGAGCTAGTAGACTTGACCTAGAAGCCTACTAGACGAACACCTGACAAAATTATGGAGATTGTGTATTTAATTATTTTAATTAGAATTTAATTATTGGATGTCGAAATTAATTACCGTATTTTATTTAATTATTGCACACTGCCGTTGCTTCAATATTTGGGGTGCTACCCTAGCTTTTGCCTTCCAACAAATTTTACAGCCTTGCCCTAGACATGCCTGGCTTCCTTTCTGCCATTTTTTGTAATTCATAATTATGCTCTCTTGTGCTTCATTTTAGCCGCACAATAATCGTCGTGAACGTTTATTTATTTTCTGAATAAATTCTGACTTTGTATCGTTGTGCGTTCCGATCGAAATTGGAGGCAATCTTGGCCTATTTTTCGTGCGATCCAAATTAGGGTAATATTCTGTTCTGAGTCTTCTTCACTAATGGTATTTGTGACCCGACCTAATTTTGGCCCCATGTACTCCTAATTAATTTTAGAACACATCTTGCATTTATTTCTAATTAAATTAAGGATACCATTTTGACTGATTTCGTAAATCCCAATTTAATTCCAGTACCCGATTAATTAAGCCCATACCAAGCATACAACGCCCCCTCACTCTACAAAATGCCAAACACCGAATCGCCCACCAAATTTTCATCATTTTATGCATCTGTACAAATACCCAAATTTAAGGGAGCTAATTTACAAATTTGCATTAGATGTCAACACCTCATTGGTTCAAACCAATGGAGAAGCCCTAATAAATGACTAAGTTAACCCAACCCTTTCCTTTAATGAATCAATTTCCTCATGTCAGATCTGAGCCACCCATTCAAAATGGGGCTCATCATCACCATTCATTTCCCTCACACTCTTTCCCTATTTAATGTCCTATCACCAAGCCCTAATCCCCAAAAACCTAGGGAATCCCCCCACCTCTTCACAAGCCCCAACCGTAGCCTCTACATTTTTATTCTTTTTTATTCTTCTTCTCTTCTTCTTCTTCTTCTTCTTCTCCTTTCTTTTTTAAATTAGAAGAAAGGGGGGATGAACTAAACCACCACTGTTCACCACTGTACACCCGGCCCCTCTCTCCGGCCGACCCGCCGGAGTATCACCCCGCTCCACCATCCCGAGCCCTCATATCCTCGCTGAACAACCCAACCGACTCCTCCGGCCTGCTGCAACGGCTCCGGCCGACCATCCCATCGACTCCGGGCTGCTGTTTCTGCTCCAACTCCTTCCCCGGCGGTCCGCAGCACAGCCCGACTTCGGCTGCTGCAACGCTCCGGTCACCACCCTGCATCCCGAGCTCCGGCCGCTGCTCTTCTCCCACGTCTGAAGCTCCTCCTCCTAGTTCCTCCACCCGGTCGACTCCCATCTCCTCCGTATCGAGCTTAACTCCGGCCCGGCGGCCAACCCGACATCACCACCAGTGCCAGCAAGCCGAGCCTCCCCTCCCTGCCTGTCTGGCCATCCTCCACGGCGGCTGTGCACCACACGACTCGAGCCCCGCACAGCTGTGCAACTCCCCGCTCCTCATCCATCTTCTCGAATCCCCTCCGGCCAAGTTCCCCGGAGCACCTCCTTCACCGTTCACCACCACCACGATCTATCATCATCACCACCAGTGCCATCTTCCTAGTCGACCCGGCCGAGCTCGCCCAGCTCTCCCCCGGAGCCTCTCCCTACTCTATCACCACCACATACCACCACCACCACCACCATCATCATCATAAACCACACCACCACCACAAGCCATCTTCTCCGGCCATCCTTCCAGAACTCCTCCCCTCTTTCCTGAGTTCCTCGACGAGCAACCGAGTCCCGAGCTTCTTCCCGACCACCCGGCCGAGCCCCGCAACTCCCCGGCCTCCTTCTGCTGTCCCCCTCCAGCTCCTCCCTCGACGAGCCATCCTCGACTCCGGCCAGTGGCCACCAGCCGATCCCTGTGAGCTCCTCTCCCTCTCCCTCCTTTAATTGTATATACGTATGTGTATACGTATGTGTGTGTAGGTGTATGTGTACGCGTATGTGTGTATATATGTATACGTATATATATATATATATATATATATATATATGTGTGTGTGTGTGTGTGTGTGTGTGTGTGTGTGTGTGTATATGTATGCGTATATATGTGTATATACGTATATGTGTGTGTATATGTGTACGTGCGTATACGTGCGTGCGTATAAATAAATATGTGTATGTGTATAAATAGTGTATTTAATTATTGTATATGTATATGTATATATATAACTGGTATACATATAAATACGTATATATGGTATATATATTAATTGGTGTATGTATATATATATATATATATATATATATATATATATATATATATATATTATATATATACTTAATATATATTTTCAATATATATAATTGGTATATTTAGTATATGTATGTATTTATTAATTGGTATATATATATGTAATTGTATATACACTTAGTATATTTTAAAATTGATATATGTGGTATATATATATTGTTCAACTAATGTATATATTATACATATAATTAATTTTGTGTGTATATATATATATATATTGGAAGTATATATGTTAGTTAGAGATATGTATATTTATATATATCTCTACTTGATGACCCTAGTGTGGATACGGACACCCCGTAACTACACCTGACCTATGATCCTGTGAACTGATAGCAGACTGCCACACGTACACTGACGTACTGGCAAGCCCCGTACCGTTTTGATCGTCTGTCTTGCCCAGCAATCACAAACGCGACGCCCGTGCAACTTGACGCAAACTGACCCTAGATTGACCAGTACCATACCTGGCATAGCCCCTGAGTTATGTATTTATATTATGTTAGTGTAGCACCTGATGCAAATATTGTATTGTTTATTATATGTCTATAGGACTGTTGGATCCTCCAGACGATACTCTGGGACAGGATATTGGTTTTACCAGCTAAGGACCCAAGGTGAGTATATTCTCTGATTAGCTTCTTGTTTATGATATCCCCTATATTCATTGTATCTAGTGTAAATATCCATGCTCTTGACACGATGGTTACACAGATTGGTATATACGGATCTCGTCATGAGATATTATTCCTTGTTCATGGTGTAGCTTGTACAAGACTTGTTTTATTGTTATCTTGTGCATGTACAGACACTGATTTTCGGAGAGATTTGCTACCTCCCTAGGGAATCCCGTGCCATAGCGTACCATGGTTGGATCTACTATACCAGTCGGGGGTGGGAAGTATTTTAGTGTAGATATGTGATCATACCCAACTCTACATGCATCATAGCTCACCCCACATCTCACGTCGGGTATGGCCTGACCATTTACATGCTTCATAGCTGTTACATGTGATTAGCCTGACCTCTACATGCATCATAGCTAACCAAATAGTTAGCCTGACCTTACATGAATCATAGCTAATCATATGTAACCAGCCTGATCAAGTTCCCAAGCCGATCACATGTTAAAGCTAGTACTCACACACTTAGTCATAGTATTCTTGCTCATTGACATATTGTTTCCTTTCCTGCATTTACTTACAGTATTTCCAGTATATCCTTTATTGTATATTTCTCGTACATATACATGCATCTTGTATATTTCCATCTATATACTGCTAAATAGTTTATATTATTGATATAGAACTGCTATTAGAAATGTACTTTGCTCCTTCCTGACTGGAAAACATTTTCCAGACTATGCGTAGAGGACTGGTATCCGACACTTGTGGACCACTGGGTGAGTAGCTGCAGTCTTGGACTTAGTAGTTCAGTCGTGATTCCGGGAGGTCTAGCCGGAATTGCCAGTTATCTAGTTAGTTTCTCAGTTGTCTATTTTGGTACCGGATTTGTCTCCGGCATTTTGTTGAGACTTGGATTTATTGTTGAGTTAGTTTTATTTACTTTAGACTTGTGTTGTATTCTTATTTATTTCTTCGATTTTTTATCGTGTTGTAGTTATGTGATTGAGTTTGTTGTTTATTTATATTGTGTTATCCGTGTCTCCTTATGGAGTTGGAAACTAGTGCGAGATTGTTTAAATAGTTCTTGACCTAGACAGCGTTCTACCGCCGATGTTGCGGTGTAGGCTGGACGTACCCACGCTCTCGTACCCCTATACCGGGTGCGGGTCGTGATAATATTCCATGTGCCCCCAATTCTCATGCGCCTTGATCGACCATGTGACCTTGATCTTCATGCGGGCATGCGGCCCCCTGAGCACATTTATTGAATTATTTTGGTTTAAATATTCCATTAGACTTTTGATTCATATGTGTAATCTTGATGACTGTGAGAGTATTCGACCCGACTATATGCCCAACCCGATCATGTGTATAGTTCGACCATGCGCTAAGTGACTACACCACCTATGTGCATGACCTGACTTATCTATTGCTATGTGATAGAACTCTTGTGATTTACTGTGATTAGTGACTTGACTCGACCATTTGTATCCGTGTTAATACACTTACTACGTGCTGTGTGTTCCTACGTGCTATATCTTCCTACGTGATTATATTACATATTTACACTGAGGGAAACCTATGTGATACGCGATATGTGATATAATACGATTCCTCCAAGCATGGACAAAATGGTTTAGTCAATTTCCAAGCGTGGCTAGGACTTGTTTGATTATTGTATTACGCTGGGGTAAATCCAAATTGGACTGCCAAGTGATAAAGTAGATTCGTATCTAGCGTGTTCGTACTACGGTGCGACATATAAGAGAAATATCATATGACCACGCCATAAGATTTATGTAACAGTAGCGTTAACTAGGCAACTAAAATATGTAGAGCATTGGAAGGAAAGGAATCCCGAGACCGTACTTAATTAGCCACCCCAAACAATTGTCTGGGGTGTGTAGGCTGGCCCCCATGGATATTGTTTAAATTCTCATTAGTGGATGGCAATATCCGACTATTATATTGTACTATGTGTTCTATACGATCTTAGCATGATGACCTTACGAGG
The DNA here is from genome assembly GCA_036927795.1 of Iris macrosiphon. NCBI lineage: Eukaryota > Viridiplantae > Streptophyta > Magnoliopsida > Asparagales > Iridaceae > Iris > Iris macrosiphon. The sequence continues at coordinate 74,444,412 of JAYESA010000006.1, read as the reverse complement.
GACCGGTGCATAAATACTACGTGCTATACGGCGATTCATGGCATGGCTAGCCCTGGTAGAACATGGCTCGATCTGAGGATTCCTATTATACGCATATCTCTAGGATAACCCAGGCTCCACCTAGTAAACCGTACAAGTGATTGGCCGATTATGTAACTGAGCTTGATTGTGTATTGTATCTTCTATTAAATAGTTTAGAGACATGGACTAACATAGTGTAATGGTCTAACCCTTGTCCTTGTTTGGTTGTAGGGTTAGATTGTTGTATCACGGTAGGCTATGGACCGAAACTATGAGACAAAACTATATATATATATATATATGTGTGTGTGTGTGTGTGTGTGTGTGTGTGTGTGTGTGTGTGTGTTTATGTTTATTTCTCACTAGTTTTGTTCCTTCATTCGTGCTTCCTTTGTGGTACTTGCTGTTTGGGGTCTAACCCCACTGGTTTTGCTTGGCAAGGTTTAGAGCCAACACCTGATGATCCAGCTTACTTTCCCCTGAGGAATGGCGCACACCAGATGGATGGCCGCTAGGAGACACAAGTGGGTTTCTTAATCACTGCTCGTTATTGTACATTTTTCTTCTTTTGCGTGTTTAGCCACCAGCACTTGTTAGCTGTAAATCTGGACATATAGTTTTCTTACATGATTGTAATTAATCAGATTGCAGCTGATCATAGCCATGTACTTTTGCTACTCCGCCAACTTCTCATTTTGTATAGCTGGTTTCTAGAATATTTTGGCTTATGACGCCTTACTTTTTTGTCATATATATTCTATGTTTACTATCCTCGTTTGACTGATTGAGACATTAGATGTTCTATGCGACTCCAAGTGACTTGCTTGTAGAATGCACCCCTTGTCTAGTTACAACCGTGACCGTCGTACGCCGTTCTATACCTTGTACGGGGTAGTTGGCCATGACCGCCTCCGTATTTCGGTACTGGAGCTTGACAAGGTCTATGTGCAGACATCCTCTCGAATCCTCTTAGAGGTAAAATTCTCTTGCTACTGGTTTTTCGTCATCGCACATAACTTCGGAAAAATGACCTGAACTTAGCTTTTGCCTAGAGGAAATAGAAGAAATTTGAATGAAGAAGGAGGATAGAATATTGGTTTCTAGTTTATGCATGGGAAGAGATGGGTAGGAGAGGAAGGATGTGGAAGAGAAAGTCTGAGGAGGAAATAGGGATGAACCAATAGGAATATATAGAATAAGAGCCAATCTAATAGTTTAATTGGTTATTAAAAGAAATTAATAGTTAATAAATTAGTCATTTGTCTCATGAAAACTATATATTCGTTTGAATTTTTTTTAAAGGCTAATGAATTTGGACGTTATAGTAACATTAATGACGAAATTTGTTTGTTTTTTTTTCCAAAAACATACAACAATCCCCCTAAAAATTTAAATTTTGAAACAACGAACAATATTCAAAAGTATAGAAGTAGAGAATTTTTGGGCAAGTATATACTATGCATATATGAGATGGACTACAACCTTGAATCTCACTTAGTAACTATTGTCTTTATTTAAAGAAGTGCTTGATGGACTATGCCTTGAATCAGACTTCTTGAACTAGATTCAGAAAATAGAACACATAGTACGCTAGAGGTTCTTAGGTCTATCAGGGTGACACTTTTGATTGGCCATGCGCACTTTTCCTTGTTCATGAGAGTTGTCTGGGATCTCCATGTCCCATAGTCGCGGCCTTCACGACCTCTTATATAGGTAAGTCCTCAAAGGGTTGGTGATCGGTGTCAACCCTGCATAATAATGCTTAGACCTATTAATAGTTTTAAAAACTCATCCTAACCAAATCATACCGGAACACTGCCACCATAGAGATGGAGAATCATTGTATACCTTGTACAGCCACTTGGGCATTAATTTTGAGAATTTAATCTCAGGGTCAGTGTTCCATATTAGTCACGAAGTCCAGCTTGTTTCTACCAATTGAACCGGCTTCTTGGGATCTCTAGTCAGACTCGGTTATGTTGCCACTGCTGGTGACTTACTTATGGGCTTAACCCCGCCCCCTCGATGATATTAAGATTTAATATCCTAGACATACTCTTTGTCAAGAGATCTGTACAGTTCTTTTATGATTTTTATAATCAAGAATAACATTTTTGCCTTTTAGGCTTTTTATGACTTGATGCAAAGCTGCATGTACCTTTTCTTAGAATTCACATAATCATGCTTAATTGGCAGTTCTATATCAGTTTGATTATCATAATTTATAGAAATTGATAGGTACAAAAAAATGTAGACCATGTAAAATAAGATGTTTGAGCCATATAGCTTCGGTACAAGCTATGATAAAGATATCATTTCAGAGTCTATGATACTTCTAGCCATGATAGTTTGTCACATGGACCTATCATCTTATGAGAATCTAAGTTGTTTCACATGTGAACCCTCATTATCCTTCCACTGCATCTTGTGTTCTTAGTGCTTTTATATCCAAAAAATATGTCATATAATGACTCAAATAAAATAGTTAAAACCCCGTGAAACCAATTGTAGTATATTTCTTTAGGAGTTTTTGGTTTGACTAAGCCAGATGTTTAGGTAACTCCTAAATTATACTTTATGTTATCAGAATCATGTACATATGTGTAAATCCAAAAATTGTTGACATAAGTCTTAGGGTAGTGAGATCTCATAACTTTGTTACCTCTTAAGGTAAGACCCAGTAAATTTTTCAGGCTCGACACTAGAATATTCATCTCTTACCAGCCATATTAACAAATATGACAATCTAAAGTTATGCAAAATAGTGTATTGAATTAATATGACGGTCTAGAGTACTAGTGCAATAGTTTGAATAATTTTTGCTTATCAACCTTAGCAACAAATCTTTGGTCTATCAAGTTTTGATCATCTTGGATTAGCTGTAGAGGCCAGTTCCCAGCTAACGGTGGTCCGAAGACACTTAAGTACCACCACGCTTATGGCTCTTTACATCCTTTTGACAGAAGGACCCTTTCGGCTTGTAACCAAATTGATCTCTACTTTAAAACTTAGATTTAAAGTAATTTGCAATATCATTAAACTATTTTTTTTTACCTAAATTGTTTAAATGTACCAAAAGAAAATTAATGTCACAAATAATATGCAAACCAATGTTTGCCTAACATAATCTATATAACTTGTGACAGAGTAATATTTATTTCTTTGTCTGACTAGAAATTCTAATATTATGACACTATGGTCATTTAAGGTTCAAACATGCAAACCATTACGTTAAACATGTAAACCATTAGTAAACAACATATATATGACAAAATGCATTATACATGTAAACATTAATGTGTGGGAATGATTATTTAACAATTCACAGAAGAGGAAAAACATAAGAAGAACAGGTCCCAACATTTCATATAAGCATGTGTATGTTATGTTTCTATTTGGGTCATTGAAAGCAAAATATAGTATCCGCTGAAAAAGTTGGTGGAAGAAATGAATATAACTTTCTAATAATTTATAACATTTATATTAGTTACTAATTGTTAGTATCAAAAGGCATAAGATACCAATTAATTCCATAAAGGACAATAAAATATAACTATATAGATGCCATGCTCGTATTTAATTGTCACATTTATCTTCCCGTTATCAGCCTTTATGTATACAACACAAGTTAATTGCGACATTAAATTGTCACAAATGTCATAAGGAATAGCACAAAATTAGAAGAATATATTGATAGTTGGCAATATTTATATCCTTTAAGAAATTTATACTAATAAATACCATAGAATCAACAACATCTTTTAAATTCAAAAATATATTATCTTTCTATAATATTCCGTACACAACAAACAAGCAGTATACACTTCAAACCATGAGTTGCATCTTGGCCACAAAGTTTTATACCAACCATGAGAAAGACTTCACAAAAAATAGTTATATTACTCTAAATATGACAATTATCAAAATTTCTTTAAGCTTGATAGCAAGGATTTTACAATAGGAGAATAGGAGAAAAGCTTAAATCTATGTCGCATGTATCTCTATATTATGTAATGCATGAGATGTAATTAGGTACACTTGGTCCTGAGAAATAATTATCAACTATTTGTATAGCTTTTATTTTTATTTATAACAGTTCATATACTTTTAAACTTTCTGCAGATACAAATACTACCACTGCCTACTAAAAAGAAAGGAAGACTATAAAGTCACATAAAAATGTCTACATAGGTTTTAACTGGATTTAATATACATAAATACCATCTATTTAATAAGAATAACCAAGCAAAAAAAAAAAATGTCATTTAGGAATTGATTGGAGCATTAAAAGTATTTGCAAATTCACTAAATGCATACATCATTAGTAGCATATTCTAAGAAGTCATCAATACCAATTGGAACTTATAAATACAAAATTTCATATACAGATGAGGTTTGGCTGAGTTTTAAGTTAATCAGAGCCTATTCCGTTCGATACTGAACAAAAATTTGTAGGCATGCTAAAACAGAAATCAAGATATAAGCAACTATTATTAACAGTATCTTTTAATATAACAAATTATGTGAAAGAACCAATGTCCATGATCCTCAGACGGCATTTGGCTCTTCAAAGAAAACTGGCACTTAATCTTGTTATTTGTATCATATTTAAATCTTATTTTAACTAATGTTGTATAGGAACCATCTTCTGATGGTGCATGCATGAATGAAATAAGTACTTGGTGCTAGAAGCTACGTGAAGACTGATTTATTCAACCACTTGTGCAACTTTTAGGCGATCTAAAAACAATGTCCAACACAGAAGAAACAACAAGATTCAACATATTTGTCACAAAAGTACGTGTTTCAAACAAATACAAGAGTACCCGGATTAATTAAACTATATTATTATTTGACTAAACTCATAGATTATTGAAAAATATTCTTTTGATTTCTGCAAATAAAAATAACAAGGATTAGAGTTACCCTGTCTCCAGAAAAATCATGAAGGAAGCATTACCCTAATGTAGTGTTTGGGAAGGAAAAAAGTGGAAGGAAGGAAAAAATTGGGAGAAAAGTGAGAGAAAAATTAAAAGTGATTGTGTTTGGAAATGGAGAGAAAAAGTGAAAAAGTGATACCAAAGACTGAATAGTAATTATATCTCTTTTCATATAAATTATTTTTAAACTTTTCTTTTTCCTACTTTTTTTTTTCTCATCCAAACAAGGAAAGCGAAAATTAACTTTATTTTCATTTTCCTTCCCTCCATTTTTCTTTCTCTCCTTTCAAAAGTTTTCAAACAAAGTATAAGAGTTTATTCGAGTTCTATGTACAGACATCCTCTCGAATCCTCCTAGAGGTAAAATTCTCTTGCTACCGGCTTTCCGTCACCGCACGCAGCTTCGAAAGAATGACCTGAATTTAGCTTTTGTCCAGAGAAAATAGAAGAAATTTGAATGAAGAAGGAGGATAGAATATTGATTTCTAGTTTATGTATGGAAAGAGATGGGTAGGAGATAAAGGAGGTGGAAGCGAAAGTCTAAGGAGAAAATGGGGATGAATCAATATTGCCATTAAGGAGCCGAGCAAAATAAAAGTTGAGTTACTTTACGTTGAGGTTCAAGCTCGTTTAGTTAAGATAATTGACACAAATCCCAACTAAAATAGCCACCGAGAACATAAGAGGAGATAAAAGATAAAGTAATAAGTTCTTTGAAGATAAAAGAGAGAGAGAAAGATATCGAATTTATCTTTAACTTAAGGAGTTAAAGATAGATAATTTCTTTGAAGATACGAGATAAAGAAAGATAACTTATATTTAAAAAATAAGAGAGAGGAAATTAAATATAGCTATTTTATACTTATTTTTATCTCATTTATAATCAAACATATATTCTCATTAAAGATAAGAGGGAAAAATATAGCTATTTTAAGAAGGATGGTCGATATTATTGTATTGTATATTTTTTATTTAAAATTCAAATTATTTGTTTTTTCATTTTAAATGGTTTATAATTGTTAGTCCCAAGGTTGATCAAAGATGGAGAAACTGAGATCAGAAATTGAGATAACGCGATTTTGCAGTCCGATCTATGTATGATCTAGCAATTGTAGTTGAGATCAGAGATTTACACAAGAGTTCCTCTCTTATTACCATATATATATATATATATATATATATATATATATATATATATATATAGGGATCCACATTCCTCCATATTATGCATCTCCAAGCATCTCCATGTTTACAACTGTTGGATCTTGTTTAAGTCATCTAATCTTAATCGTTGATTTGAACCATTCAAATAAATTGTTAAGATTATATGACTTAAACAAGATACAACGGTTGTTAACATATAGATGCTTGGGATGCAAAAAATCGAGGATGTGGATCCATTATCATATATATATATATATATATATATATATATATATATATATATATATATATATATATATATATAGTAGTCGATTACAACTCCTTCTGAATCACAAAACTCAAGAACCAAAATACGTTCTTCCTTGCAAACGTAGTTGCAATTAGGACAGAACATTTATGACTAATATAGAAGAAGGGAGGAAGATGGGCTTTGTTGGGATGATTAAGATCACCGTTGCTCAAAGCAAGATTCGTCCCACACGATCTGCTCCCAGGAACTAGCAAGTTCAGAAGAGAACTTCTGAAACGCTCGCCGCCACCTTTGATCAACTCACACAAACTCCTAGTCTCCAATGACGACTGCCACACAATAGTCTCTTCCGTCTCTCATTTTTTTGGAGTAAGTCCTCAAAGGAGGCACGAAGAGTGTATTTATAGAGTTGAGATGAAACCCTAACTCTAATACTGGCCGCCAACTAATTATGAAAAGATAATATTTAATTAAATTCAAATTCCACAAAAATGGATCTGAATAATTAGCCCAATCTTTCCATAATTGATTAAATCCCGCAATCAGCGTTATCCTGCGCAGAGACCCCACGCAGAAGCCCGCATAGAACGCCAGTGCAAAACAGACCGCTCAAAAGCCTCGTGTAGAAGCCTGTGCAGATGTCGTGTACAGATCGCCTCGTGCAAGAGCCCGCGCGCGACCAATCTCAAAAGGATCTGTCTATGATATTAATCCTAGAATTATCGAGGGAGATGGGTTAAGCCCATAAGTAAGTCACCAGCTGTGACAACCCAATCGAGTCTGACTGGAGATCCCAAGAAGCCGGTTCATTGGGTAGAAACAAGTTAAACTTCAGTGACTAATATGGAACACTACCCTGAGATTAATTCTCAAAACTAATGCCCAAGCTGCTGTACGATGTTGTACAATAATACCCCATCCCTTTGGTGACAGTATTCCGGTGTGATATGGTTATGATGAATTTTAAACTCTTAATAGGTCCAAGCGTTATATGCAGGGTTGATACCTATGACCAACCCTTGAGGACTTACCTATATGAGAGGTTGTGGAGGCCGCGACTATGGGACATGGCGATCCCAAACAACTCTCATAAATTTAGAATAAGTGTGCATGGCCAATCAAAATTGCCACCCCACAGACCCAAGAACTTTTAGCGTACTATGCGTGTTATTTTCTGAATCTGGTTCAAGATATCTAATTCAAGGCATAGTTCATCAATTACTTCTTTAGACAAAGACAATAGTCACTAAGTGAGATTCAATATTGTAGTCCATCTCATCTATGCATAGTATATACCTACCCAGAATCTCTCAACTCTTATTCTTTCCTTATCACTCATTTCGGTTATTTTAGAACTTAGTTTTTTTGGGGATTGTTGTATGTGAATTGAAAAAAACCATTTCCTCCAACCATTTTTAGTCCCACATCGTCTGGAGAGGAGGACTTTGGGATGTTTATATTACTACTCTTTGTTTGCCCACTTGTAAGTTTGTGTGGGAGCCTTATGGGCCACACTTGCGCACTGCCGCCTCCGTCCGGTCCGGCTCGGTTTGGTTCGTTTTGGCGCATAACGGGTACAGATACGCGCCTACATCTGTGGGCGACGAATATCGATTTAATTTGCTCTTTGGATTCGGGTTGAGATCCTAGATTCCCTTTTGCTATTCTTTTATTTTTTTATCTGACCGTTACCCTCCGCTAATCTCTCCTGCACATTGCTAAATTCCTCAAATTTGATTTTATGGTCATTATCAACGAACATAATTACGTTGCTAATTTTCAGCCAACGGTTACAATTTTGTTGCATATATATATATATATATATATATATATATATATATATATATATATATATATATATATATTCGGTTTTCTAGACTTACATAAATTCTCACTTTAAGAGAAACCTATAACTCATTCTTCTCTCCATCTTCAGTAAAAATTTAAATTTTGTTCTTTAATTTCTTGTTCTGGGCAGAACTAAGTTCAGGCCAATCTCTCCGACTTGTGTGCAAAGATGAAAAATTGGTAGCACGAAGGATTTATCACTAGGAGCATTCAAAAAAAAATTGTACATCGACCTTAGATCAACTCCTAGGACAGTATATTTTGCACGACTTCTCATAAGCTGGTAACACTAAACTTTTTATTGTTTTGTTTACAACACCTAGAGAGAAGGAAGTAGTAGCAACCAACATGGTCTCCTCGATGTACGGTCGATCATCAATGACGTTGCAGTTCGATCGGACGGAAAGAACAGAGGCTCAATCGGTTGTCGAATGGAATGTCGATGACGAGCGTGTCCGCCGAGCAGATGAGATGCCGACGATAACTGGACTATGCGTTCGGTGGAAGAACAAAGAAAGGCTCCTTCTCAAAATTTGAATTAACAGGTTTTGGTTCGGTTCGGGTTCAGTATGGTGGATCGTTCAACTACTAGCTCGATAGAAGGGGGAATATTTACTTGGGCTGACAACAAGAGTCTGCTGGGATTTAAGGGTTGATGGGCCGGAGAGAATGAAAGAGTAATCACTCCCTTGTAACCCGGAAGGAGAAATAAACTTACGAAAAGAATGACTACTTTATGGGCCGGATAGAAACAATGTGGAGGAGAAGAAAAATAGAGTGAAGTATTTAGGTCAAGATTAAGGAATGAGAGAAGTAACTATATATAGCTAAGGAAAAAAAATTAAATTTTTTTTTTGGATTTGGATTTAAGACAACTATAATAACTATATACTATATTAGTCTTTAAAAAAATATACTCAGAGAAAAATATAATCTATTTCTATAGGGGGGTGTTTACAAGGGGAGCGATGTCGGCAGCGGTGGGTGAGTGGGTGGGGGTGGGGGGAGGAAGAAGGATAATTTGGACCCAAAAAAATTATGGAAAAATTAATCCTGACGTACAGAGGATTTAAACTTGAAATATTCAATAGTTGAGGGTAGTACGTTGTCTAGTTTTAAAGTTTAGGGTATCAAGTTGAAAAACTTGAATATTTGAGAGTATCAAGTTGAAATTTAGCATTAAAATGTTTGTACTGATCCATACGATGTTCTATGTCCGTGAGTGTAATGACTCAACCACTAAGAGCATCAATAGTAGATGGAGCTCAAAAATATAACTTGAGGCCCAAATTTACAATTAAAAATAAATAAATATAGACTGTGTTGGATTTGTATGAGAATAATAAACAAATAAATCTTGAGGTCCAAATGAGATAAATAGATATAGACTCATGTATCATCATTCTTTCTTTTTCACTAGAAAATGAGGCTCCAAATTGAGCCTTATTATTTTATAAAAGGAGTTCCTACATTATGAATCTTCTGAGGCCCAGGTAAAACTTCCGAGGCCCAGGATATAGCTCATGTGGCTGCGACTATTTTAGAAAATGGATTCCTATATTTTGAATCTAGAATATAGAAATTGGGATGAGCTAATTATTGATGCTTTGAGAGCATCAATAGAAGTTGGAGCTAAAAAATGTATCTTGGGGCTCAAATTTATAATAACAAAATAAATGTAGAATGAGTTGGGTTTGTATGAGAATAGTAAAAAAAATAAAAAAATTAAGGCCCAAATGAGATGAGTAGATATACCAAGGTGCCATACTTTTTTTTTTTTCAAAAAATAATATAAAATCTAGAATATAGAAATGGGTTCCAAATTGAGTCTTACTATTCTAAAAAATGAGTTACTACATTTTGAATGTAGAAATTCTGAGGCCCAGGTTACAGCTCATGTGGTTGGGATAGGATCATCTTGGAGCTTAAATTGAATCTTACTATTCTAAAAAAGGAGCTCCTACTTTCTGAATCTAGAATCTAGATATTAGGATGAGCCTTATTATTGATGCTATAAGAGCATCAATAGTAGATAGATCTCAAGAATGCATCTTGAGGCCCAAACTTGTAATAAAAGTATAAATGTAGAATGAGTTGGATTTGTATGAGAATAGTAAAAAAAAAATCTTGAGGTCCAAATGGGATGAGTGGATATAGATCCATGTGTCATCATTCTTTCTTTTTCAAAAAATAATATAAAAATATAGAATCTAGAATCTAGAAATTGGGGATCCAAATTGAGTCTTACCATTCTACAAAATGAGTTCCTACATTCTGAATATAGAAATTCTGAGGCCTAGACTACAGTTTCTATAGATGACATGGGACCATAATGGAGCTCCAATTGAATCTTACTATTCTAGAAAATGAACTTACTATTCTAGAAAATGAGCTCCTACATTCTGAATCTAGAATCTAGAAATTGGGATGTGGCTTATGATTGATGCTCTAAGGAGTATGTATAGTAGTTAGAATTTAGAAACAATTAATGATAAAGAAGTGAATGAGCCTACTACAAAGAGCATTTCTACACGGAACACAAACAGAGGGAGGGACTACGGTTTAAACTGCGGTGCCACATGTCCTCTCCTCATTGGTTGGATCTGGACTGTTGACGTTAGCAAGGGGCTGGCGTTAGCATCCTATACCTGACTAATGGGGGGGGACACGTGGCACCGCGATTTAAACTGCGGTCCCCCTTCCCTCGGTTCAACAGGAGTTTTCCTATTACAAATCCTTTTGCATGTTTATAAGTCCCAAATTTATTCTAGTTAAATGTCATGTTTGATGTCTCAATGGTATTCTATCAACTCTTCTTGCTAGACATCATGATGGCTGAATCAACAAAATATACGTCGTTATCAATCTTGTTATTCCAGAGGCTAAATCAACGATGGAAAATCGCGTGGTCGAGATCAGAGGCTCACAAATTTTTTTTTTACTCTGACTATTCTCGATCTCCATGAAGAATAATATATAAGGATCTTGTTATAACTTGCTGTTATAACAATAACAAGAAAAGGAACATCTCATTCTTCCTTGCAATCGCATTTGTAGACAGACAAAACAAAGTTATAACTCACAGAAGAGAGGTGGAAGAAGAAGAAGAGACTTTACTTGATGGATTGATAAAGATCACCGATGCTCAAAGCAAGATTCGCCCCCACACAATCTGCTTCTAGGAACCAGCAAGTTCAGGAAGAACTTATGGAACGCTCGGTGTCACCTCTGTCTGAACTCGCTGGACTCCAATGGTGGCGGCAGCAACAACTCTCTTCGTCTCCTAATTTTTGAAGTCAGTTCTCAAAGAGACAAGAAGAGAGTATTTATAGAGAGAGGGTGAAAACCCTAGCCGCCCATCAATTACGAAAAAATAAAAATAAATTAATTACTAATCCTTAAAAGATAGGCACGAATTAAATTCAAATCCTACAAAAAAATAGATCTGAATAACGTACCATATCTTTCGATAACCGTTCAAATATATTCGCAGCAGCGCATGCGGCAGCTCATGTAGCAACGCATGCAACAACACATGCAACAACACACGCGATATCCTATACGACAGTGCATGCGAAAGCGCATGCAGCAACCCATGCGACAGCCCATGCGGCTGCCCACATGACCCGCCCATGCGACCTGTCCATGTAGATCGCGCATACCTGAGGGCATGAGAGCACATCAAATAGACACAAGCTTCTACGCCGATGATGACGTACTATATGCAAAGTACACCAACAAAGCGCCACTTTGCGCCCTTGAGCCCAAGTTCGAGTCCGAGTCGTTAAGCCCCTTTGGGGCTTAGCTCGTATGGAAATAATTTCAAGAGCATGACAAAAAGCATAAATTCTTTCATTGAGGAGTTAATCATTTTTTCTTCTAGAAAAACACCCCCACATGGCACCCATATGCCCCACCATACCCCATGTGCACACCTCTACTCATACAAAGTATCATATTGAGATACTCACTTGGTGGTGTAGCCAATATGGGACTATTTTTACTAGTCCAAAGGAAACAACAACAACAATCTCCTACATATCTCTATATATAGGTTGAGCATTCCCCACAGTGACTGCCCATTATGCATTAGGATAGATGTTGCTTCGACTTGAATCTTCCCGTATGGCTCGAACAACAATATGATACAAGAATGGACCAAGCCTTGAATTCTGCACCATAGCTGCAATTCTTTCCACTCATATAATGCCATCAGCTGTGCTATCGGTTGCACATTAAAGGCCCTGTGCACGCCTAGTTTCGGTGTATGTATTTTGGACGTCTACAAGTTTTTCCTCAAGAGACGACCTATATCTCTTTCCATACACTCTAGGTGAGTTCTTGTAAAGAGTCCTTAGCATGAAGCCTCGAGCTTCTTTACGGTGCTACTCCGCTATGACATGGCCCAGAGCCGAGGCTATACCTCATCGTGGTATTATTCTACTATAGCATGAGGTCCCAGCCTCTTTGTAGTGCCAAACTACCCAACATTAAGCCTTGCGCTTCCTTGCGGTGTTACGCCGCTGTGACATGGCTCGCGTAGCCGAGGATTTACTTATTTTGCCTATGTAGTGTCACACCACTGTAATATGAGGATACCATCCTATTTGTAGTGCTGCCTACACTCTTCATTCTACAGCACTAGGCTTCCTGCCTATGTGCGGTGTTATGCCGCTGTGACATGGCTCGCGAAGCTGAGGCATTACCCTTACCGAGGAACCTCTTGGTGGTATCACCCATTGTAGCATGGAGACCTTACGTTCCTTTATAGTGCTGTGCTACCGTTCTTTCTGTTAAGCACACCAGACATTCAAAATGCCTGAGAACTCAGTAAGGCGTCTAAGCCATCCTCCCACATGGCTTATTCTACACAAAAGAACAATTAGTAGACAACAATGGTTCAGGGTCCGTAATCCCTCAATGTCTCAAAGGACTACCCACTATTCTTGATATTCTCTCAGTCAATGATCCTACCTTGAACCAGTAACTAGATGCCTAGTAGATTTTTCTTTGAACTAATAACATAAAACTAAATGGTAGGATTAGAAAGACACAATATCAGAATATCTTCAAGCCCATCTTGTTTGTTGTATCCTCGACCAGCTGGCGCTTAAGACCTTTGGTGAACAGATCAGCCAGATTTTTCTAGCTCCGAACATCAATCACGACAATGACTCCAGTCTTGATAAGATCATTTACTGCCTTGTGCCTTAGTCGTACAGTCATCTTCTTTCCATTGAAGATATCATTTGATGCTACCGCTGCAGTCACTTAGTTATCGTAGTAAACTGGTACCACCAGAATCTGTGCACCCACCACTGGAATATCATACATGAGGTCTGTCACGCCCTGATCCCGAAGGTCTCCAGACCAACGCCCCCAGCGGGCATGAATCACCGTACCTCGGCGCTCCCGTGGGGCGTATAGTCATTTTCTACCGGGACGTGATGCCGTGCGAGCCTGGGGTTGCGCCCGCACAAGGCAATATCGCTTAAGTTCGGCTATCATCGCATCTATCAAGTAAGAAGCGAAGGGACATTATTGCAAGCATTTATCCATCTGAGTATTCGGGGCAAATCGAGGCACATGATTCTCTTTAATACAATGGCATCATTACATACATTATGCCCCTCTGTACGAAAGTAGGTCAAGGCAAAACGAAACCAGATTTCTGGGTCTTGGGGAAGAGGCACGCCTATCGCTTCCTCGGACGATCCAGTACCTGCAAGCAAGTAAACTGTTGGTGGGTCAGCACTTTTATAAGTACTGGTGAGTATAAACAACTGAACAGAAGCAAATATTTACTAAAACTAACACTAAGTAATCATGTTATAAAACATTACATTACTAGTGATATTTCTAGTTTTACCTATGTTCGTTACATGCAGCACAAGAACGGAGTCATATTACTTTTTTTTGAAAACGTCTTTTGAAAACAGAGTTCATATTCGATATAAGCAAGCAGATAAGACAAGCCGATTGTTCTATTATCATGGTGTGCGCAGCATGTCTCGTGAGCTATAGTCAAAGACTCTAGGGACAAATGCACATCTAGGGACTATCCACTATCAAGCCAACATAATGAACTAGCTTATATGAGTTTGGTCCCTGAGAAACTCAGGATCGGTAGCGGTAATCCAGCTAACCAATGACTCTTTTATCTGATGCTATTAACAGCTGTGACTCATGGTTACTTTCTACTATCTCTGTAGCAGCCGTGACCAAGTTTCAGCTCTCTACCAATAGCCATTGTCCGACCGATGCGAATGCATAAAACACTATCAATAAACTTTAGGATGCAGACGAGATGAACCATCAGACCATATTTCTCTATTGCGGACTAGCCGCCCTCTCTGAACAAGTTTAAGCATACGATATAGTTCTTTCGAAGCACAAGCGATAGTGGAACATGTTCATACAAACTCTTACTCTTAGACAAGCGTTCAGGTTCTCTTAGTTAAGCAGACAAGTTTTTTTCAATGACAAGCTATGTGAGTTCTCTTATTAGCATGCAAGACAGGTTCTATCATTCTCTTAAGCAAACAAGCATTCAAAAACTCAGATTTATTATTAAGGCATGCAAGAATCAGAGAACGAAGTTCTGCCCACTCACCTTGATTATATAGTACCGACGCGGAGCGGGGCACTACAAGGTCTTGAAGCCACTCTACTTCATCTGTTGTAGCAACTAGTGCATAAAAGTCAGATTCCATCGAGGAATGGAAGAGCATAGTCTACTTCTTCGACTTTCACGATATAACAGCTCCACCCATAAAAAAGACGTATCCTCCTGTGGACCTTTCGCTCTCTACTTCAAAACACCATCTTGCATCACTGAAGCCTTCAACTACTGTCGGATACTCGTTGTAGTGCAGTACATAATTCTGAGTCCTCTTGAGATATCTCATCACTCTCTTTACAGCCTTCCAGTGTTTCACACCTGGGTTGCTCTTGAATTAACTCAGCATCCCCATGGGAAAATCTATGTCAGGCCTTGTGGCAGTTGTTGCATATATCAAACTCCCAATGATGCTTGATTACTCCAGCTGCCTGACGCTTTTCCTAGGATTTGGCTTCAGCTTCTTGTCACACCTGTACAGAGTATCGATCCCTGGAAGATCCTGATATCCATAGCATGTGAGCATCTTCTCAATATAATGAGACTGTGACAACGCTACTCCAGTATCCGTCCGGATGATCTTTATCCCAAGGATAACATCAGCTTTTTCCAAGTTCTTCATACTGAACTTGGATGAGAGAAACTTCTTTGTCTCAGTGACTCGTGCTAGATCCGTGCCTAGGATCAGCCTGTCGTCTACGTAAAGACAAACGATAACCCATCTTCCGTCAGCGAACTTTGTGTAAACACCCTTGTCCGTCTCGATGACCTTGTAGCCGTTTAATCTTATGACTTAATCAAACTTTTTGTGCCATATCTTGGGATCTTACTTCAGACCGTATACGGATTTTACCAACTTGTAAACTTTATCTTCAAGCCCTTTGACGACAAATCCTTCTGGCTGTTGCATGTAAATCTCTTCGGTCAACTCTCTATTCAAGAATGCTATTTTTACATCCATCTGATGAATAACTAGCTTGTGAATTGCACTCAGAGAAATCAACATCCTAATGGTCGTCATCTGCGCTACTGGAGCATATGTGTCGAAGTAGTCGATCCCCTGCTTCTGATAAAATACTTTGGCAACTAACCTTGGCTTAAACTTGTCAACAGTTCCATCGGCATCCAATTGGTTTAGCTCATTCCGGCAGATCGACAATACCAAAGTGTTGTTAAAGGTTATTGAGTCATACTCGCCATTGATTGCCTTCCTCCAGAATACAACGTCTCTGGTCTTCATCGCCTCATCATAGGTAAGCGGATCTACTTCCACAGGTGATAAAATCTTCTCTGAAGTCCTTCTATCTCCTCACTCGCTTAGACACTGGCTTTGCGAGTTTTAGTTCGAACATTTTCTTTATAATGACAACTTTTTCTTGGACTACATCTTTATTGGAAATGTTGATCTCCTGTGCACTCACACTATTCTTCGAAAAGTTCACGATCACAATGTTCTTGTGCTTTGCAAACTTGTCTTCAAAGAATTCTGCGTCGCGAGAATCGATGATATAATTTGACTCAATATCAAGAAACCTCTGAGCATCACTCTTTTGAGCATATCCCAAGAAGATGGTCTTTGTAGTTCTCGTACCCAGCTTCTGAATCTTCAAGTCCGAAAGCTTCACATACGCCAGGCACCCCCACACTCGAATAAAATTCAAGTTGGGTCTAACTTTGAACCGGAGTTCATGGGGAGTGACATCGGAAGTTGCGTACGACACTCTGTTCAGAATGAACATAGCCATAAGTGTAGCTTCTTCCCAGAAGCAGTTTGGAAGACCTGCAGTTAACATTATTGAGTTTATCATCTCTGTCATTGTCATATTCTTCCTTTCAGCTACTCCATTGGATGAAGAAGAATACGGAGTAGTTATCTCATTGACAATTCTATGTTCTTTGCAGAACGATACGAATTCAATAGACCTATACTCTCTACCTCGATCAATTATGAGTCTCTTGAGTTATTGTCCTGTTTGACGTTCAGCCTCAGCCCTGAACTCCTTGAACTTCTCGAACGCTTTATCTTTTGACTTGAGCAGATAGACGAACGCATACTTTGAGTAGTCGTTGATGAATGTAATAAAATACTTTATCCTGGCCTTTGTGGAGAACTGTTTGAAGTCACAGATATTTGAGTCCGCCAACTCCAGAAGATCTGTGCTTCGGTTAACCCGTTTGAACGATTTTCTTATAATCTTTATCTGCACACATACCTCACACTTCTCCACCTCCTTACCCCCATATTTGGAGATAAGGCCTAGAATAGACATCTTATTAATCCTTTTACAATGAACATGTCCTAATCTATTATGCCATAACTCAAGAGAATAACCAGAAGAAGAGACTGCATTAATGTTGTTTGCAGGAGTTACAAGCTGAAGTTTGAATATCCCTTCGGTACAAAATACTTTTCCGAAGTATGTTCCTTTATACGATATCACCATCTGTCCAGCATTGATGTCCATCCTCAAGCCTGCGTTGTAGAGTAGACTTTCCAAGACCGGATTCTTGGCTATTACCAGTACATGCTTCACATCCTGAAGCGTCAGTGACTTTTTTGAAGTCAGATTTAGTACTACAGTTCCGGTCCCAAGTACTTCAGCTTGTGCCTGGTTTGCCACCATGACCTTCTCAGTTGTAGGCTTGTAGGTGGTAAACAACGCCTTCTTCGAGCAAACATGGCAGGATGCACCAATGTCCACCCACCAGTTAGTGTCAACACTAGCTATCACAAACAACACAATCATAGCAACCTTGTTAGGCTCATCTTGCTCTATTTGTTTGGGTTTAGATCTGTAGTCTCTCCGGTAGTTGTCCTTCTTGCCACAGTTGATGCAAGTCACTTTTGACTTGGGCTTTGGCTTTGACTTGAACGAAGCCGACTTTACCTGGAGATGGTTGAAGTCCTTCTTCTTGTATTGAGAAGCCTTTTGCTTCCCTTTGGAGTCGCCCGCATGCACCAAGTTGACTTTTGCCAACTGCTTGGATAACTTGTCCACTTTGTTTTGAGCCATCAACTCATCTTTAACATGGATGTTGTGCAGTAGTTGATCAAGGCTTATTTGCATCTTCTTTATGTGCATGTCCAAGATAAAATTGCTCCATCCAGGTGGGACCTTGGCCACAATACCCCACGACAAAGGCATCATTTAAGGGCATGCCATTATCCTTAAGTTTTTGACGTAACTTGAGAAACTTCTTCACTTGAGGCAACATAGTCTTATCATCTTTAAATCGCATATTTCAGACCTTTTCAGTCACATGTATCTTATTGCGGTTCTCATCTGCCTTGTAGTACTTGTCTAGAGACTCCCAAACGACCTTAGCATGGTCCGTCTTGCTATATGACTCTGCCAGAGTATCCTCCATGGAGTTCAGAATCAGCAGCTTGCAAAGGTTGTTGTCTCTTCTCCACTTGTTCTGCTTAGCAATTGCAGTAGCAACTTTTTGAACAGTAGCATCATCACCGTCTGGAACAACCGGCTCTGGTTATGTCAGAACGTAGTCCACCACTGCGAGTTAAAGATTAAGACAGACCTTCCTCTTCCAAGCGTTGTAATGATCCCCGTCAAACTTCTCAAGTTTGTTAATGTCACGACCCGCACCCGCTGTAGGGGCACAAGCACGTGGGTACGTCCATCCTATGCCGCAGCATCAGAGGTAGAACACTGTCTAGGTCATGATACTATCTAATCAATCTCACACGAATATCCAACTCCATAAGGAGACACAAATATTATAATATAATATGGAATACTCAATCACATAAACTAAAGCACGATGAGATATCGAAGAAAACAAATAAAATATAAGACAAGTCTAAACAACAATAAATAGTCTAACCTGCAATCAATAACATCCAAATCTCCAAGTATGCTGGAAACAAGTCCTCTAAGTCGCAGTCTGGAAAAAATATCCAGTCAGAATTGGAGCAAAGTACAAGCACTAACAGCAGTTCCATGTATATTGGCAAAAACTATAATATAGTATAAAGAAATACAAGATGGATATACATATACTAGAAATAAGAGATACTGGCTAGCATGAATATACTAAAAATAGAAATATTGGAGCATATGTCATCATCAATGGTACAACTAGTAATGAACAAGAATACAAGTGCATGCTAGAACAATGAACTGGAATATAGTGAATGCTAGAACACTAACTAGAACATAGAGAAATGCTAGATCAAGACTAGAGATACATGTATAGACTATCTAGCTAAGTGCGTGAAACATCAACATATCATGTGATCGGCTTGGGACTGATCAGGCTTGCTATGTATGACTAGATATGATTCATGTAAGGTCAGGCTAACCATCCGGATAGCTATGATTGTCACGCTCCAGTCCCAAAATATCGAGGGACTAGACACGTGGCAATGGCCAGCAGCACCCACTGATGGACAAACCCAATTTAATGGATCCATCAGGGCGTACTTAAGCTGTAAAATAAAGTCTACTAAAATATGCCACAAACTAATCTCATCCATAGAAAACAAATATGATCAACGACAATAAGAAATGAAAATCAACAACCAGTCTCAACAAAGTACTTCGGGGAATAACCCGATATAAATCTGATACAATGGTTCAACAGACCAAAACATAAATGTCTGAATAAAGTAGATACTGAGTACGAAACACAGATACTCAGGAAAAGTCTTCAGCCATCACCTCATCCTCGGAAAGCGGTACAGCTCCTGTATCAACTCCTGCTCCTGCTGCTGTCCCGTAAACCTCGGGATAGAAATCCTCCGCTAAACCTAGGGACATCATCCGGAATCCAGGTCCTCAGGGGACATAGCAAGGTACAAAATAATACAAGCCAAAATAAATGTAGTACAATAGTAAATAAAATAAATAGGGTAAATATGTAACCATCTATGTGAAATGCAAGTGAGAGCATCACTAGTACTCAGGCTGAGACCGCTACAAGCTCTGTGTCGGGGAGCCGGTAGCAGTAATATCACGTAATGGGCCTAGCTCTGATGTAGAGTCTACAGCCTCACAATAATAAATATATATAAATAAAATAGCCTATAGCCTGTGTGTCTCTCCCCACCCAATGTAACCACACGTCTCATGTCCATAACGTCTCATGTCCATGTCACGCGAGGTCATAGCTAATGCAACAATCATATAATATCTATGAATATAATGTCTATGTCACAATCCTGCAACCTACACAGAATCACCTTAAATATTTCAGGAAGATTCTGTCTCATGAATATTTTCAGGTATCCTTGGTATGACGTACTTGATAATGCAAGTACGAGAATGTAAAGGGTCACGATATCCATCTCTAGGTGACGTTACACAACTCCGCGTAAGGTGTTGGCAACCGAATATTATTCAGACGCTAAGTAAGTCACACGATCCTAGGTTAAGCATGTACAAAAATTAATTTAAGACAAAGAAATAAATAACAAAACTGCAAAGTTGGCAAGATACACTTGCCTGGGGTTTGAATACCAACAGATGTCCCTGTATCAGTGGATTCTGCAGGTACTCCTCCAAAAGCTGTAATAAATATCACCAACAGGTTTAGAAAATATTAAATAGCTAGAAATGCCTGACCTTGAGTTCAATTTAGACACAAGGGCAAAAATAACATTTTCTGGTCAAAGCAGGGTCCACATTGTAGCGCCCCGTTCTCCCGGTGCGGAAAGCGCGGCTAAGAAACACAAGACGGTATCGTTCGATCGGGATAGATTGAATTAAGAACTCATCCTCGTTATGGATTTGTTTCTTCGGAATCGATTCCCATATTCAGTGGACTGCGCCCCAAGGATCGGCTTAGCGGCAGAGTCAGGAGGGACCTCTCCGCTGCTATCTTTTATTGCCTCGGTTTTCGATGTCGCTTGTTGCTTTCGTGCTTTGAGTTGGTTTTGGGATTTGCTTGTTTTTCTTGAACGGTTTCGATAGTTTTCATTATTTTCGTTCATTGACTTGCACTTCTATTCGGAGATTGGAAAGAGAGGAAGAAGTATTAATCGAGCTGTTCGTGTGCAGGTGAACGAGCAGTAGGCGGCTTACGAGCGGAGTCGTGAAGTGCCTCTTTCCTTCTTCTTTCCAAAATCTAAGTGAGTGGCTACCAACCCGACTAGCTAGTCCTGCTTCCAAGCTTCACAGCTAATAAATCTGCACTCTTCTATGCCCCGATCAAACGATACCAAATAATAATAAAAGAAACCAAGATAAAAGACAAATATACTTGGTTATTATGCTTGTCAATCAAAACTGTGAACTGTTGCCTTATCGTATGCTTGTTCGTGCAAATGTTCTATAAAACGTGCTAAGTATAGAACACATCTTGTACATGCATAATTGTTCAGGGAGGCTATGCTAAATAAATCATGCATTACTACTTGTCGTGCACTCGTGTACTTGCACTCATGTTCTTGCAATCGTGTCGCCTCAACTGCATAAATTGTTAACGTGTTAATCGTGTACGATCATGGACAACTTGTGCACAAGGTATAGTTCTGCGGACGGTCGCTGGGGCACTGGCACCGATCCGATCCGGGCGGAACTCGTGTAATAGTTATCGTGTACGGGACAAGGTGGCTTGCAGTGCCTCGTGTACTATCGTTGCATGCTATCCTTGCCTCGGACTAGTCCACAATGGCAATCATGCCAGTGATCATCGTGTATATTTAAACCTGTTGCATACTAACTTGTGTCTTCATGGCAGGGAAGGCAAGGTAAGTATTGTGCAGGTAATTCAGACGGTCAGGTAAAATCTACCTAACGGTGGCACGTTCATTTCAGTAAATTCAATATGCTGCTTACTTGTAAATGAACTAAGGCAAGATAGAAACCCACAAATATGCTTGCTTCACTAAACAACGTGTTGATTGGTATAGTCAGGCTAGCTCGCCTTCACCAGCATGTTTCGATATGCTGACCCTCGTTGAAACAGGTTCTCCGCACTAAGGCGAACCGAGCGAGGAGCCGAAGTCGTCTTCCCGATCCAGTCCAGCTGTTGGCGCATCTTCATCGCGCCCCTGTAGCCTTTTGAAGTCCAAAGCTGCAACTCTTCATACACAAATGCAGCTCCGTGGCAAAGCCGTCCTCCAGCCTGGAGGTCTTTATCGTTTTGAGTTTATAAAGGGATGTAATGTACATGACTGCTATCTCATTTTGAGTCATCTCTTTTGTAAGCCATTCGGCATATTAGCTAACTCGTTCAAGAGTTTGTAATAGATGTTCATTATCAATAAAGAGAACTTTTCTATGTTTCAAATCTGTGTTTCAATTTATCTGCGTACTCTGAATATGTGCTTGCTATGCAAATCATTAAAGCCTTGTGCGGGCGCAACTCCAGGCCCGCACGGCGGTCACGACTCGGGGGACGCCTCGGGGCGTGACATAGTGGTATCAGAGCACAGATTCAAAGTTCCTTAGACTTCGTGCTGGAAAAGTTCCTTTAACGATCAAATTCCTATGCGAACTCTTGAACTCGCTAGGCCAAAATGAGATACGTTCATGCAATAAGTCCATAATACATTATGATCCTAATGTAATTTACCTTCTTTTGAAGGAATGGCTCCAGCGCAATCTGCAGCGCAAACTCCGGACGAAACGCAAGGCCAAGAAAGTAGTTCGGATACTTCGGGAAGTTCAAAGAGCCAGCGAGCCATGCCAAGCATCGATCCCGTCCAACGAATGTTGCAGATGTTGGAGGCAAACCAACAAAGGGACGAGGCTCGCCATGAACGGGCAGAGAAGCGGGCGGAAGAGAGTCAGCTCAAGTTTCAAGACAATATAGAAGCACGATTCTCAGTCCAACAGAAGCAGGTAGATACCCTGCATCAGATCGTTCAGACTTTGGCTGCCAACCATTCCGCCGCAACAACAACGACTCCGGTGGAGCAGCCCGTGCTTGAAGTAGAGATACCGCAAATTCCAAGAGCGAGGGACGTGACTGCCTTCGACTTTGGCCACTTCAAGAAAGTCTGCAACACCCCATTCAACGGGACTGAGGACCCAGTCGTAGCTCTAGATTGGTTGGCCGAACTTGAAGATTACTTCGCTCTGCTAGAGGTCCCCGAAGAAAAGCGCGTCTCCTGCGCGCAGCTACAGCTCCGCCTCAACGCACACGATTGGTGGGACGTGCATCGACGATCTCTCCAATTTGATCACGGAGAGGAGGCGATCTCGTGGACGACTTTTCGTGCCGTGTTCGAAGAGGAGTATGTACCCCCTCCAGTCCAACGTCAGATGGAGAACGAATTCGTGCAACTGAGGCAAGGCAGTATGACAGTTAAAGAGTACTCCGCCGAGTTCAACCGACTCGCCAAATTCGCTAGGGCTTATTTACCTGACGTAGCAAGTCGAGCTAGAAGGTTTGAAGGTGGACTACGCCCTGTCATCCATTCGCACGTATCCGTTCCTCAGTATCGGACAATGCGTGAAGTCATGAATCACGCACTGTCGCTCGAACCACACTATCCTCACGTTCCTACCGGCGCTGTGCATACATCCACTCACAAACGCCAAAGCAACAATAGAGGAAATACTGCTGCAAAATGCCCTAACAACGGAGGGCACCAAAGAGGAAACCCAGGGCCATCGTGTAATTTCTGTAAAAAGCGTGGGCACACTGCCAACAATTGTCGTTTGAGACTTGGGTTATGCCTAGCGTGTGGACAATTAGGCCATGCCATTAATTCCTGTCCGAACCTTCCTGATCGTCGTCCCCAACGAAATAATCCCTAACGGTAAGTTCTACCCTAAGTTTTGGGACGAAACTTCCAATTAGTTGGGTAGGATGTAGCGCCCCGTTCTCCCGGTGCGGAGAGCGCGGCTAAAAAACACAAGACGGTATCGTTCGATCGGGATAGATTGAATTAAGAACTCGTCCTCGTTATGGATTTGTTTCTTCGGAATCGATTCCCATATTCAGTGGACTGCGCCCCAAGGATCGGCTTAGCGGCAGAGTCAGGAGGGACCTCTCCACTACTATCTTTTATTGCCTCGGTTTTCGATGTCGCTTGTTGCTTTCGTGCTTTGAGTTGGTTTTGGGATTTGCTTGTTTTCCTTGAACGGTTTTGATAGTTTTTATTGTTTTCGTTCATTGACTTGCACTTCTATTCCGAGATTGGAAAGAGAGGAAGAAGTATTAATCGAGCTGTTCGTGTGCAGGTGAACGAGCAGTAGGCGGCTTACGAGCGGAGTCATGAAGCGCCTCTTTCCTTCTTCTTTCCAAAATCTAAGTGAGTGGCTACCAACCCGATTAGCTAGTCCTGCTTCCAAGCTTCACAGCTAATAAATCTGCACTCTTCTATGCCCCGATCAAACGATATCAAATAATAATAAAAGAAACCAAAATAAAAGACAAATATACTTGGTTATTATGCTTGTCAATCAAAACTGTGAACTGTTGCCTTATCGTATGCTTGTTCGTGCAAATGTTCTATGAAACGTGCTAAGTATAGAACACATCTTGTATATGCATAATTGTTCAGGAAGGCTATGCTAAATAAATTATGCATTACTACTCGACGTGCACTCGTGTTCTTGCAATCGTGTTGCCTCAACTGCATAAATTGTTAACGTGTTAATCATGTACGATCATGGACAACTTGTGCACAAGGTATAGTACTGCGGACGGTCGCTGGGGCACTGGCACCGATCCGATCCGGGCGGAACTCGTGTAATAGTCATCGTGTACGGGACAAGGTGGCTTGCAGTGCCTCGTGTACTATCGTTGCATGCTATCCTTGCCTCAGACTAGTCCACAATGGCAATCATGCCAGTGATCATCGTGTATATTTAAACCTGTTGCATACTAACTTGTGTCTTCGTGGCAGGGAAGGCAAGGTAAATATTGTGCAGGTAATTCAGACGGTCAGGTAAAATCCACCTAACGGTGGCACGTTCATTTCAGTAAATTCAATATGCTGCTTACTTGTAAATGAACTAAGGCAAGATAGAAACCCACAAATATGCTTGCTTCACTAAACAACGTGTTGATTGGTATAGTCAGGCTAGCTCGCCTTCACCAGCATATTTCGATATGCTGACCCTCGTTGAAACAGGTTCTCCGCACTAAGGCGAACCGAGCGAGGAGCCGAAGTCGTCTTCCCGATCCAGTCCAGCTGTTGGCGCATCTTCACCGCGCCCCTGTAGCCTTTTGAAGTCCGAAGCTGCAACTCTTCATACACAAATGCAGCTCCGTGGCAAAGCCGTCCTCCAGCCTGGAGGTCTTTATCGTTTTGAGTTTATAAAGGGATGTAATGTACAGGACTACTATCTCATTTTGAGTCATCTCTTTTGTAAGCCGTTCGGCATATTAGCTAACTCGTTCAAGAGTTTGTAATAGATGTTCATTATCAATAAAGAGAACTTTTCTATGTTTCAAATCTGTGTTTCAATTTATCTGCGTACTCTGAATATGTGCTTGCTATGCAAATCATTAAAGCCTTGTGCGGGCGCAACTCCAGGCCCGCACGGCGGTCACGACTCGGGGGACGCCTCGGGGCGTGACACACATGTGGGCTGCTTCGCACCAAAAAACATGTCAAGAACAATGGTCTCCAAATTCATCAAACTTAGTGTCAACAAGTCTAGAACGATGATACGAACCCAACGGAACTTCCAGAATTGGATTCTGATAAGCCGATCACAAAATCGCCCGTCAAGTGGAGCCGCGGGGCCCACGATACGCGATTTTGTCAACGTTCTCAGAATTGAACCAAACTTGGGTCACAAGACCAGCGTATTGCTACGAGTCTGATGGCGCAAGTTTTGTTTCGATCCGATGTGTGTACACAAAGTTACAACGTGTTCCAGAACAGGCCGATACGGGGCGTTGTCGGCGGATACGCGTTGATTCCGGTGTGCACGCACATCCAAATCAACTTATGCAAAATCTCGCATGTCCGGATCAACGGTGTGCACCTTTCGATGAAGACCGCACGCGACCAAGTCATCCCGTTTGGCGGGGCGTACTCAGTTCCGGGGGAAAATAGGGTATTTATTTTCCTGTTTTTGGATCGTAGTTCGCGATCGCTACAGGATGTGACACACCGAGCGGGTTGCTCGGACATCGAGAGGGTTATGCAGCCTACATATCACAATTGACGGAACGAGAAACGGGGCAGTGAGAAGAGAGATAAGGGTACCTGAACAGGGCTACGCATAATTGGGTTTCTCGTGTCCGGGAGGCGACGCGACACAATGCGACACGGTACCGTGTTGTTCTATGGTTAGGGTTTCGATCGCCGAAGACTTCGCCGGAGGGGCTGCTCAAGACGGAGGTGCTCAGACAAGGGCGGCTCAATCGGAGGCGGCTAGGCGGAGGTGCTCGGCGGCCGGGGCTGTTGCTGCTGCTGCTGCTTGGCGGAGAGGGTCGGGGGAAGCTCGGCCGGAGCTGCTCGGGCAAGGCGACGTCGGTGGCTGGGGCGAGAGAGTAGCGGAGGAGATGGGGGCGCTGCTGCGGAGGGTGGCTGGACAGTGGCTGGGATGAGTCAGGTGGAGGAGCTAGGGCAGGGGAGGAAGAGAGGATTATATAGAGGTAGCCCGAGAAGAAAAGGGTTTCGGGGTTAGGGTTTCAGATGGGTTAACGGGTCCGGGTCGGGTTCAATTCGGATCCTACCCGACCCGTTAAGAGTTGGGTTCGGTTCGGTTCGGTTTAACTTATTTTGGGTTGGCTTGGTTCAGTTGAACCGGGTTTATTTCTAGGGTTTATTTAGGGTTAATTACAACTTAGTTTCTATGTCTTTAAAAATGTTTTCAGGGTCCAATAAATTTCCGAAAAATTATCCTATGTCTAGTTTTTTATTTTACACCTAAAATATTGTTTTCATAATATTTTAATATTAAGTAACATCATTTAAAAATATTTTAAAAATTTAAAATACCCTGGTTTTATTTAGTTAAAAAACAGAAAATATATAGAAATTTCTTAAAATTCATTTTTTTTATTTCTAAAAATTCAGGTGATAACAATCTACCCCCTTAAGAAGATTGCGTCCTCGTAATCAAAGAATAAACTACTAAAGGAGAAGAACTATGGGAATTACAAGAATGCTTAGGTTATACCTGCATCTGCGAACACGTGAGGATAACGCTGGCGCATGATATCCTCTCGTTCCCAGGTAGATTCGCCAGGAGAGTGATGTTTCCAAGCTACACGAACCAGTCTAATTGTCTGTCCTCGCAATGTCTTCTCACTGATGTCGAGTATGCCAACTGGTTGTTCTTCATATCTCAGGCTAGGGCCCACTGCGATCTCAGAATGATCGACTACGTGACTTGGGTCAGTCACGTACCTTCTCAGCTGTGAGACATGGAATACATCATGCACTCCCTCTAAGGATAGAGGTAATGCAAGACGATAAGCTACCTCACCAATGCGCTCCAGAATATCAAATGGCCCGATGTACCTTGGGCTCAACTTGCCTCTGCTCCCAAATCTAATAGTACCTCGAGTGGGTAAAATCCTCAAGAATACGTGCTCTCCTTCTTTGAACTCCAGGGGACGTCTGTGTGTATCAGCCCAATGCTTCTGTCTGTCCTGAGCTGCACGAAAATGATTCTGAATTTGTTTTACCTTCTCCACTGTCTGTATTATCAACTCTGGACCCAGTATTTGACGTTCACCAACATCACTCCAGTATATCGATGATCTGCACTTTCTACCGTACAACGCCTCGAATGGTGCCATCTGGATGCTTGCCTGATAACTGCTGTTGTAAGAGAACTCCACCAAGTGCAAATGATCTTCCCAAGACCCTCCAAAGTCTAGCATACACGATCGCAGCATATCCTCCAAGCTCTGAATCATGCGCTCGGATTGACCATCTGTCTGTGGATGGTAAGCAGTGCTAAATTTGAGTCGGGTGCCAAGACTCTCTTACATGCTTCGCCAAAAATGAGATATGAATCTCGAGTCACGATCCGACACAATACTAACCGGTACTCCATGTAATCTTATAATTTGTCGTATATACATGTCGGCTAGTACTTCTGTGGACTGTCCAACTCTAAATGGCAAGAAATGTGTCAATTTAGCGAGTCAATCCACGATAACCCATACTGCATCTTTTCTACTGGGGCTTCTTGGAAATCCTGTAATCATATCCATAGTGATATGTTCCCACTTCCATTCTGGTATAGGAAGCGGCTGCAACATACCAGCAGTCCTTTGATGCTCGACCTTTACTTGCTGGCAGACTAAACATTTTGCCATAAATCGTGCAATCTCCCTCTTCATTCCATGCCACCAATAGTACTGCCTTAAATCTCGGTATATCTTTGTTCCTCATAGATAAATAGAGTACATAGAGCTATGTGCTTCAGTCATTAACTCCTGTCTTAATTATCTATTTGGAACGTACAGGCAATTTTCGTACCTTAATGTCTCATCCTCATGTATGCGAAATCCCGTTTACATGCCTGCTTCTGTCTTCTCTTTAAGTCTTCAAAATCTAGCATCAGTGGGCAATGTCTCTTTAATCCTTTTCATAAGTGACGACTTAACTTCGAGATTAGCCAGCAAGCCACTTTGTCTTGGTAAAACAATCTCTATCTGGAGCTCCTGTAGATCTTTCAATGGATGAGGCTGCATCATCAAGAAATAAGTCGTGGGCTTCCTGTTGAGTGCGTCTGCTACGACATTCGCTTTTCCCGGGTGATACTGCAGATCTATATCAAAGTCTACCATCAACTCAAGCCAACATTTTTGTCTCATGTTGAGCTCCTTCTGAGTATATACATACTTCAGACTCTTGTGATCAGTAAAGATTTCTACCTTCTCTCCATAAAGATAGTGCCTCCAAATCTTCAGTGCAAATATTACTGCAGCTAGCTCAAGATCGTGCGCTGGATAGTTCTTCTCATGGACCTTCAACTGTCTCAATGCATAAGCGATAACTTTGCCATATTGCATCAAAACACATCATACTCCACTACCTGACGCATCACTATAAACAACAAAACCTCCTGACCCTGAAGGAAGAGTCAAGACAGGTGCTGTTGTCAATCGCCTCTTCAATTCTTCAAAGACCTTCTGGCAATCTTCCGTCCATGCAAACTCCTGGTCCTTACGTGTTAACTTCGTCATAGGCTCCGCAATTCTTGAGAAATTTTTTATGAACCTCCGGTAATATCCAGCATGTCCGAGAAAACTTCTCACTTCTGCAACTGATGTAGGTGTAGGCCAAGTTTCTATCACAGCAACCTTCTTCATATCAACCGAAAGTCCTTCTCCTGAGATGATATGTCCCAGAAAAGGCACCATATCCATACAAAACTTACATTTACTAAGTTTGGCATATAACTTCTCCTGCCTCAATGTCTCTAGCACAATTCTGAGATGCTCCTCGTGCTCTTCGTGGCTCTTGGAATATACTAGAATATCATCAATAAACATAACCACAAATTTGTCCAAGTACTGATGAAAAACTCTGTTCATCAAACTCATGAACACAGCGGGTGCGTTGGTTAAACCAAACAGCATTACTAAGAACTCATAATGTCCATACTTGGTCTTGAAGGCTGTCTTCGGTATATCCTCCTTCCTCACTCTAATCTGGTGATAACCGGACCTAAGGTCAATCTTCGAGAATACCCTAGCACCACTCAATTGATCGAATAAGTAATCAATGGATGGCAAGGGATACCGGTTCTTAATGGTTACAGCATTTTGTGCCCTGTAATCAATACACAGGCGTACTGTCCCATCCTTCTTCAGTACAAATAGTATGGGTGCTCCCCAAGGTAAAACACTGGGCCGAATAAAACCCTTCTCCAGAAGATCATCAACTTGTTCCTTCAACTCCACCAACTCCTTAGGTGCTAGCCGATATACTGATGAAGTGATAGGCTATGCTCCTGGAGTTAAGTCTATTGTGAATTCTATTTCTCGATCAAGTGGTAAACCTGGAAGATCATTAGGAAATACATCCACAAACTCTGATATGACTCTTGGGTAACCTGACTCCCCTTCTACAGATAATACCCTAAGAGTAGGCTGAACCCCTTGCTCTATAGCTCCCCGAAGAAACTCAAACTCTGAATGGCCAGACGGTCTAAATATAACCTTTCCAAGCCGGCAATCAAGAGTCGCATGGTACTGACTTAACCAATCCATACCAAGTACAACATCATAGTCCGGCATGGAAAAGATCAGAAATTGAGCTCGCATCTCTCTTCCACAGACTACTACCGAACAAGATCTACATATGTTACTAACTGGGATAATTCCACTTCCCATAAGAATTCTCTTAGTCTTCGGAAGAGGTACGGTAGCTACTCTATGGGTGGCTACGAAGCTAGCAGCTATGAATGAATGCGATACTCCAGAATCAAATAAAGCTACAGCAGGTAATAAAGCTACTAATATAGTACCTACTATAACTTCTCTGGTAGTAGCTTCCTCCTCAACAGCCAATGCAAATGCTTGTCCTCGTTCCTGAGATGGACCTCTCTGCTGTCGAGCCTGCTAAAATAGTGCTGCCTGTGGTACCAGTGGTGGCCTCTACTGATACCCTCATGGGGCTGGTGGTCTGACTCGTCCAACTTTCGTCTGTGGTGCTCCCAATGCTGGATAAGCTGACCTTGGTGCAGGTAAAGCTAGTCTTGGTGCTCCCTCTCTGCGTTCAGAGCAGTCTTTGGCTGTTTGCTGGTTAGATCCACAAATCATGCATAGTTCCAACTTGCATCTGCACTCCCTCTCGATATGGCCGACCTTGCCACAGTAGTGACAAGTAGGAAGAGATATGGCCCTAGGTGCTGCTCTCTCTGGTAGACTCCTCTGGGGTGGTTTTACAGAATTCTCCTGTGATGCCCTGGATGGTGCTGATGTGAATGGCCGCTTCAGACTTGACTCCCTTCTAGTGACACGCTCCATGCGTCGTGCTGCAGCAAGGACGTCGGTGTACGATGTAGGTGCAACAGATTCGATCAACCTCTGGAGCTCAAACTTGAGTTCGTCAAAGAACTTCTCCGCCTTCTCTTCTTCGGTAGGAATTAGAGAAGGGGCGAAGCGACTCAGGCGAATGAATTCAGCATTGTACTCTTCTACCGACGTATTGCCTTGGATAAGGCGGTTGAACTTGTCGCAGAGTTCCGATCGAGCAACAGCTGGGATATACATCTCTTTGAAGAGTCTGGAGAACTCTTCCCGAGTGACTCGGTCTTGTCCGAGCCTCCTCTCTTCTGATAGCCACCAATGATGTGCATTGTCAGTCAACTGCATCCTGACAGCAGTCATCCATCTCTCCCTCGGAAGTTCAGCTGCTTCCAACTGGTATTGTGTGTTTGTGAGCCACTCGTAAACTTCAGTTGGACCCTCCTTGCCAGAAAAGGTACGAGGCTTGAGCTGACGAAAATTAGTAATAGATCCCGTCGCTGGTTGCCTAGCTGGTGGGTTCGCCTGCTCCAATGTGGTTAGTAGGCTGGTTCTCAAATACTCTGTCTCATGACGCTGAACCTCTTGTTGAACCTGCTGTTGGGCTTGCATCATGGCATAAAATATTTGAAATATTTGCTTCCCGTCCATGGCTTTCCCTGGTGGAAAAACAGGCATCGGTGGAGTGAACTGTGGCAGAGGTGGGAGGTCATCACGCCGGAACCTTAAATTATGCTGGCCGGCTTGATCGCTTTGAGAAGATTATCCTCTATTCTCTGGTGTCACTCCATCTTCATAGGTAACCACAGTATCGTGTGGCGTACCCAAAGGATTCTCATCTCTGATTCTTGGATCCATTACTCTGCATCCAAAAAATAAACTATAAGAACGCACATAGGAATCAACGCAGGATGCAAATCAAGTAATTAATTCGAATTCGATATAGAGTTCAAAAATGATTCAAACAATGGATGAGATCCTATAACTTATCCTATTCTTAGTGCAGGCTTGCTCGGTCCCTAAGTTGAAATCGAACGATTTAGTCGTAGACCTGAATGGGCTACCACAAAAATTATGTCATGCCCCAGTCCCAAAATATCGAGTGATTAGACACGTGGCAATGGCCAGTAGCACCCATTGATGGACAAACCCAATTTAATGGATCCATCAGGGCGTACTTAAGCTGTAAAATAAAGTCTACTAAAACATGCTACAAACTAATCTTATCCATAGAAGATAAATATGATCAATAGCAATAAGAAATGAAAATCAACAACCAGTCTCAACAAAGTACTTCGAGAAATAACTCGATATAAATCTGATATAATGGTTCAACAGACCAAAACATAAATGTCTGAATAAAGTAGATACTGAGTACGAAACACAGATACTCAAGAAAAGTCTTCAGCCATCACCTCGTCCTCGGGAAGCGGTACAGCTCCTGTATCAACTCATACTCCTGCTTCTGCTGCTGTCCTGTAAACCTCGGGATAGAAATCCTCCGCTAAACCTGGGGACATCATCCGGAATCCAGGTCCTCAGGGGACATAGCAAGGTACAAAATAATACAAGCCAAAATAAATGCAGCACAATATTAAATGAAATAAATAGGGTAAATATATAACCATCTATGTGAAATGTAAGTGAGAGCATCACTAGTACTCAGGCTGAGACCGCTACAAGCTCTGTGTCGGGGAGCCGGTAGCAGTAATATCACGTAATGGGCCTAGCTCTGATGTAGAGTCTACAGCCTCACAATAATAAATATATATAAAAAAAATAGCCTGGAGCCTGTGTGTCTCTTCCCACCCAATGTAACCACACGTCTCATGTGCATAACTTCTCATGTCCATGTCACACGAGGTCATAACTAATGCAACAGTCATATAATATCTATGAATATAATGTCTATGTCACAATCCTGTAACCTACACAGAATTACCTTGAATATTTCAGGAAGATTCTGTCTCATGAATAGTGTCAGGTGTCCTGGGTATGACGTACTTGATAATGCAAGCACGAGAATGTAAAGGGTCACGATATCCATCTCTATGTGACGTTACACAACTCCGCGTAAGGTGTTGGCACCCGAATATTATTCGAACGCTAAGTAAGTCACACGGTCTTAGGTTAAGCATGTACAACAATTAATTTATGACAAAGAAATAAATAACAAAACTGTAAAGTTGGCAAGGTACACTAGCCTGGGGTTTGAATACCAACAGCTGTCCCTGTATCAGTGGATTCTGCAGGTACTCCTCCAAAAGCTGTAATAAACATCACCAACAGGTTTAGAAAATATTAAATAGCTAGAAACGCCTGTCCTTGAGTCCAATTTGGATACAAGGGCAAAAATGACATTTTCTGGTCAAAGCGGGGTCCACATGTGGGCCGCTTCGCACCGAAAAATGTGTCAGGAACAATGGTCTCCAAATTCGTCAAACTTAGTGTCAACAAGTCTAAAACGATGATACAAACCCAACGGAACTTCCAAAATTGGATTTCGATGAGCCGATCACAAAATTGCCCGTCAAGTGGAACCGCGGTGCCCACGATATGCAATTTTGTCAACGTTCTCAGAATTGAACCAAACTTGGGTCACAGGACCAGCGTATTGCTAAGAGTCTGATGGCGCAAGTTTCGTTTCGATCCGACGTGTGTACACAAAGTTATAATGTGTTCCAGAACAGGCCAATACGGGGTGTTGTCGGCGGATACAAGTTGATTCTGGTGTGCACGCACATCCAAATCAAATTCTGCGAAATCCCACACATCCGTATCAACGGCGCGCACCTTTCGGTGAAGACCGGACGCGACCAAGTCGTCCCGTTTGGCGGAACGCACTCAGTTCCGGGGGAAAATAGGGTATTTATTTTCCTGTTTTTGGATCGCAGTTCGCGATCGCTACAGGACGCGACACACCGAGCGGGTTGCACGGGCATCGAGAGGGTTACACAGCCTACACGTCATAATAGACAGAATGAAAAACGGGGCAATGAGGAGAGAGATAAGGGTACCTGAACAGGGCTACGCAGAACTGTTGTTCTAGGGTTAGGGTTTTGATCGCCGGAGACTTCGCCGGAGGGGCTGCTCGGGGCGGTGGTGCTCAGACGGAGGTGGCTCAACCGGAGGTGGCTCAGGCGGAGGCGCTCGGCTGCCGGGGCTGCTGCTGTTGCTACTTGGCGGAGAGGATCGGGGGAAGCTCGGTCGGAGCTGCTCGGGCAATGCGACGTCGGTGGCTGGGGCGAGAGAGTAGCGGAGGAGACGGGGACGCTGCTGCGAAGGGTGGCTGGACAGTGGCTGGGATGGGTCAGGTAGTGGAGCTAGGGCAGGGGAGGAAGAGGGGATTATATAGAGGTAGCCGGAGAAGAAAAGGGTTTCGGGGTTAGGGTTTCAGATGGGTTAACGGGTCCGGGTCGGGTTCAATTCGGATCCGACCCGACCCGTTAAGAGTTGGGTTCGGTTCGGTTCGGTTTAACTTGTTTTGGATTGGCTTGGTTCAGTTGAATCGGCTTTATTTTTAGGGTTTATTTAGGGTTAATTATAACTTAGTTTCTAGGTCTTTAAAAATATTTTCAGGGTCCAATAAATTCCTGAAAAATTACCCTATGTCTAGTTTTTTATTTTACACCTAAAATATTATTTTTATAATATTTTAATATTAATTAACATCATTTAAAAATATTTTAAAAATTCAAAATATCCTGGTTTTATTTAGTTAAAAAACAGAAAATATATAGAAATTTCTTAAAAAAAAATTTTATTTCTAAAAATTCAGGTGATTACAATAATGCAAGCAATAGTCAAGCTAATCATACATAACAGGCTATGAGGCATATAAGGTCAGGCTATACCGACATGAGGTGTAGGTGAGCTATGATTCATGTAGAGTTAGGTATGATCACATAATCTACTAATATTTCTATGTTTTCTCAGCTAGCACGATGGATCCCAATCACGACTCCTCGTGACAGGTCTCGATGATGCCAACTCGTGTATACAACCGTGTCAGAATCATGTATGCTATATAACTAGAATTATAGAGATAATCAACATAATAAAAACTGTCAGAGAATGTACTTGCTTGTGGTTCTGCTGCTGGCAATACCAATATCCTGTTTCCAAAGTCTTGTCTGAATAATCCAACAGTCCTATAGACATCATTAAGTAATACAATATTGCATCAGATATCACACTAACATACACACAATCATAAACACTATGAACTCAGGGGCTACGCTAGGTATGACACTGGTCAACTAGCAGGGTCAAATGTGCGTCTAGCTGCATGGGTGCCATGTCCTCAATTGCTGTACAAGATCAGACAGTCAAAATAATATGGTCTTGCTAGTACATCAGTGTACATAAGGCAGTCTACTAACAATTTACAAGGTCACAGGTCAATGTAACTACGGGATATCCGTAATTAACACTAGGGTCTCATAGTACATATATAAATATACCTAACTAGCCTTAGCATTTAATTACTTATAATATATATACATACCATATATTATATATGTATATAACAACCAATAATTATATGTATACCAATTGAAGACATATACTAAATATATACATATATATACCAATTTGAGTACTATACACATACGTACATAAAATCGTGAAGGAGGGCAGGTACGAACCTTGGCGGGCACGTACGGGGTTGACGACGATGATGACGATGGTGACGATGACAATGATGGTGATGATGATTATTAAGGTGATAATGTTGATAATGGTTAAGGTGAAGGTTATGATGATAATGGAGGTAAAGATGATAAGGATGATGAAGGTGAGTTGAGGTGGTCATGACAGGGCTGCCGGAGTTGGAGCTCAGGCAGGAGAAGGTGGAGGAGAACGGGGAGGATATAGGCAGCGAGGCTCGGGTCGGGGAAGACGTTCAGGCGGGGTGTAGGCTGTGCTCAGGGTATCGAGGAGGAGGAGGTCGAGGGGAAGTAGTGGAGGAGTCGAGAAGGGTTGACGGGATGTCTGGGCGGTTGGGTTCTGACCGGAATGGGGGATGGAGTTGATGAACACGGCTGCTCCGGTGAGGCTAGGCTCCGGCGGGATCGGCTTGGGAAGGAAGGTTCAGCGGTTCAGGGTCGGCTCCGACGTCGGGTACAGCAGGTTCAACCGCTGGTCGAGGGGAGAAGACAAGAGGGAGACGAAGTCGGTCGAGGGCGAACAGTGGGGGTCTCAGGTGCTGTGTTGTCTGGAACAGCGGGTCGGGGCTGCTCGGTGCAATCGAAGGGGCGACGGAAGGATGGTTGGGTGATCGGGCGTTCAGTGCAGGCGGGTCCGGCTGTGACGAGGAGGTCGGCAGGCAGTTCAGTTGATGGTGGGAGGTCGGGATCCGGCGTCTGCGGGCTCAGTCGAGGAGAACGGTGAGCAGCGGGTCGAGGGGGTTGCTCCGGTTGGCTAGGGCTGCGGCTGCGGGAAAGAGGCCAGAGTTGGCCGGAGTCGGTGAGTGAGATGATGAAGGTGATGATGAATAGTTGGGTTAGGGTTTCGGTTATGAGGGTTTGATGGATGGTGGGGTTGATGAAAAATAGTGGGGATGATGGTTTTGCATATGTAGGAGAGAGAGGGTGATGTTGACAACCTAGGGCTTTGGGCCGGCCAAGTACATCTTAGGATGGGGTTTGCATTGGGAGAGGGGTTAGGATATATATATATATATATATATATATATATATATATATATATATATATATAATGGTGAGGGTATTGTGTGGTGAGGATGGCTCCATTTAAAATGAGTGGCCTAGATTAATCATGAAGGGACATGTCAAATCAAAAAAGGGGAGAGAGGGGAAGAGTAGACCGGTCAATGAGGGAGGGGGTATTTTCTTCATTGGTCTTGACCAATAGGATGGTGACACATCATTGAACTTTTGCAATAAAGCCCCCAACAATTGGAAAATTGCACAAAAAATACGTTTTGGGATTGGATGAGGAAAAACACCATGTTTGGTGTGATATAGTAGACGAAAATGGTGTGTGGTATTTAGTATGAGTCTTGAGAGTCTGAATGGAGGTTTGGTTTGGTGTTGTGTCTAGTTTTGGATCAAATTGGGTCCTTACATCAATTTAATTAAAATTAATGTAAAGAGTGTTCTAAAATTAATTGGAAGTACATGAGATTAAAATTAGGTGGGACGCAAGTGTCATGGACATAGAAGACTAAGAATAGAATATTGTCATAATTTGGGTTGCACAAAATGGGTCACGATTGTGTCTCCAATTTCGATTGGAACGCACAAAGATAAAAAGTTGGATTTATATAGAAATTAAAATAACGCTCGCGATGAATATTGTGCGACTAAAATGAAGCACAAAAGAGCATATTTATGAGTTACACAAAGGTCAGATTAGAAGGCGGGCATGTTTAGGACAAATGTGTGAAATTTGTTGGAAGGCAAAAGCTAGGGTAGCGCTCCAAATATCGAACCAACGGTAAGGCGCAACAATTAAATAAAATCAAAATAATAATTTATAACCCTAAATAATTAATCCGAATTAATACCAATGAAATCCAAAGCCCTATATTTCGGTTAGGGGTTCACCTAGTGGGCTTCTAGGCCTAGTCTACTAACTCAAACATTAATGAACACTATATAATATAATATATATATATACACATATCATACAATTATTCGAAATAAATACACACAACACTTATTATATATAAAATGACAAAAATACCCCTATTTCAAAATGTGATAGTGACAATTAAAACTTGTATCGAGAAGTTTCGCATGGTTGTTCTCCATCTTTCTCGGATCTTGCTTTGAGATTGTTATTCCCGATGCTAAATCAACGATGAAAAATCGCGTGGTCGAGATCAGAGGTTCGCACAAAAGTTTCCACTCTGACTATTCTCGATCTCTACGAAAAATAATATATTAGGATCTTGTTAAAACCTGTTGTTACAACAATAACCATAAAAGGAACCTCTCATTCTCTCTTTCAATCGCATTAGTAGACGGATAGAACAGAGTTACAACTCACAGAAGAGAGGAGGAAGAAGAAGAAGAGACTTTACTTCCTGGGGTAATAAAAATCACCGATGCTCAAAGAAAGATTCGCCCCCACACGATCTGCTTCCAGGAACCAGCAAGTTCACGAAGAACTTCTGGAACGCTCGTTGTCACCTCTGTCTGAACTCCCTGGACTCCAATGGTTGCGGCAGCAGCAACTCTCTTCGTCTCCTAATTTTCGAAGTCAGTTCTCAAAGAGGCACGAAAAGAGTATTTATAGAGAGAGGGTGAAAACCCTAGCCGCCCATCAGTTACGGAAAGATAGGAATAAATTAATTACGAATCCCTAAAAGATAGGCACAAATTAATTTCAAATCCCACAAAAAACGGATCTGAATAACAGACCATATCTTTTCATAACCGTTCAAATATATCCGCAGCAGCGCATGCCGCAGCCCATGCGGCAACGCATGTAGCTCGCGCATACCCGAGCGCATCAAATGCTGAGCCGATGTGCTAAGTGCAAAGTGCGCCAGCAAAGCGCCACTTTGCGCCCTTGAGCCCGAGTCGCTTATCTCATATGGAAATAATTCCAAAAGCAGGACAAAAAGCATAAATGCTTTCATTGAGGAGTTAATCCTTTTTTCTCCTAGAAAAATACTCTCACATAGCACTCATGTGCCCCACCACACTCCATGTGTACACCTCAACTCATACAAAATATTATATTGAAATACTCACTTGGTGGTGTAGCCAATGTGAGACTATTTTTACTAGTTCAAAAGGAAACAACACCAACAATTCTTGTGTTCAAATATTTCATGGTACAAATCAAGAACATGTTAGTTGAGGCTCATTCCATAAAAGAACATATTCATTCATCGCCATGATAGTTGCTTAAAGCCACATTTGTTTTTCGTTAGCTATGAAGTTGCACAGATAAATAAATAAATAAATAAATAAATAAATAAATATATATATATGTTGTAATTGAAGGGTTACTGCAATCTCCTAGTCTCTAAAGTCCAACCAAACAGATTTAGACGCTAATATATTATCTAGCATTATATTTTTATGTTAACAACTGATGGATAAAGCTGAAGAGAAACACAATTCTCTCAGAATGACGGACCAAGGCATAAGTCCAAAATAATATCATATTTTAACTCAGAAATGCAGGCAATATTTATTATCACCTGTCAAACTTGAAAACAACTATCAATAGTGCAATATGACCCAACAATGGGGAAACTATTGTTCATATGAGAAGATTGGCACAACATTTATGATTTGAAAAAAAAAACTTGCCATCTGACGATAAATTAATTACAGTACATATTACTTTCAAAACTCGCCTCTTATATGTAGAAAATAACAGCATGAGACAATGCAACACGAGCAGCAACACATGTTGATGAAATGTGATATTATACATGACATTGCAGTATTCTCCACTATACTGATTGTCTAGAGTAGCTAAATGTTTACAGTGAAGATCTTGTCTATAATATAAGTTGGTTTTGCCAACGAAAATTCTTCCAGATCCTGCAAATGGACTGGTAAAAAATAGACTTCCCATTCAATCGCTACGAAAGAGAACTTAAATCTGACAACCTTCGAATAATTCGGACGAGAAAAGCTTTTTATAAGTAGTAAAATAGCCCAGTAAAGAGGAAACAGGACACAAGTTTTGTGGAGGATGAATAAACTTGGTGATTTTTATTGAATGAAATGGTAGCTATATATAGTTGAACATTTGATGTAAAGAGATAGACTAAAATAAAAGATGTATCAAAGTTGTTTCAACAAACAATTTATCAATCTAAACAAACTAACAATCTAAACCAACTAATAATCTAAACCAACTAACAAGATTATCACCAACAATCACTCCCTTAATCTTGTTGCATCAATGACAGTTATTTTCTTCTCTCAGCTCCAACCGAGCATGGGCTTATGCTAACCTCACAAGACTTTCCAGCTGCCTTGCAGTGATAGGTGTTCCATCTACTGAAGTATTGTGGTCTCTTAACCTCGAATAGAACTTCTGTAAAATTTCAGCTGCTGGTCTAGACATTCTGGGGAAGACGAAATTTCTTGCATAAGCTATATACTTGCGAAGAAGAGAACCAGGTAAGGGAACAAAGTCCTTGTCTTTTTCTCGATCAAGTCTCAGCCTTGAAGCCAATGAACCATTCTTGACAGCAAAATCCATACTACCATTATATTCAACAGCTCTCCGTTGCTTCTTGTTGGGCAATGCATGTTCTCCATTTCCCGTGTGAAGTGCCATTATATGATCAGATACTCGCTTATCCAAGACTTCATCCGGCTTATCTAATAAAATAAAAACCAAGTCGAACCGCGAGAGAAGTGCAACACTCATTTTCAGATTTTCGTTCACAGTCTTTGCGCGGTTATAATGACCACCAACAGGGTTTGCTGCTACTAGTACAGAAGTACGTGCTGATAAACTTGCTACTAATCCAGCCTCCTTGGTTTTCAATTTCTCGGCACACCCTCTGTGCACTTGCTCCAGAGATTTAAACTTTTGCCGCAAGCTCTTGATAGAGGGACCACCGCTGTCCGCTCCGACGATCTGAGCTTCCCGGAGTTCTTTAAGAGATGACCTCAGCTCCCGATTCTCCTCTTCGAGGTGCGAATTCCGAAACTCCATCTCCTTAACAACCGTGGCCTTGGTAGCCAACGAGTTCCTGAGCGAACCGATCTCCTCGTCCCTCTTGGCCGCGAGCGCCGCGATCCTCGACCTGGCCTCCTCGAACTCCGATACGACGTTCTCGTATAGCGCCTTCGACTCGGAGGCCTGGGCCTCGAGCGCCTTCCTCAGTCCTTCCTCATGGGCCAGGGCCTGGCTGCACATCCCCAGCCACGCACGGAGATCCTCCGCAACCCTGGTTTCCGAGTCCAGCCTCGCCTGCAGCGAGCACATTCCGTCGACCAGGTCCGACCGCTCGGTCTCCCACTCCCTCTCTTCGTGGATCTGCATTTTTTCTTCATGAAGCATGGCCATGAGCAACGTTGGTTCATCGTCGTCGACTTGCGTCAGATTGGCACGCTCATCGCGCTTCGGCTTGTGGCAGTCCTTTGCCCAGTGGCCGTAGATGCCACAATTGTGCCACTTACCCTTCTTGTCGCGCGTGCCACCGGACGCGTTGTCGTTGCCGTAGTTCTTGTTGTCACGGCCACGACCTCTTGGCTTGCCGCGCCCACGACAATAACTTTTGCCACCATTGGAGTAGGCCTCGCCTTCCTTCTTCTGCTTCGTGCGAGCGAGCCACTCCTCTTCGGAGAGGAGAAGGCGGCTACTTGTGTCGCCGGAGTTGCTGCCAAGATCGTACCGCTCCTCGACGGCTAAAAGACGACCGGTAAGCTCTTCAATTGACAGCGTCTTGAGATCCACTAAAGTCTCAATGGCGATGGCGACTTGCGTGTACCTGGATGGAACGACTCGAAGGAATTTTTTAACTACCTTCTCGTCGTCCATTTCGTCGCCGAGTAGTTGCAGGTCGCTGACGAGTCCCGTGAGCCGCATCGCGCAGTTCTCGACGGACTCGCCGTCCTTGAACTTCATTGATTCGAAGTCAGCGCGCAATTTCTGCGCCTTGGCCTCGCGCACACGCTCGACCCCCATCCGCATCATCTTCACAACGTCTCATGCTTCCTTGGCAGTGTCTTTTACTGCCAGTGTCCGCAGCATCTCTGGCGTTACGGCACGGAGTATGACGGACAGGGCCATCCTGTTGTCGCGGTAGTCGGCTTTCCCGGGTTCGATCGCCTCCCACAGGCCTTGCGCCTGCATGTTGACTCTCATTAAGAGAGCCCAATCCGCATAGTTGGTCCGTGTCAGCATGGGGTACTTGAAGGTGAATGACGTCGACGTCGTGGGGCCTTGCTCGTCGTTTGTTGCCATAGCTTCTCTGTTCCTCAACCCGAGCTCTGATACCAAATGTAGTAAAATAGCCCAGTAAAGAGGAAACAGGACACATGTTTTGTGGAGGATGAATAAATTTGGTGATTTTTATTGAAAGAAATGGTAGCTATATATATTTGAACATTTGATGTAAAGAGATAGACCAAAATAAAAGATGTATCAAAGTTGTTTCAACAAACAACTTATCAATCTAAACAAACTAACAATCTAAACCAACTAATAATCTAAACCAACTAACAAGATTATCACCAACAGTCGTCACTATTGTGTTTCTGTATTCATGCCCTCCTGCAAATGGACTGGTAAAAAAATAGACTTCCCATTCAATCGCTACAAAAAAGAGAACTTAAATCTGACAACCTTCGAATAATTCGGACGAGAAAAGCTTCTTATAAGTCGTCACTATTGTGTTTCTGTATTCATGCCCTCCGATGATGATGCTTCTTGCTCTTCACTTAAGAAATGTTGACATATCATCGATGCCTCAAAAACCCAACGAATCACCACCCATCAGCCACTCCAGTGGCTAGCTGCAGCATTGCATTGGAAAAGGATCTTTGAATAAAATTTTGGCAACAATTATTATTATTTTTTTTTTTCCAAAAGTCACATGTACTAACAATGTCAGCCTCGAATGGTCATCACTCATTAGTGGTCAGGGGACAGGGGGGAGGGGACCAGGGCCGACCCAGAGCTCGGGGGAGTCTAGGACAAACTTTTAAAATCAGATTTCATACATAATGTAAAAAAAATAAAACAAAAGTATAAGTACTAGTCCATTAATAAATAATTTTTACTTAGGACTGTCCAAATTTATTTCAGAACTGTCCAATCATATGTCTGCTCCTCCTCCTCCTCCTCCTCCTCCCGCACCTCCGTCCCTCTCCGGCCTCCTCCTCCCGCTCCCCCACTCCTTTCCGGCCACCGCCACCTCCTCCTCCTCCTCCTCCTGTCAAGCCCCTCTCCTCCTCTTCCCGCTCCTCTGTCCCCCGGCCTCCTCCTTCCGCTTCTTCGCTCCTCTGCCCCCCGGCCTCCTCCTCCTCTCCAACCCCTCTCCTCCTCCCCTCGCTCCTCCGCCTCCCCCTGGCCTCCTCCTCCCGCGCCGCCTCGCTCAGCCCCGTTCCCCTCCGACCTCCGCACAACCCGCTCAGACCTGCACTGTATCGCTCATCCCAGTCTCGCGCATCCCCTTGTGGCCTCGCGGACCTCTCTGGACTGTCAAAATTTTGACAGTCCTATGTAGGACTGTCAAAATTTTGAGAGTTCTTCAAATTGGTAGGGCTGTCAAAATTTTGAATCCTTTATATTGTGAGTATTGTCAAAATTTTGACAGTCTTAAAAAAAAATTAATTTGGAGTGGACAGTCTAATAAGTAATTTTTTAGAGTGATAAATTTGTAATTATCAAAAAAAATTTTGGACTGTTCTGAATGTATTTTTAGTACCTCACATTGAGGACCTTAAAATAAGGCACATAAAGTAGTCAATCTTTATCAGTGCCTTTTTTCTAAACTTTTGTAAAAAAATTAAGCCAACTTCTTTTCAACTAAACATGATACTCTTCTTCCATGCCCACTGATGTGTGATGACCACTGTGGAAAACAAAAAGATCAGAAAAGGGAAAAGAAGACCGAAGAAAAGTTGAGTAAGTTGGAATAACCCAACGGCTACTTATATTTACGTTATATTATACCACCATTTTAATGGCCTACACATCTAGGGAGCTGGCCAGGCCAATCTTATTATATGAGACTGCAAAGGAAGTTATTAGCTGCAGGAAAAAGCTTCCTGAAAAGTTTTCTTCGTAGATGTACCTGGAATGGAGAACCTACAACTGAACATGGAAAGTTAGATGTATAACACACAAAATTATCTAAATTTGAAGAAATCTCAGATGTAGGGTTTATCGTAACTTGTCTACTATAAAGAGTAATTTGAGTTTGAACTTATTTTTCAATTTGATCCGAAAATAGATGAAATATAAGATTCAATTGAGAAACCTACTACTAAGCTTCAAAATTTTAACAGAGAGGATTAAACTATACTTGGTAGAAGCGTGGAAAAATTCAGTACCATGTGTCAAACTCCTAAAGCTAGTAAATACATGCCGCATAACGTTCAAACATAATACAAAATGGAGCTTAAGGCGCATGCAGCCTAAAGACATCACAATCTCCATCTATGCAGCTCAGGCAGTGATCCTGAAGTCATGCGACAAGGGCAGTCATGCGGCAGATATTTTAGCCGCATAGTCCAAAGCTCTAACACTGCATTAATCGTTCTAAACGCTTCATAAACGGTGCAGACGGCGGACGTCAGTGCTCACGTCATCGTCATAATTACTTTTGTCAGCTCCTTTTTCAGTCACATTCGTGTAGTACCACGTGTCTCTGAAAACAATAAGTCTTTATGCGACAGTGTTCCCACGAGCCTTAATGTGACGGAGCTTTCATGCAGTAGTGTTCCCGTGAACCTTCATGAGGCAGAGTCCCCGTGGGGTCTTCCACAGCTGACGCATGCCACGTGTCAAGTTGACCAAGTCATGCGTCCCACGGGTGTAACAGCTAGATCACATGGGCGCTATCCAAGATTTCAGCAGCAGCTTATCCCAAATAATGCTACATGGCAACTGGACTGTGACATGCGTTCACGATTACAACCGCATGCTGTTAAGAATACTATGCGACAACCCAGATTCTAGGCGCATAGACTGAAAACAGTAATTTTTTACGATATGCGCATGCATGGCCATTTAAGTGCGAATGGCTATAAATAGAAGGGACATGTGCTTCCCAAGGGAGAGACGAGCACGTGAAGGTCAAATTTTGGTTTGATAAAAAAGCAGAAGATCCGGGAGCCCAATTGCTACCCTTCTTGCTAGTGAGCAAACACACAACAATTTTCTTTCGTTAGTCGATCATCAACGGAATAAAGGATTTAGTTGCACAACTCGATCTCCATAGTCACACTCCCCAGATTCTCTTCTCTTTGTACTTAGAATTATCAATGCTAGGATTCTTTTGTACTTCACTTATTGTAATTCATTAAATATAAGTTAGCACAACTTTTCATTTAGTGAGGATAAAAAATCTGGCAACTCTGTTGGGGACCTCCTTCTCCATTGATGAGAAGGTCATGACTCA
Organism: Iris macrosiphon; assembly: GCA_036927795.1. NCBI lineage: Eukaryota > Viridiplantae > Streptophyta > Magnoliopsida > Asparagales > Iridaceae > Iris > Iris macrosiphon. Next base: position 74,399,629 of record JAYESA010000006.1, on the reverse strand, counting down.
GTCTGACTCGACAAAGCTGGGTTCAACCGAGAGGATGTTGGTCGTCCGCTTCGACCAACATACTTTCGAAGACTGGCTCTAAGGGGACTCAAACCCCTCACCAAGGATAGTAAAGCCTAAGAAGATCCGTAGGACTTGGGTGGCCAAGACCAGTGCGTCGCACCCAAGGACAGCGGAGGATTCGCTTTCCGTCGCTGTGGCCAAAGACGTGCATCATATCTTTGTTCATGTCTGTGCTCCTGTAGCTGTTCATGGGGAGGATTGTTCTCGACAGTTAGGATCTGACAGAGAAAAATACTACGATGCCAGCATCCTAGGTGCCAAGGCTTCTTTTGAACCTATGCATCCTCGTCATGACGCTTCTGAGAAAAACAGTGCTGATTCTCAGACTATGTGCTTGCAGCATAGAGTATAGAAGAAGAAGTGTGCCGTACCAAACTCCAAGCTCTTGATAGCCCCTACATGCATCGATGACAGAAAGAAGGAATCTGTCTTCAACATAATTTCCTGCAACACTAACCCCATGTGCTAGCTCCTTGGAGATGGGAACAACTTGGATTCTGTGTACTATGTGTGTGCTAGTTCAAAGAAGTCTAGGGCAGTGCGAGCAATGCACACTCAAGCGATTGCTCAAAAGACTGACCAAAAACATGTGCCATTAACTGTTATGCACGCTGCTGATGGTAAGCTATACCGAACTGACCCATGCGCCCAGCCTGACTGTGCGCATAAAGTGGGTCAGTTTCAGAAAGCTTCCACAAACAACTTGGGTGCAGTCTCTGCACATGAACCAGGTTGGGGAATGAATATTACACCTACACACCTATGTGTTCGGCTTGGCCGTCCGCATAAAGGTAAAATTTCCCTTGTCATACCTGCGTAACGTGATAAGTCACAAGAGAATACTACACATAAAGTGCCCCCTCCAGGGCATCAATGTGCCAATATCATCATTAATTGTTGCCGTGCCAAAGTAGCAGCTCCTCCATCTAGGCAGTTCGTGTTCTAGCGACTGCAACTAGTTGTACCAATCTTATAACATCTCGGAGGACAGTGCACACTAAAGAACCTAAAGAGGAGGAGGAGTTGCCTTTTGCCTCATGCAGTTCGACCTAGAGGTCTCCTTCCACGAAGAAGAACTCAGAAGCAAGCTCGTCCAATCCTCCAGTCTCGGCTAGCATATCGAGAAACCGAGCACGAGGCAACATGCTAGTAGTACCTACCGAAGGGGTGTTCCAAGGCAGCCGCCTAAGATCACGGTCTTCCTCAAGACAGACCGATACAACTTTCCAAGCCAGGGATGGTAACCCTCTGATAATTCACACCAATATGTCGTTTCGTGAATATATCGATTCTCTGGAAACCAACACTAATGTACCTGGGTGTAGCCATCCCTACAGGTTAACACAATGTCCAAAGCTAGGGGTAGCATTCCATCGAATTTTGAAGCCGATGTGATGATGTCTGTTTTTCCTGAGGACAATGCGACTATGGGATCAGAGGCAGAAAGTGAAGGGTTCATGGCCCAATCTACTTCTCTCCATATACTGCCAGTATATATGGCGAAAGAGGATAACAAAGGGGGGATCCAGTGACTGCCAGCACCTCGAGGCACTCGAATCAATGATGTAGACTATGAGCACTTTGATGCAAACCCTGACTTAGGCGATACTGGATATATGGGCGAGCATGGTCTCACCACAACCAAGAACTCCGAGACAAGCAAGTCAGGATCGAGGGACCAATGGGGAGTTTAATGCACCTTCCCTTGCTCCTCCCACTGCTAGCATCCCTCACTTGCCACACTCCTCTGCTCCTACGACCTCAGACGATACTTGGGAGGTTATCCGGGAATTGCAAGCTCGCGTCGACTCCATGAACCACCGAGACAAGATGAAGAGTCTCGGGATAAGGCAACCTTATCCCCCAGAATGGAACAATGTTATATTTTCCCCGAAATACAAACTGCAGTCCATGATTCCATTTAACAGAAGGACATCACCCTGCCAATACTTGAACTACTTCGAGTCTATGACGTGACATCTACCTCGAGATGATGCTCCAAGCTCTTCATCGGGACCCTGACTAAGGTGGCTTATGATTGGTTCTGTAGTCTCCAGGACAACTGTATATCTTCGTTCGACGACCTCCGGCGACTATTTTTCTTCCAGTTCTATGACGGTGGAATAGATATGACCATGTCCTTCCTGATCGACATAGCCTAGAGGGAGAAGGAGCCAGCACGTGCGTACATAGAGCACTTCAGGCAGACATCCCTGAAGATGCCTTCTGGTATCCCTAAGTCTGACTTATGGACACATGCAGACGCAATCTACTATCAACGGTAAAACTTTGTGTAGGTACTGCACGACATGCAGATTGGTCATCCTTCCTCGTGAGTGCGGACATAGCTGAAAAGAACGCGAATGAGGTCCTTTTGCTCAAAATTCTGATTTTTGGCCCCGACGATCGAGTGAAGGGCCCTCAGAATCACAGCGGCCGCGACGTCTTCGTCCAAGCAAAAGCCGACAGAGGAAACCAAGCCAAAGGAGACCTTCTCCTTCGATGGAGATTATATCATCAAAATCTTCAATGTACTGGTAAAATTTAACAAGCTCCGGCTGCCCGACGTCAGACGTCCTGAGGAGGTGAACATAGTCAATGACCCAAAGTACTACTTCTTCCACCGACACATCCACTATTCCATAAAAGACTTCTATGTGTTGAAGAGGCGTATCCAATAACTTATCGATGCCAAAGCCATCACCCTCGCTTCAAGTAAAAGATTGTCGCTGCCAATATGGTGTCACTATAATTTAGCAACCTTCATGGCATCGAGGTTCAAAATGGTGTCATACCAATTCCCTAGGCGACATTAAAATTCGTTAACCTCCCACCAGCCTGCGACCAAGTAGTAGGAATGGTACCCTTTACAACTCCACGAGGTAAATTTATGTGGGTTCTGTAAGCCCCTGATTTTTCAAAAAATATAAAAATTGGATTTTTAGCAATTTTCTAAAATTTTCTGGGAATTTTCTGTGATTAAAATCAGGGTTCTAATTATTAACTGATTTTTAATTGATAAAAAATAACATTAAAATATTATGAAAATGATATTTTTTGGTGTAAAATGGAAAACTGGACTTAGGGTAATTTTTCTGGAATTTATCGGACCCCGGACCTATTTTTAAATGCCTAAAAACTATTTATTTAATTATTTAATTATTTATAAATTCATTTATTATTATTATTAATATTATTATTATTATTATTATTATAAACCGGCCCAGCCCAACCGCTCCGGCCCAGCCCAACCGCTCCGAGCCCGGCCCAATACCCTAGCGGGTCGGGTCGGGTCCGCCTGAACCCGACCCGCCCGGACCCGCACCCGAACCCATTCCCCTCTCCCTGACCCAGTCGACCGGCCGCCCGCGTTTGACGCCGCCTGCGCCGCATGCGCCGCCCCGCCCCGGCCACGCGACGCCCCGCCCCGGCCATGCGGCGCCCCGCCCGGCCACGTAGCCGCATCCCTCGGCCCCGAGCCACCGCCCTCTTCCCTTATTAAACCCCCCCCCGACTTCCTCCCTCCGGCAGCTGCCCGACCCCGCTCCGCCGTGAGCTGCCCGACCCCGCTCCGCCGTAAGCTGCCCGCCGTCGCCTCCGCCGAGCCACCACCGGCTCCTCCTCCCTCCACGACCCCGGCCTCCCTCTCGATGCAGCAGCAGCGGCCGAGATCGCCGCCGGCAGCCCTCGCCGTGTCCCGGTCGGCTCCGCCGTCCCCGGCGACGCCGCCCCGAGCTGCCCTGGCCCCTCCGGCGCACCTCCGGCCGGCCACCCGTCGGAGTTTCAGAACCCAAGCCCTAACCCTAATTTCCCTTTGGACACGGACACGGGACACAGGACACTGTGTCCTGTGTCGTGTCGGACACGATTTTGACCCTGTTCTCGGGTCCCCTTCAGGTACGCGTAACTTTCACCTCGTAGCTCTGTTTCCAATTCTGCAAATTGCGTTGTGAAGCCTGTATGACCCTCTCGGTGTCCGGACAAACTGTTCGGGGCATCGCGTCCTGTGGTGATCGCACACCGTGATCCAAAAACAGGAAAAACCAGACCCTGTTTTACCCCGGAACTGAGTACGCTCCGCCAAACGGGACAACTTGGTCGCGTACGGTCTTCACAGATACGTGCGCATCGTCGATACGGACGTGTGAGTTTTCGTGGAAGCTGATTCGGGTGTGCGTGCATACCGGAATCAACGCGTATCCGCGGACATCGTCCCGTATCCGTCTTTTCTGCATTTCACCCTAACTTCTTGTATACTCGTCAGATCGAGATAAAACTTGCGCCATCGGACTCGTAGCGATACGCTGGTCCTGTGGGTCATGTTTGGTTCGATTCTGAGAATGTTGACGAAATCGCGTGTCGTGGGCCCCACAAGCCCCGCTCGACGGGCGATTTTGTGTTCGGCTCATCGGAATCCAAATCTGGAAGTTCCGTTGGATTCGTATCAGCGTTCCTGACCTGTTGACACTAAGTTTGGTGAATTTGGAGACCTTTGACCCGGACACGTTTTTCGGTGCAAAGCAGGCCCAACGGCGGACCCCGTTTTGACCCGAAACTGTCGTTTTTGCCCTTGTCTCCAAATTGGACCCAAGGATAGGCGTTTCTAGCTATTTGACATCTTCTGAGCGTGATGGTAATGTTTATTTTAGCATTTGGACTCATCTCTGGATATTTCCCCGAAGAATTATTAATCGGATCCAAACAACAGGCAAGTACCTGCACTTCAAGTTTAATCTTTATATTGTGATAGTCAATTCCCTGCCTTACATGTACCATTGATGATTACACGTAGTGCTAGAACACTGGATTTCATGTCTTAAATATTGGAGTTCATGTCTTATTTTTCATGTCGGGTGGGAGAATACTGAAAGGCATGTAGTTTACCCTGACTCTTGCCATGATTAATAGCTGTTGGTACACGACTGTCCATCAGTCGGATCTCGATTATTCCTATTTAATAGCCGTCTATGGCGGCCGGTTTAACCTTATAGACCCCTACATGCCAACTAGGTATTCTAAATACACAAGTTCACACACATAGTTCTTATCTTGTTACAGTTCCTATTGTCTGGTTGTAGTTTATTTTTCCTGTCACCTTGTTCCTGTTTTACTCATGTCCCTGTCTTACAGCAAATTAAATCTTAGTTATTGTTACTATTTATTTATACATATCCTCAACATGATACCTGTCAGTTCTTTTTTTATTGTCATGAATATTTAGTTTAATCTTGTTGTGCATTGTGTACTTTGCTCCTTTCCTGACTGGATCCGTTGTTTTAGGCGATGATGAGAACTTTGCCCCTACCTATTATGGCCACTATGAGTTAGCAGGTAACACATGAGGAGCCAGTTTCCCCCAGGAGGCTACTTCTGTGGATCAGTTAGCTGTAGCTGCTTATTCTTTCCTTTTCAGCATATACTCGGGTTTGTTCCCGATTTATCTTCTGGCCTGTATTAACTGTGGATTGGTTGTCACAGATTAAATATTATGAAATCTCAGCATTCCTTTTTCCTGTTATCTTCCTTGTCTATTTTACTTTTGTGGATGAGATAGACTTTATATTACCTGTGATTATGCCCTAGACAGCGTACTACCGCCGACACTGCGGCGTAGGCTGGACGTGCCCACGCACTCGTGCCCGAATATCTGGGTGCGGGTCGTGACACGTTTTTGTGGTGGCCCATGCAGGTCCTACGACTAAATTGTTCGGTTTCAACTTAGGGACCGAACAGGCCTGCAATAAGATTGAGGATTTTAGGAAAGCTCATCCACTTGATTGAATCGTTCTTGATATTCATATCGGCTTTGAATCATTTTATTGACTTGCATCCTGCCTTGATTCCTGTGCGCCTTTATCGTTTATTTTTGGATGCAGAGTGAAGGATCTACCAGCAAGCGACGAGGTTCCTACAAGATCACCACGAGATTGCTCTACCAGTATGACCGTGGAGAACGTGCAGACTCTTAGAGACACTAATGCACGTAAGCGATTCGTAGATACCGTTTTCTAGTATTATTTTAGCTTGTGCCTGTTGGTTCGTGACCTCAGCCCCAACCTAGTAATTTTAAACTTGCTAATAACCTGGTATGCTTTTGTATCTGATAACTGTAGAGATTTTAGAGTCTTTGGTTGTTGTGCTTAATGTAGGTTGTTTTGTGTACTTAATAATTTACCTCCTTTTTCATCATCATCTAGCGCACTTAATTTTGCTGTACCTTATTATGCTGCTATTTCTATAGCCTAGTTTTGCAAGCTTACTCTTTATCAAGCTTGTTCATGACAAGTGTATTATTGGGGAGGCCCACAATGATACATTTCAGAATCAGTGTATTACGGTCTGATCAACCTTAGTGCATTTTGATTCGCCCTTCGCACTACCTTACGTGGATTGAGATATACAGTTGACTAGCATACTTGCCCTAGACATGTCTGCACATATCATATCGGGTTACATGACTGTATTAATACGAGCACATGAATAGGAATTACCAAGATAGGATTCAATCCACAATCGCATGACAATTCCCACCTGAATACTTTAAAAATGCCTTGACCCCGATATTTCTTTTCTATCACCCCACCTTTTGAACTCCGTATTATTGATCTTCGTCTTCCCTTATTTCGGAAAGACGAAATCTCGTGCCTGGTATAAGTTAGTACATAGATAATACTAGATATGTCCCGTAGGCCGATCACATACTTGAGGATTAAACTTTCGTAATTGAGGACATATCATATGTGATATGATCGGCGTTGAAGTTCGAGGATTGAATGACATGAGTAACCATATTAAAGAATATTTTCTTAAGGTATATAGTCTTTTGTGATAGATGGGTAAACTATAAGTGGGGTAGCAATGCATTTGTCAACTCAAGAGGAATGTCTTTTGGATCGTGACCGAGTAAGGTTAAATCGGAAGAAACAAGCCATTATAATTTTGAAAATTTAGAGGAGTGACTAAGATGATTAATTGATATCGAGGACCCAAATAGTTACATCCTAGGTACATGATTTAATTTTGAATAATGAAAGTAAAATCGTCAACTTGAATTTAGAGGATATAATTCAGACTTGAACATTGGTGGACTACACTTAAATTATTTTTCAATTTGATGATTTGAATTAAGAATTTAAAAGTTGATGGTTGGACTACCTAGTTAGAATATTGAGGATGTGAATGTAATTTAAAAGGGCTGAAACATACAAATATTGTTGGACTCGAATCACTTCTAGAGGAATTATGATAATTCGAATCGTGAGGCAAGGTCATCTTGAAAATACTATATGGACTAAAAATTAAAAAAAAAATCTGCTTGTGGATAATTTGAGGAAGTAAGAAGTAATAACCATAGGTTGAATTTTGATTGAAACAAGTAGTCATCTTAAATCATGAAAGGATTGCAGTGGACATGATTTGGATTTAATTTACCGCAAGGAGATTGCAATTGATATACATGAAGGGTTAACACATTATGGCTTAATTTTAAATTTCGAGGACGAAATTTTATAAGTTGGGTAGATTGTAAGCCCCTGATTTTTCAAAAAATATAAAAATTGGATTTTTAGCAATTTTCTGGAATTTTCTGTGATTAAAATCAGGGTTCTAATTATTAACTAATTTTTAATTGATAAAAAATAACATTAAAATATTATGAAAATAATATTTTTTGGTGTAAAATGGAAAACTGGACTTAGGGTAATTTTTCTGGAATTTATCGGACCCCGGACCTATTTTTAAATGCCTAAAAACTATTTATTTAATTATTTAATTATTTATAAATTCATTTATTATTATTATTATTATTATTATTATTATTATTATTATTATTATTATTATTATAAACCGGTCCAGCCCAACCGCTCCGGCCCAGCCCAACCGCTCCGAGCCCGGCCCAATACCCTAGCGGGTCGGGTCGAATCCGCCTGAACCCGACCCGCCCGGACCCGCACCCGAACCCATTCCCCTCTCCCTGACCCAGTCGACCGGCCGCCCGCGTTTGACGCCGCCTGCGCAGCATGCGCCGCCCCGCCCCGGCCATGCGGCGCCCCGCCCGGCCACGTAGCCGCCTCCCTCGGCCCCGAGCCACCGCCCTCTTCCCTTATTAAACCCCCCCCGACTTCCTCCCTCCGGCAGCTGCTCGACCCCGCTCCGCCGTGAGCTGCCCGACCCCGCTCCGCCGTGAGCTGCCCGCCGTCGCCTCCGCCGAGCCACCACCGGCTCCTCCTCCCTCCACGACCCCGGCCTCCCTCTCGATGCAGCAGCAGCGGCCGAGATCGCCGCCGGCAGCCCTCGCCGTGTCCCGGTCGGCTCCGCCGTCCCCGGCGACGCCGCCCCGAGCTGCCCTGGCCCCTCCGGCGCACCTCCGGCCGGCCACCCGCCGGAGTTTCAGAACCCAAGCCCTAACCCTAATTTCCCTTTGGACACGGACACGGGACACAGGACACTGTGTCTTGTGTCGTGTCGGACACGATTTTGACCCTGTTCTCGGGTCCCCTTCAGGTACGCGTAACTTTCGCCTCGTAGCTCTGTTTCCAATTCCGCAAATTGTGTTGTGAAGCCTGTATGACCCTCTCGGTGTCCGGACAAACTGTTCGGGGCATCGCGTCCTGTGGTGATCGCACACCGTGATCCAAAAACAGGAAAAACCAGATCCTGTTTTACCCCGGAACTGAGTACGCCCCGCCAAACGGGACGACTTGGTCGCGTACGGTCTTCACAGATACGTGCGCATCGTCGATACGGACGTGTGAGTTTTCGTGGAAGCTGATTCGGGTGTGCGTGCACACCGGAATCAACGCGTATCCGCGGACATCGCCCCGTATCCGCTTTTTCTGCAATTTACCCTAACTTCTTGTACACTCGTCAGATCGAGACAAAACTTACGCCATCAGACTCGTAGCGATACGCTGGTCCTGTGGGTCAAGTTTGGTTCGATTCTGAGAACGTTGACGAAATCGCGTGTCGTGGGCCCCCACAGGCCCCGCTCGACGGGCGATTTTGTGTTCGGCTCATCGGAATCTAAATCTGGAAGTTCCGTTGGATTCGTATCAGCGTTCCTGACCTGTTGACACTAAGTTTGGTGAATTTGGAGACCTTTGACCCGGACACGTTTTTGGGTGCAAAGCGGGCCCAACGGCGGACCCCGTTTTGACCCGAAACTGCCGTTTTTGCCCTTGTCTCCAAATTGGACCCAAGGACAGGCGTTTCTAGCTATTTGACATCTTCTGAGCGTGATGGTAATGTTTATTTCAGCATTTGGACTCATCTCTGGATATTTTCCCGAAGAACTATTAATCGGATCCAAACAACAGGCAAGTACCTGCACTTCAAGTTTAATCTTTATATTATAATAGTCAATTCCCTGCCTTACATGTACCATTGATGATTACACGTAGTGCTAGAACACTGGATTTCATGTCTTGAATATTGGAGTTCATGTCTTGTTTTTCATGTCGGGTGGGAGAATACTGAAAGGCATGTAGTTTACCCTGACTCTTGCCATGATTAATAGCTGTTGGTACACGACTGTCCATCAGCCGGATCTCGATTATTCCTGTTTAATAGCCGTCTATGGCGGCCGGTTTAACCTTATAGACCCCTACATGCCAACTAGGTATTCTAAATACACAAGTTCACACACATAGTTCTTGTCTTGTTACAGTTCCTATTGTCTGGTTGTAGTTTATTTTTCCTGTCACCTTGTTCCTGTTTTACTCATGTCCCTGTCTTACAGCAAATTAACTCTTAGTTATTGTTACTATTTATTTATACATATCCTCAACATGATACCTGTCAGTTCTTTTTTTATTGTCATGAATATTTAGTTTAATCTTGTTGTGCATTGTGTACTTTGCTCCTTTCCTGACTGGATCCGTTGTTTTAGGCGATGATGAGAACTTTGCCCCTACCTATTATGGCCACTATGAGTTAGCAGGTAACACATGAGGAGCCAGTTTCCCCCAGGAGGCTACTTCTGTGGATCAGTTAGCTGTAGCTGCTTATTCTTTCCTTTTCAGCATATACTCGGGTTTGTTCCCGATTTATCTTCTAGCCTGTATTAACTGTGGATTGGTTGTCACAGATTAAATATTATGAAATCTCAGCATTCCTTTTTCCTGTTATCTTCCTTGTCTATTTTACTTTTGTGGATGAGATAGACTTTATATTACCTGTGATTATGCCCTAGACAGCGTACTACCGCCGACACTGCGGCGTAGGCTGGACGTGCCCACGCACTCGTGCCCGAATATCCGGGTGCGGGTCGTGACAGGTTCACTCAGACATCACTCAAGATCTGACACAGCAAACAACACACGCAACTGCCAAGTCTAAGGGAAAGAAGCCCAAACTATGTCACAAGGTCTCTCCTGCTATCGATGAAACCTTGTTAGGAGAAACTAGGTCTGGCAAGACCTATTTATGCAACAATGAGCCAGTTCAGGAGGATGCTACGTCTTCAGCCGCTATACCCGCTGCTCCAGTAGTATCTGAAGCAGGTCCGTCCCAGCCTCCTTCAATGGATAAACAAAAGAAAAATAAGACTTGCTTCGACAAGTCTCTAAAGAAAGACTCTGCACTAGGATTGGACAAGCCCTACAACTTTGATATATTGGCACAATATGCCAATATGCCGACAAGGTTGTCACTCTTCGAGCTCCTTCGTCTCTCCAAGGAGACCTGAGATGCTCTTAGCAAGGTACTACAACATGCCGACTCCTACTTGTCCCAAATCAAGAAGCCAGCCGAGGACCCCGCCGCATTTCTCCACTGCCATAACGTGATGGAAACAATTCCGAACATCACATTCTTTTAGTAAGATATGTTGCTAAAAGTTAATAGGCACGACCGTCCTTGTATTATACAGGATACATCGGTGCCATTAAGGTGGACCTTATGCATATCGGCCCGAGCTCCTCACTCAGTATCATCCTAAGAAATTTGCTCCAAACCTTGAGAATTTTGATGCACCAGTTGTCGGTTACCAACACAACCATTAGCGGCTTCAACGCAGAATGAAGCTACCCTCTGGGCAAGATTCGACTGAAATGTCAAATAGGTGATATCACGCCACAGTCCCAAGATACAAGGGACCAGGCCACGTGTGGCAATTGCCAGCTGTCACATCTCCGAGGATATTCCAATTTAATGGATCCAAACAAAGAGTGCTACGCAGTCCTAAATAACTAAAAAGTCCAATATCAACATCAAACAGGTAATATAATCTCATCCACAAAATAAACAGCAAGAAAGTACTAAAATAAATGCTGGAAGATAAACGCCAGTCTCAAAATATCATAGTACAACCAAGAATGTCTGGTGGGGACAAATCCACTTCTATGATGAATAAAAGTACTGAATGACAAATAAAAAAAGTAATGACTAGGGCATCGGCTGACTAGATAATGATGCTCCCAATCCTAGGCAGAAGGCCTACCAACTGATCACGGAAACTCTGACGGTAGCACCTCTAGCTCCTCCGTGGTAGCACACCTAGTTTCCTGTCCTGGGCCGTACACTGTGGGGTGATATGCCTCGTCCAAATCTGGAAAGGTACCAGGTCCTCAGAGGGACTTAACAAGATACATAGAAGTATGCCATATATAAATATTAAATAAAATAAACACAATAAAGGGTGTGCTAACCATCTAAGTGAATGCAATATGAGGATAACTTTGGTACATATGGGTAGGAGTAGGTATAACGTCCAACACTCCGAAGAGCGTGGTATCTGTAACGTCCATCATTCCGAAGAATAAGGTATCTGTAATATATATACGTCCGTATCACTCCGAAAAGTGCGATATCTGCAATAAAGGAAGTCATTGGATCCGTGGCTCCTCCGGATACTACGGAATTCAATGTGTGTATCCCATACGCCTACTAGTTGTCCTTTTCGCCTAATGTAGATATACAAGTTAAATACTCGACGTGTATACCACGTATATATATGCCAAGTCTCTACAATTGAAATAATCCTGAATTTCGTACTGATCATGATGTATGTCACACGCACCGATAGCTAGTCGAGTACGTGAACCCGCATCCCAATATGAATTTATTACTGTGAAACGTGTAAGAGTGTCAGGTCTCAGAAGATATCAGAGTATCCTCCCAATGGGGTAAGTCTACCAGCAACTAGGTCAAGTACACTACTCATCGACGTATTTGTCGACTGCACCCGAGTTAATCTCGGATGCGCACAGTCATATGAAATAAAACAACAAAATATCATACAACATATGCATAATTTAATTTAAACAGTAAATATGGCAAGGTATCTTGCCTGGGTCCTCAAGCTATGAATGCCAATAGCCTGCTCCTACAGTGTCTCCTGGCTGGTCCAGTGACCCTAAACACACAATATAGTATAGAAATCTAGCATCAGACACTAAAGCAACACATACACAAACTACAAGGCTGCTCTTAGGTACTATCGCAAGATTACGGTTGGTCAACTACAGATTCGCGTGTGCACGTAGCTAGGGTGTACACATTTTCTGTCCTCGGTTCCTGCGTACCTCACAATAATAAATTACTAAGGTTATGGGTTACGAAACTATTTATGTTTTGTATAATTCATGCCCTTATTCCTTATGTTAAGCATACTTGTCAACGTCTATTTTTTATTGGTGACATATAAGTCTTTAATAGCAAGTCCTGTTATTAGGGTATTTACTAATTTATTTATTTCTAACTAGTCTAATTAAACATGCATGTATATACATATAGGTTTTAATGTTATTTGGCTTGTGTCGGCACACGACACGCTGATACGACGATATATAATACAGCGATACAAGAAAAGAAAAGGGTTAGAGGATGAGTACCTAGTGGGCTGAACGAGGAGGGGGTTCTGTTCGTCGATGTGTACCCTTGCCGGCGGTCAGCAGAGCTCCGGCGTCAGCAGACAAAAGCAGCAGCGGCAGCAACTGCAGCAATTATAACAGCGGCAACAGCTGCCTGGCAGCGGCGGTTTGGCGGTGGGGGAAGGGGTCAGTGTCGTAGGGAAAAGGGTGTTGGTCGGACTGGCGGTAGTGGCTGGCGGTGCTGGAGGCGGTGGAGGTTGATAGCAGTCGGCGGGTCGGGGAAATTGGCTAGTGGTCGGGTTGGATGGATGATGGGGATGGTGATGATGCGACGGTCAGGCGGACTGTGTAGGCGAAAGATGGGGTCTTGCATGGACAGCAGGGGTGGCTTAAGGTGGTAATGGCTGGAGGTGGTGGTGGATGGCCGGTCGGGGGAAGGAGAGGGTGCTCGGGTTTGATGAGGAAGAAGGGTTCGGCTATAGGGTTGAGGTGGTAGTGGTGATTATAATTTTAGGGTTTTATGTATAGAAAAAATGTGTACTTATATAGGAGGGGATTTTGGGCTGACCTCGGGACTTAGGCCGGCCTGGCTCCTCGGGGTTGGGGCTGGTCCACATGAAAGGTGTACATTGGCTTGGTTAGGTCTCGCTTTGAGGGAAATTGCCTCTAATTTAATTTAATTAAAAATAATGTGCATGGCGTTCTTTAATGAATTAAAGACATATGAAACTAAAATTGGGTGAGACACAAGTGTCATGGGCGTAGCAGGCTCAAAATAGGTTAATATCCTATTTTGGGTTATAAGGAGTTGGGTTGTGGTTGCACTTCAATTTCAAATGGGAATGGGAAATTATGATAAATTGGGCTTATTAGAATTATTCAGGAACATTTGTAACGAATATTGCACAGCTAAAATAAAGCACAATATTGAGTATCTAAATGTTACACAAAGGTCAGATGGGTAGCCTGGCATGTCTAGGAAATGTGTATGAACTTTGTTTGAAGGTAATTATTAATGTAGCGCTCCAAACATCGAAGCAACGATAAGGTGTATTAAGTCACATAATTGTTGCACATTAATTCTAATTGTATCCAAATTAATCCTAGTCTCTCAATTTAAATTAAATAAATCCTAAATTGGTCGAGGAGGTTTACAATCTACCCTCTTTAGAGCATTTTGTACTCGAAATTAAAATATACGTATGGTAAGAACTACTGACTGAAATAAAATGCTATCACATACCTAGTCCTTCGAAGAGATGGGGATAGCGCTGTCGAATATCCTCCTCGCGTTCCCAGGTCGACTTGCCTGGTGCATGATGTCTCCATGCGATACGAACTAGAGGGATAGTCTGACCTCGTAATACATTCTCACTTTTGTCCAGAATCTCTACAGGCTCCTCTTGGTATGATAAACTCGGGCCGACTGTGATCTCTGAATGGTCAAGCACATGACTCAGATTTGGCATGTACCTTCTCAGCTGAGATACATGGAAGACGTCATAGACTCCTTCCAAAGTCTGCGGTAAAGCTAACCTGTAAGCAACCTCTCCTATGCGTTCCAACACATCGAATGGTCCGATGTTGTCACGACCCGCACCCAGTATAGGGGCACGAGAGCGTGGGTACGTCCAGCCTACGCCACAGCATCGGCGGTAGAACGCTGTCAAGGTCACAGTAATACTAGATAACTAAACACCTGTCAATAATATACATCTCCATAATCTCACAATATAACTCAATCACCATAACTATAAGGCACGATAAAAGATAAAAGGAAATGACATAGTTAAACACCATGTCTCAAACATAAAGATACTCACAGTCTAACTGTCCAACACAAGTCTCCAATTAAACTTAACATAGGACAAAACATAAACTGAAATATCCTCCATAAGTCTCAAGCATAAATAAATACTATCTAAGTAGCTGTAGGCAAAGTCTCATCTAGAAGCATAGTCTCCTCTAGGATCTCTGGTACATAGTCTGCTTCTATACCTGGTCCGTAATGCGTAGTACAGAAATCCTCAAGGTTCTCTGGAAAAAATATCCAGTCAGGATTGGAACAAAAATACACCTCTAACAGCAGTTCCACATATATTGACAAAAACTATAACACAGTGTAAAGAAATACAAGACAGATATAAAATATCTAGAAATAAGAAATACTGGAATAAAGAATGCTGGAATAAAGTACTGGAACATCATCATCAATAGCATCTGACATAGAATAGAACTACAAGTGTATGCAAGTACAAAGAACTGGTATGCAAGAACAACAACTAGAACATCTGGAAATACAAGATCAATCTATCAAGATACATGTCAAGAATAATCTAACTAAGTGTGTGAAACATCAGTATATCATGTGATCGGCTTGGGTTATATGACTCATTACATGGATTAGCAATCATCCCCAACAGGTCAGGCTAACCAGAATGTAATAGCGATGAGGCATGTAAGGGTAAGGCTGCACCGACGTGAAATGTGGGTAAGCTAATATTGCATGTAAGGGGTATGATTACATAAGCTACTAATACTTCCCCGTTTTCCCTGCTAGCACGATGGATTCCCATCATGACTCCTCGTGACATGTCTCAATGATGCCAACTCGTGTAAAGAACAGTGTCAGAGTCATGTACGCTATACAACAAGAATTATAAAGATAATCAATATAATAGAAACTGTCAGAGAATGTACTCGCCTGTGGTCCTTAGCTGGCAATACCAAAGTCCGGGTTCCAAGGTACCGTCTGAGTGATCCAACAGTCCTATAGATATATCATAAACACAATACTGCATCAGGCATCACACTAATACACGATCAACAGAATGATCAAGGATTATACTAGGGGTCGCGTCTGTAATTGCTGTGCATAACAGACGGTCAATGGTACGGTCTTGCCAGTACGTCAGTGTACATATGGCAGTCTACTATCATGCTACAAGGTCACAAGTAGATGTGGCTACGGGGTATCCGTGGTCACAATCAAGACATCTCGGACATGTGATACCTAGGACTTAATATGAACTAATCTCTCATCGTACTAATTAATTACATTTATAATAGATATGTATAAGTGTATTAACCTAATTGAGCATTATACGGTTCGTAGGCATATATATTAACCTACATTAATTATGATTATAATACACGTATTATATACTAGGGAATACCTACACATTACTTATATGCAAGTATATAGATATTAGTTGAGAACATATTATATATATACCAATATACTAATACGTATGCAAATACGTATATACATACGTCCTTAGTTATATATATTATCATCGCAGGAAATGATGGAAACGTGGACAGCAGCTAACCTGCGCTCGGCACGATGACGATTACGAGGCGATGGTCACGAACAGGGAAGGCTGGTCGATGTGCAAGGTCGGTCGTCGAACTCCGGTCGGCAGCGTCGGTCTCCGCGGAACTTCTCGGTCGGCAACGTCGGTCTCCGCGGGAACTTCTCGATCGGCAGCGTGCAGCGCTCGGGGCTCGGGGCTCGGCGTTCAGCGCTCGGGGCTCGGCGTTCAGCTCTCGGGGCTCGGCGTTCAGCGCTCGGGGGCAGCGGGTGTCCGACGCTCGGGGGCAGCGGGTGTCCGGCGCTCGGGGGTGTCCGATGAGGAACAGCAAGGTAGGGGGGGTTTAAGATGGTCGGCTGGGGTGTATTAGGTTTTGGTTGAAAAGAATAAGGAAGCTATACTTATGTATATATATGATCATAGTAGACTTTGGGTTGACCTAGAATTTGGTCTGGTCAAGGCCTTCCTGGAATTGGGCTTCTCATGGGTATTACAATGGTTGAAATTTTAATAAAAAAATTGCTAAGATGCATTGGTTCGATGGTCTGAGGCCATGGTTCAGGAATTTTAATGTCGTATTACACACTCCCAAGAATTTATAGAATTTACCTAAAGAAGAATTTGGTTTTATATACGTATCGTTCAACGGAAAGGATACCGCAATGTACTCTTGCACCAAGGTGTCTAAACAATGAAAGGTTGTACAAGTTCGACTTATGAATCAATTTAATAAAAGTGAATGCACGTGGGGGTTAAAAATTCAAAACGACGGTGAGGTGCAACAAATTAAAATCACCGAAAATTGAGAATAATCAATTATCATGCAATCATTTACTCATTAATTATGAAAAGATGAAAGTACCCCTAATCCAAAAAGTGAGGGTGACAAGTCTACCCTCCTTAAAAGAATTTCGTACTCAAAATTAAAATAAACTATCACATGAATCAAACAATCAATTAATGAATTATACCTCAAGTCTCGAAGAGATATGGATACCTCTCGCGCATTTTATCCTCTCTCTCCCAAGTTGATTCTCCTAGAGAGTGATTTCTCCATGCAACACGAACCAAGGGAATAGTCTGGTTCCACAATATCTTCTCTCTTCGATCCAAGATCTCCACAGGTTGTTCAGGATAGCTGAGTGTCGGTCCAACTTCGATCTCCGAGTGATCTAATATGTGACTAGGATCTGCCATATACCGTCTCAGTTGTGATACGTAGAACACGTTATGCACTCTATCTAGAGCAGGCGGCAAGTCTAGTTTATAGGCCACTGCACCGACCCTTGCAAGAATACTGAAGGGCCCGATGTATCGTGGACTAAGCTTCCCTTCTCTGTCGAAATGAATCGTGCCCCGTGTCGGAGAAATCTGTAGGAACACCAAATCGCCAATCTAGAACAACGATCTTAACACGCAATCTAAACAAAACAATCACAAATTAAACCAAACAAATCAAAATAATACCTGAAACTCTAGGGGTCTACGGTGACTATCTGTCCAATGCCGCTGTCTGTCCTGCGCCACTCGCAGTCTGTCTCTGATAAGTTTTACCTTTTCTGCTACGTCCACGACCATTTCTGGTCCTAACAACGCTCTTTCTCCAACATCATCCCAAGATAAAGGTGTACGACACCTTCGTCCATATAAAGCCTCGAATGGTGACATCTCAATGCTGGCCTAGTAGCTGTTGTTGTAAGCAAACTCTACCAAGTGTAGATGATCCTCCCAAGAACCTCCGAGATCCAATACGCAAGTGCATTACATATCTTCTAGAGTCTGAATAGTCCTTTCAGACTGCCCGTCTGTCTGAGGGTGATATGCGGTACTGAACTTGAGCTGAGTGCCCAAGCTAGACTGCAGGCTCCTCCAGAAATGGAAAGTGAAACAACTATCTCGATCTGAGATAATACTCACAGGAACTCCATGTAATCTGATAATCTGCTGTCCGTACATCTCTGCTAGCTTCTCCGTCGAAGTACCCACTTTGAAAGGTAAGAAGTGGGTTGATTTGGTCAACCTATCCACAATGATCCAAATTGCGTCCTTTCCTCCTGGAAAACGAGGAAGTCCTGAAACGAAGTCCATAGTCATGTGCTCCCACTTCCATTCTGGAATGGGTAAGGGTTGAAGCAATCCCCCTGGCCTCTGTCGATCTGCTTTCACCTGTTGGTACACTAAACATCGGGATACGAAGCGTGCTACTTTGCGCTTCATACCATACCACCATACATGCTTCCTCAAATCTCGATACATCTTGTTGGCTCCGGGATGCATCGAGTACTGAGAGCGGTGTGCCTCCTGTAAAACTTCTTCATGCAGCTCTCCACTCGGCATACACATCCTCGTGCCATGTCGTAAGGATCCACCATTCGCAATAGTGAAATCGTCTATCAATCCTGCCTGAATTTGTGCTCTAATATTTCGTAGAGTCTCATCATCATACTGTGCCGCTCTAATTTTGTCCATCAGTTCTGGTTGAATCTGTAGTCCCCACATCTGAATCTCAACTCCTGGAACTAATACCTCAATTTCCAAGCTCTCAAGATCAGCTAATAAGTGTCTATCCGAAGTCAAATACATAGCCATTGGGTACCTGCTCAAGGCATCCGCGACTACTTTGGCTTTCCCTGGATGATACTGTAATGAGATATCAAAGTCTTTTATCAATTCCAACCACCTTCTCTGTCTCATATTCAGCTCCTTCTGTGTAAACACGTACTTTAAGCTCTTGTGGTCAGTGAAGATTTCTATACGCTCTCCGTACAGATAGTGCTTCCACAGCTTTAGGGCAAAGATAACTGCTGCTAACTCCAGATCGTGAGTGGGGTAGTTCTTTTCATGAGGGCATAATTGTCTTGAAGCATAGGCAATTACTTTCCCATGTTGTTGAAGAACGCATCCCAACCCTTTTTCCGAAGCATCACTGTAGATAGTGAATCCACCTGTCCCTGATGGCAACGTCAAAACTGGCGCTGTCGTCAATCTCCTTTTCATCTCATCGAATACGGATTGACATTCTTCTGTCCAGACAAATTCCACATCCTTCTTGGTCAGCCTAGTCATTGGCTCTGTAATCTTGGAGAAGTCTTGTACAAATCTTCTATAGTATCATGCTAGTCCGAGAAAGCTCCTGATTTCAGCTACCGTGCTGGGGGTAGTCCATGACTTCACTGCCTCTATCTTCTTTGGGTTAACTGAAATTCTGTCACCTATCACCATGTGTCCAAGAAATTCAACCTCTTCAAGAAAGAACTTATACTTTGAAAGCTTCCCATACAATCTCTCTCTTCTGAGAGTTTCTAAGACTATTCTCAAGTGCTTTTCGTGCTCTTCTGGGGTTTTTGAATATACTAGAATGTCGTCAATAAACACTACTACGAACTTGTCAAGGTACTGGTGGAACACCTTGTTCATCAAGTTCATAAATACTGCTGGTGCATTGGTTAAACCAAACGGCATTACTGTAAATTCAAACTGGCCATATCTGGTTCGAAAGGCGGTCTTCGGTATGTCTTCTTTCTTCACTTTCACCTGGTGATAGCCTGACCTCAAGTCTATTTTTGAAAACACCTTTGCTCCGTTCAATTGATCGAAAAGATCATCTATCCTCGGCAACGGGTATTTGTTTTTTGATAGTGAGGTTATTCAAAGCTCTATAATCGATACACAAACGTACCGTGCCATCCTTCTTTGGTACAAATAATACCGGTGCTCCCCATGGCGATGAACTGGATCTAATAAAACCTTTTGTCTTGCAGCTCCTCAACTTGTTTCTTCAGTTCTACCAACTAGTTGTTGTTAACTCTATAGACATGTTGTGAAATAGGCTCTGCTCCTGGTATCAAGTCTATAGAGAACTCAACATCTCTGTCTGGTGGCAAACCTGGCAACTCCTCTGGAAATACATCCAGGAACTCTGCTATAAGTGGATGCGGTAACTCTTCTTCTTCCGCCATGGCTCCGCAAAAAGTGCCTTTGCTTCGCTCCTCTGCTCCGCTTGCAATCTCGAACTCTGGCTCTCCTGGTGGTCGAAATACTACTCTTCCTCCGCGATAATCTATAGAAGCATGGTGTTTACTCAGCCAGTCCATTCCGAGTAAAATATCGTATTCCGGAAATGGCATAACGAGTAAACTCACGCTCAACTCTCGGCCTTCTAATGACACTCTCCGATTCTTGAAACAATCACGGACTAGGATAATGCCTCCTCCTGTCGTGATCTTGCAAGTCCTATCTAATGGTTCTGTTTCTAAATGATGTTTAAGGGCATAAGATACAGATACGAAACTATGGGTAGCGCCAGAATCAAATAATGCAAGTGCTGGAATAGAATCGAGTAAAAATGAACCTGAAATCACGTCTCCAGCTGGCTCGGCCTCCTCAGTGGTCATGGCGTAAGCTCGTCCTTGTGGTGCTCCTCTCTGTTGCTGCTGCTGCTGAGCAAACCTCTCCTGCTGTGATGGAAGTGGAGGTCCTCTCTGCTGGCCTCCTGGTACAATAGGTGCTCTGGCTGGTCCTCTCTGAGCTGCTCCTCCTCCTTGTCTAGTCTGAATAGCTGGGCAGTCCCTCAGCTGATGTGCTGCTGATCCACATGATAAGCAAGTGCCCAACCTTTTTCTGCAAATGTCTCTTGTATGTCCCATCTTTCCGCAATACAAACATGGGGTAGCGAGTTGATTATGCCTCTGTAGTTGCTGTTGTTGAGCATGTCCTCGAACTGGTGCTTGTTGCTGGTGTTGCTGCTGGTATTGCTGCTGGTACGGCCTATGTTGTTGTTGTTGTTGAAAGTGTGGGTGCTTGGCAGGTCCTGTGTTACCTCCTGTTGCTCCAGACGTATCGCGTCCTCTCTTGGGCCTAAGGTCCAAGTCGTCTTCGGCAATCTGGGCATCCATCAGAATACCCTCAAATGTAGCAGTACGTCGTCCCGAAGTACGAGACTTGATCTCCCTATTCAATCCTTTTCTGAATTTCCGAGCTCTGTCTCCTGGGTCTCGAATCATCGATGGAGCAAATCGACTCAATCGGCAAAACTCTGTAGCATACTCGTCGACTGACATGCCTCCTTGGACTAAGTCATGAAACTGACTTTCTATAGCTCCCAAGGCTACGTCAGGAAAGAATTTCTCTTTAAAGAGTTCTTTAAAGTTCTCCTAAGTAAGTCCTTCCGCGACGAGTCTCGGCTTTGTACGATACCACGTCAGTGCGATATCAAACATCTGGCTGCCATCGGCCTCTATCTGAAGAATCTCTGGAATCTGTGGTAAGCGAAGATTCATTTCTATATCTTCTAACCATTCGTCAGCATATAGTATTCCTTCTGTGCCTTTGAACTCTCGAGGCATCATCCTCTTAAAGTCCACTATGGTACCGGGCCTCTGTTGTTGCTGACCTTGATGTTGCGATTGTCGTGCTACTCTCTCCATAGCCTGGAGAGTCATCTGATTAGCATTCTCCATGCTCTCTCTCATCAGTTCGGTCTGTGCCTGGTGTGCTTCTGCTTGCATTCTCTGAGCCTCAGCTTGAACACGTTGAGCTTCTGCGGTTACTCTCTGGGCCTCTAGCATGCCCTGCATCAATGCGAACATCTGTGCCCCGTCAGCGGGCACTCCTCCGGAAATTGGTGTCGGTGGTGGTGGAAGGTCGTTTGTCATAGTTGGGGCAATCCTCTGTATAGGTGGAGGAGGAATCCCGTTAATTGTAGACACTCCCACATGAACAGGAGATGTAGAAGAATCTTCAGGTATCTGTTCGTCAGGTTGAGGGGTGGCAGTCCTCTCTGAATTGGCTGCTCCCATTCTCATGGATCTAGTATTCGGCGATATCCTGAATACAGATCAAAGAATCAATTAAGGTGATAGATGTGATATTATCAAGGAAGGACACTAAAGTGCTAAGGAAGCAATTCATTAGAATAGCAATATGAAGTTTAGAATTTCCTAGTATGATTGAGCATAATCTCATCCTAGATCCTATTCCTATATCCTACCACAGGCTCGTAGCAATACAACTAAGTTGTCGCACTACCACGATATCGCATAACTTGCGAAAACCAGACCTACATGGGCCACCACTAAAAACGTGTCACGACCCGCACCCAGTATAGGGGCACGAGAGCGTGGGTACGTTCAGCCTACGCCACAGCATCGACGGTAGAACGCTGTCTAGGTCACAGTAATACTAGATAACTAAACACCTGTCAATAATATACATCTCCATAATCTCACAATATAACTCAATCACCATAACTATAAGGCACGATAAAAGATAAAAGGAAATGACATAGTTAAACACCATGTCTCAAACATAAAGATACTCACAGTCTAACTGTCCAACACAAGTCTCCAATTAAACTTAACATAGTACTAAACATAAACTGAAATATCCTCCATAAGTCTCAAGCATAAATAAATACTATCTAAATAGCTGTAGGCAAAGTCTCATCTAGAAGCATAGTCTCCTCTAGGATCTCTGGTACATAGTCTGCTTCTATACCTGGTCCGTAATGCGTAGTACAAAAATCCTCAAGGTTCTCTGAAAAAAATATCCAGTCAGGATTGGAACGAAAATACACCTCTAACAGCAGTTCCACATATATTGACAAAAACTATAACACAGTGTAAAGAAATACAAGACATATATGAAATATCTGAAAATAAGAAATACTGTAATAAAGAATGCTGGAATAAAGTACTAGAACATCATTATCAATAGCATCTGACATGTAATAGAACTACAAGTGTACGCAAGTACAAAGAACTGGTATGTAAGAACAATAACTAGAACATGTGGTAATATAAGATCAATTTATCAAGATACATGTCAAGAATAATCTAACTAAGTGTGTGAAACATCACTATATCATGTGATCGGCTTGGGTTATATGACTCATTACATGGATTAGCGATCATCCCCAACAGGTCAGGCTAACCAGAATGTAACAGCGATGAGGCATGTAAGGGTAAGGCTGCACCGACGTGAAATATGGGTGAGCTAATGCTGCATGTAAGGGGTATGATCACATAAGCTACTAATACTTCCCCGTTTTCCCTGCTAGCACGATGGATTCCCATCACGACTCCTCGTGACAGGTCTCAATGATGCCAACTCGTGTAAAGAACAGTGTCAGAGTCATGTACGCTATACAACAAGAATTATAGAGATAATCAACATAATGGAAACTGTCAGAAAATGTACTCGCCTGTGGTCCTTAGCTGGCAATATCAAAGTCCGGGTTCCAAGGTACCGTCTGAGTGATCCAACAGTCCTATAGATATATCATAAACACAATACTGCATCAGGCATCACACTAATACACGATCAACAGAATGATCAAGGATTGTACTAGGGGTCGCGTTTGTAATTATTGTGCATAACAGACAGTCAATGGTACGGTCTTGCCAGTACGTCAGTGTACATATGGCAGTCTACTATCATGCTACATGTTCACAAGTAGATGTGGCTACGGGGTATCCGTGGTCACAATCAAGACATCTCGGACATGTGATACCTAGGGCTTAATATGAACTAATCTCTCATCGTACTAATTAATTACATTTATAATAGATATGTATAAGTGTATTAACCTAATTGAGCATTATACGGTTCGTAGGCATATATATTAACCTACATTAATTATGATTATAATACACGTATTGATATACTAGGGAATACCTACACATTACTTATACGCAAGTATATAGATATTAGTTGAGAACATATTATATATATACCAATATACCAATACGTATGCAAATACGTATATACATACGTCCTTAGTTATATATATTATCATCGCAGGAAATGATGGGAATGTGGACAGGAGCTAACCTGCGCTCGGCACGATGACGATTACGAGGCGATGGTCACGAACAGGGAAGGCTGGTCGATGTGCACGGTCGGTCGTCGAACTCCGGTCGGCAGCGTCGGTCTCCGCGGAACTTCTCGGTCGGCAACGTCGGTCTCCGCGGGAACTTCTCGATCGGCAGCGTGCAGCACTCGGGGCTCGGGGCTCGGCATTCAGCGCTCGGGGCTCGGCGTTCAGCGCTCGGCGCTCAGCGTTCAGCGCTCGGGGGCAGCTGGTGTCCGACGCTCGGGGGCAGCGGGTGTCCGGCGCTCGGGGGTGTCCGATGAGGAACAACAAGGTCGGGAGGGGGTTTGAGATGGTCGACTGGGTTATATTAGGTTTTGGTTGAAAAGAATAAGGAAGCTATACTTATGTATATATATGATCATAGTAGACTTTGGGTTGACCTAGAATTAGGTCTGGTCAACGCCTTCCTGGAATTGGGCTTCTCATGGGTATTACAATGGTTGAAATTTTAATAAAGAAATTGCTAAGATGTATTGGTTCGATGGTCTGAGGCCATGGTTCAGGAATTTTGATGTCGTATTACACACTCCCAAGAATTTATGGAATTTACCTAAAGGAGAATTTGGGTTTATATACGTATCGTTCAACGGAAAGGATACCGCAATATACTCTTGCACCAAGGTATCTAAAAAAAGAAAGGTTGTACATGTTCGA
This sequence comes from Iris macrosiphon, assembly GCA_036927795.1. Lineage (NCBI taxonomy): Eukaryota > Viridiplantae > Streptophyta > Magnoliopsida > Asparagales > Iridaceae > Iris > Iris macrosiphon. The sequence goes on along the minus strand of JAYESA010000006.1, from coordinate 74,374,916 downwards.
CTTATGAATCAATTTAATAAAAGTGAATGCACGTGGGGGTTAAAAATTCAAAATGACGGTGAGGTGCAACAAATTAAAATTACCAAAAATTGAGAATAATCAATTATCATGCAATAATTTACTCATTAATTACGAAAAGACGAAAATAACCCTAATCCAAAAAGTGAGGGTGACAGATGTACCTCGGACTCAGCTTTCCTCTGCCTCCAAATCTGATAGTCCCACGAGTAGGTGAGATCTTTAGAAACACATGATCTTCAACCTGGAACTCTAGGGGTCGTCGATGTGCATTCGTCCAATGCTTCTATCTCTCCTATGCTGCTCGCAGGTGCCCTTGGATCTTCTTCACCTTCTCTACTATACGAACTACCAACTCTGGCCCAAGAATCTACCTCTCGCCTATATCGCTTCAATATACTGGGGAACGACACTTCCTTCCATACAACTCTTCATAAGGAGCCATCTGGATGCTCGCTTGATAGCTGTTATTGTAGAAAAATTCAACCGAATACAAATGGTCCTTCCATGATTCTCCGAAATCAAGCATGCACGCTCTTAACATGTCTTCCAATGTTTGAATGGTGCCTTCGGACTGGCCATCTGTCTGCGGGTGGTACGATGTGCTAAACTTCAGGCGGGTACCGAGACTCTCTTGCATACTCTGCTAAAAGTAAGATATAAATCTCGTATCTCTGTCAGACACATGCTAACTAGCACTCCATGCAGTCGCACAATCTCCCTCATGTATATATCTGCTAAGACCTCGGTAGATTGCCTAACTCTAAAGGGTAAAAAAGTGTGCGGACTTGGTGAGTCTATCTATGATGACCCAAACTGCATTGCGACCACTAGGACTCCTCAAAAATCCCGTAACAAAGTCCATAGTGATGTGCTCCCATTTCTACTCTGGTATAGGGAGCGGTTGAAGTAATCATACAGATCTCTGATGCTCAACCTTGACTTGCTGACACACCAGGCACTTTGCCAAGCAGGCTATTTTTCTCTTCATTCCATGCCACCAGTAGTACTGCCTTAAGTCTCTGTACATCTTCGTGCCTCCTGGATGAATAGAGTATGTTAAACTGTGTGCCTCTGATATCAGTTCCTGACAAAGTTCTCTATTTGGAACATAGAGACGATCTCCACATCTCAAAGTCCCGTCTTCATGTATACGTAATCCTGTCTGTATTTTGGCCTCTGTCCTCTGTTGAAGCCTCTGGAATCTGGCATTTGTCGGCAAAGCAGCCTTGATCCTCTCCATTAATGTCGATTGCAACTGAAACTCGACAACTGTCAATCTACTCCGGGCCTAACGACCTCTATACCCATCTGCTCTCGATATCTCAACAGATGTTGTTGGGTAGTCAAGAAGAATGCCATGGGTCTTCTGCTCAACGCATCAGCTACTACGTTGGCCTTTCCCGGTTGGTACTGCAGCTCGATCTCAAAGTCCGTCATCACCTTGAGCTAACATCTCTGTCTCTAGTTCAGGTCCTTCTGAGTATAGACGTACTTTAAGCTTTTGTGATCAGTGAATATCTCTACTCTTTCTCTGTATAGGTAGTGCCTCCAAAGCTTCAAAGCAAAAATTACTGCGGCAAGCTCCAAGTCGTGAGTGGGATAGTTCTTCTTATGGGTCCTTAACTGCCTAAAGGCATAGGCCACAACCTTTCCATGCTGCATCAAGACACATCCTAATCCTTTCTCGGATGCATCACTATAGATCACGAATCCTCCGGGTCCAGAAGGTATGGTCAAGATAGGTGCTGTAGTCAGACGCTTCTTTAGCTCATCTGACACTCCTCTGTCCAGGTGAACTCCTGCTCCTTACGGGTCAAGCGGGTCATCGGCTCTGCAATCTTCGCGAAGTTCTCTACGAACCTCCGGTAATATCAGACAAGTCCTAGGAAACTCCTCACTTCTGAGATATTGGTAGGGGTTGGCCATGTCTCTACTGATAAAATCTTTACCGGATCTAATGAAATACCATCTCCTGAGATAACGTATCCAAGAAAAGTGACACGATCTAGGAGTAACTCGCACTTGCTCAGCTTGGCATAAAGACTCTCTCTCCTCAGCGTCTCTAACACTAGTTTCAAGTGCTCTTCATGCTCCTCGTGGCTCTTCGAATACACGAAGATGTCTTCGATAAAGACTACCATGAACTGATCTAGGTATTGGTGAAGACCCTGTTCATCAAGTTCATAAATACAATAGGTGCATTCGTCAGTCCAAAAGGCATCACTAAGAACTCGTAGTGACCATAACGAGTCCTGAATGCTGTCTTTTGAATGTCTTCTCTTTGCACCTTCACTTGATGATAACCCGATCTCAAGTCGATCTTTGTGAACACCACTGCTCCTGTCAACTGGTCGAATAAATCATCAATCCGTGACAGGGGGTACTTGTTCTTGATAGTCAAAGCATTAAGGGCTCTGTAATCAATGCACATACATACTGTTCTATCCTTATTAGGTACAAATAACACTGGTGCTTCCCAGGGTGATGTACTAGGACGGATAAATCCCTTGCTTTGCAACTTCTTTAATTGTAACTTCAGCTTATCTAGTTCCTTCTTCGCCAATCGGTATATATTAGAAGATACCAGTGTTGCTCCGGGTACTAGCTCAATAGTGAACTCTACGTCTCTATCTAGCAGTAAGCCTGGTAATTCTTCAGGAAAATATCCTTGAATTCTGCAACTATCGGTGGGGGTACCATCTCCATAGCCATGTAAGCTCCAGCTATCTGTCCTACTCCTTGCTCGACGGTCCCTCGAATGTACTCGAACTCTGGTTAATCTGGCGGTCTAAAAGTGACGCTACCCTTCCGGCAATATAGTACGATATTATACTGGCTTAACCAGTCCATGCCTAGCACAACGTCAAAATATGGCATGGGTAATACCAAGAATTGCGCTCACATCTCTCTACCACATACGACTATCGAATACGTTCTAATAGTGCTGGTAACCGGCACGATGCCTCCTCCGGTAAGAATCTTCCAACTCTTAGGTAAGGGAGAAGTAGCTACTCTATGCATTGCTACAAATCTACTAGATATGAATGATAGTGTAGCTCTAGAATCAAATAATACAGTTGCAGGTAATGATGCAACTAAAATGGTATATGTGATAGCTTTCCCTTATCTTTCCTCCTCAGTAGCTGCAAGTGCAAAGGCCTGTCCGTCCCTCTGCCCTCTGGTCTGCTGTCAGGCTCAATCAAATTGTGCCTACTGTGGGGCACAAGGTGGTCCCCTCTGAAATTCTCTGGGTGCTGGTGGACGCTGACCTCCTGGTGGGGGCAGTATCCTCAGAACTGGTGCTGCTGGCCTCTGTCCGGTCTACTGTGCTGCATCTCTGCGCTGTGGGCAGTCTCGGGCAAGGTGCTGACTCGCTCCACATATCATGCATAATCTAAGCTTTTTTCGATAATCTCTAATGACGTGGCCCTTCTTGCCATATTGGTGACAAGTCGGAAGCTCCTGTTGTGGGTATGGTGCTGCCCTCTGCGGTGTCTGTGCTACGAGACGACGGATCGGTCCTCTTGTTCCGGGCTGGTCTCTGGCTGGTATGGTCGTGCTGAAAAATCTTGCTCCTCTGCCGATGGCCTCCTGGATCCTCGTCTCTGAAAGAACCTCCTCATAAGAAATCCTCGCCTGTGTGGTGGTATACCTTTACAGCTCGAACGTATGGCCGTGATGGATTCTCTGAGCCTTTTCTAGGTCATTGGGTATCAAGACGACACCAAATCTGCTAAGACGACTAAACTCTGCATCATATGTGTCAACAGTCATATTCCCTTATTCTAGATATAGGAACTGGGAGTACAGGGCATTTTTGACTATAGCTGGGAAATACTTCGCATTAAAGTATTCTAAGAACTGTTCCCAAGTCTGGTTCTTGCCTACACTGTGCTCAATAGAATCCCACCAGTGATCGATTTTGCCTTTCAGTTGGGCCTCACTGCGGTCATCTAATGGTCTGCATGCAGTTATGAAGCCTCTAGTAGCATCTCCGTGTTGGCGACCCAATCGAAGATCTCCTCTACAGTCTCATTGCTTGAGAAAGTATCTGGTCCCATCTGTCAGAACCATCTTACAGTGCCACCTGTCTGGGCTGGAGGAGGTGCTGGTACTGGTGCTGCGACAGGTGTCCTCTCTAGTACTACCATCAAACTCTGTCTCAACATCTTGGTCTGATGCCACTGTGCTTGCATTATAGTCTGAAAGAACTGAAGCATCTGTGACTGTCCATATAATTGTGGCATCTGAGGTAGATAAGGTGGAGGTGGTGTTAATAAAATCTCTGGCTGTACGGTAGGTGTCTCCTCAGATGTCGGCCTCTCGGTTTACGGCATTGGCGTAACCCCTGAAGTCTGGCCCTCAAAATGCTGCGTGGGGATCGTCTGGGAAGTCTGTCCCTCGTGCTGTTGGGTAGGATCGCCCTAAGAAGTCTCGCGCCAATGTATCAGCGAGGCCTGCAGCGATGGTTGTCCTCCAGGTAGTCCCTGGGGTACCTCCTCTCTTTAGGTGGTATCGGTTGGCACCACGGCACTGGGTGCTCCTTGTCCACTGCGTAAGTTCATCTTGCTGCAAGAGATAGGACTTCATTAAAAAGAGTATGGAATCAAGCAAACAGGATGCAGATATTTAGAAGCAATACGAAGGAAGTTCAAAGACATAATCAAAGTGGATGAGACCTAGTAATTTCTATCCTATTGAAGGCATCATTGGACATATTACTATACCACAAGCGAATAAGTAGACCTGTATGGGCCACCACTAAAACCGTGTCACGCCCCAGTCCCAAGATACACGGGACCAGACCACGTGGCAATAGCCAGCTGTCACATCTCCGAGGATATCCCAATTTAATAGATCCAAACAAAGAGTGCTACGCTATCCTAAATAATTAACAAGTCCAATATCAACATCAAACATGTAATCTAATCTCATCCACAAAATAAACAAGAAGAAAGTTCTAAAATAAATGCTAGAAGATAAACGTCAGTCTCAAAATATCATAGTACAACCAAGAATGTCTGGTGGGAATAAACCTACTACTATGATGAATAAAAGTTTTAAATGACAAAAAAAGAGAGTAATGACTAGGGCATCAGCTGACTAGATAATGATGCTCCCGATCCTAGGCAGAAGGCCTACCAACTGATCACGGAAACTCTGACGGTATCTAGCTCCTCCGCGGTAGCGTACCTAGTTTCCTGTCCTGGGCCGTACACTGTGGGGTAATATGCCTCTTCCAAATCTGAAAAGGTACCAGGTCCTCAGAGGGATGTAACAAGATACATAGAAGTATGCCATATATAAATATTGAATAAAATAAACACAATAAAGGGTGTGCTAACCATCTAAGTGAATGCAATATAAGGATAACTTTGGTTCGTATGGGTAGGCGTAGGCATAACGTCCAACACTCCAAAGAGCATGGTATCTGTAACGTCCATCATTTCGAAGAATGAGCTATCTGTAATATATATACGTCTGTATCACTCCGAAGAGCACGGTATCTGCAATAAAGGAAGTCATTAGATCTGTGGCTCCTTCGGATACTACGGAATCCAATGTGTGTATCCCATACGCCTACTAGTTGTCCTCTCTGCCCAATGTAGATATACAAGTCGAATACTCGGCGTGCATACCACGTATCTATATGCCAAGTCTCTATAATTAAAATAATCCTGAATTTCGTACTAACCGTGATGCATGTCACACGCACCGATAGCTAGTCGAGTACGCGAACCCGCATCCCAATATGAATTTGTCACTGTTAAACGTGTAAGAGTGTCAGGTCTCGGAAGATATCAGAGTATCCTTCCAATAGGATGAGTCTGCTAGCAACTAGGTCAAATACACTACTCATCGACGCATTCGTCGACTACACCCGAGTCAATCTCGGACGCGCACAGTCATATAAAATAAAACAACAAGATATCATACAACATATGCATCATTTAATTTAAACAGTAAATATGGCAAGGTGTCTTGCCTGGGTCCTCAAGCTGTGAATGCCAATATCCTGCTCCTGCAGTATCTCCTGGCTGGTCCAGTGACCCTAAACACACAATATAGTATAGCAATCTAGCATCAAACACTAAAGCAACACATACATAAACAACGATGCTGCTCTTAGGTACTGTCGTAAGATCACAGTTGGTCAACTAAAGAGTCGCGTGTGCACATAGCTAGGGTATACATATTTTTTGTCCTCGGTTCCCGCGTACTTTGCAATAATAAATTACTAAGGTTATGGGTTACGAAACTATTTAAGTTTTGTATATTTCATGCCCTTATTCCTCATGTTAAGCATACTTGTCAAGGTCTAGTTTTTATTGGTGACATATAAGTCTTTAATAACAAGTCATGTTATTAGGGTATTTACTAATTTATTTATTTCTAACTAGTCTAATTAAACATGCATGCATACACATATAGGTTTTAATATTATTTGGCTTGTGTCGGCACACGATACGCTGATACGACGATATATAACACAACGATACAAGGAAAGTAGAGGGTTAGAGGACGAGTACCTAGTGGGCTGAACGAGGGGGGGGTCGGTTCGTTGATGTGTACCCTCGCCGACGGTCGACGGAGCTCCAACGTTGGCAGACAAAAGCAGCAGTGGCAACAACTGCAGCAGTTGCAACAGCGGCAGCAGCAGCCTGGCAGCGACGGCAGCGGTAGTTTGGCGGTGTTGGAGGCGGTGGGGGTTGAGAGCATTCGGCGTCTCGAGGAAGTTGGCTAGGGGTCGGGTTGGATGGATGATGGGGATGGTGATGATGCGGCGGTCAGGCGGGCTGTTTAGGCGGAAGAGGGGGTCTGGCGTGGATAACAGGGGTGGCTTGAGGTGGTGGTGGATGGCCGGTCGGGGAAGGAGAGGGTGCTCGGGTTTGATGAGGAGAAAGGGTTCGGCTATAGGGTTGAGGTGGTAGTGGTGATTATAATTTTAGGGTTTCATGTATAGAAAAATATGTATTTATATAGGAGGGGATTTTGGACTGACCTCGGGACTTGGGCTGGCCTGGCTCCTCGGGGTGGGGGCTGGTCCACATGAAAGGTGTACATGGGCTTGGTTAGGTCTCGCTTTGGGGGAAATTGCCTCTAATTTAATTTAATTAAAAATAATACGCACGTCATTCTTTAATGAATTGAAGACACGTGGAACTAAAATTGGGTGGTACACAAGTGTCTGGGCATAGCAAGCTCAGAATAGGTTAATACCCTATTTTGGGTTATAGGGAGTTGGGTTGTGGTTGCGCTTCAATTTCAAATGGGAATGGGAAATTATGAGAAATTTGGCTTATTAGAATTATTCATGGACGTTTGTAACGAATATTGTGCAGTTAAAATGAAGCACAATATTGAGTATCTAAAAGTTACATAAAGGTCAGATGGATAGCCTGGCATGTCTAGAAAATATGTATGAACTTTGTTTGAAGATAACTACTAATGTAGAGCTCCAAACATCGAAGCAACGGTAAGGTGTATTAAGTCACATAATTGTTGCACATTAATTCTAATTGTATCCAAATTAATCCTAGTCTCTCAATTTAAATTAAATAAATCCTAAATTGGTCGAGGGGGTTTACAGGTGATCTACGAACTGAGGTTACCTGCTACGTTATCGACGTAGACATATCCTATAATATCTTGCTGGGATGCCCTTGGATACTTGAACATATGATCGTACCATCAACCCTTCATCAATGCCTGAAGTAAGTTAATAACGAAGGATTCGTCCGAACTGAGTTTGCGGATGTCAACTCCTTCAAAGGAGTAGAAGCTTACTACTCGGACTCCATACTCTACAAGCGGATGCACAAGAAGGAAGGAAACATTGATGCTGACGATGAAGATAAAGATGAAGCAGACTCCGCTTTTGACGAACCGTTGAGGATTCGTGTCAAAGGACGTGCCCCCAATACTTTGTCCCCCTCGGTCGTCAGAATTCACAAGAAAGACGCAGAGCCTCTTGTGGTCAAACTTCACAAGATATCTTGCAGAGAAAGTCTGGATCGCCCGCCACCCTCCTATAAAGTTCTATAAACCCATAGGAATAAGCCTCTGTCATCCTAACAAGAAGGTCCCGAACCCACCTCTGGTACCGTTGATGGACAACAAAGGCGATGAGCTAGAAGGGTACATTGCTGCTCAAGATGATGCTCTTTATTTTTATTATGTAATCCCCATTGAGATGATACTCTATTTCTTGAATAAAGGGCTATCTTCGAATTACTTTTATCTCGAGTATATGAGAGCAATGTATTCCTTAGAGAATGACCTAGGCCTGCAGCTACACCTGCCAGTAACTGAGGCTTACGCAGTCAACAAGATACTCCTGTATGGGGGTAGTGTCTTCATAATTCCAGCGAGGAAGAGGGAAGAAAAATCTATCATCTATGGTAGGGTAAAAGGTTGCCGAAATTTCCTCCTAGATGAACCAGAACCCGATAGGAGTAAAATACAACTTTATCGTTAAAAGCCAAGTGCATCATCCATAAGATGGATTATGACTAGAAGAGAAACCAAGGCCTCAACTATGGCAAAGGGTGAGTTAAACTTTTATGCCACTTCACTCCCACGGGCAAACTAGAGATATTATCAACGGACCAGCCATAGTCTAGGATAGGTTATGCCTCCAACAACTCCTACCTGCTCAAAAGCCAAAGGTGAGACGCATTCTCATTCTTCAGTCTTCTACCTGGGACTCCGATGCAAGCATCGAGAAAATATTCAAACAAGCATTATCTATCAACATGACGTCAGTGGATCAAGTCGAAGACGATATTGATCAAACACTCAAGTTCTTCTAGGTTAAAACGTGGGCCCAATGATTAGAATCCCAGTAGGAGTTATATTTCGAGCAGCGAGAACCTTAGACCGATGATGATGTAGTGCAAGTTGACCTAGGCGACGAATCCTTTACCAAACCCATCTTTATAAGTAAAAGTTTGTTTAGAGAAGATCGTGAATCCCTTTTTCAGGTTATAAGGGAATACATTGGCGTCTTCACATGGAGCTACGAAGATATGTCGGGTTTGGATCCTCGGGTAGTGATGCATAAGCTTAACATCCTGCCGAATGCTAAGCCAGTGAAGCAACAACAATGGTGGTTCCATTCAGATGTCATGGATGCATTCAAAACTTAAGTGAATAAGCTGATATCAAGCGACTTTATTCACAAGGAACAATATCTAGACTGGGTAGCCAATATTGTTCCTATCATTAAAAAAATAGTAAGATTCGAGTCTGCATAGACTTCTATGATCTAAATATGACATGCCCAAAGGACGAGTTTCCACTCTCGATCACAGACGTGATGATCAAAAACACTTGTGGCTTCAAGAGAATATCCTTTATGGATGGGTTCTCATGTTACAACCAAATCAAGATATTTCTAGATGATGAGAGGCATACGTCATTTTGAACACCACTGGGAGTATATTGCTACACAATAATGCCCTTCGGTCTGAAGAATGCATGTGCGACATACCAACGAGCTATAAGCACCATTTTTTGTGAGCATCTGCGCAAAATAATGGAATGTTATATCAATGACATCGCTGTCAAGAGCCATTTTTAGGATGACCATCTCCATGATCTGAAGACAGTGTCCGATATGATGCGAGCGCATCAACTCAAGATGAATCCAACCAAGTCTTTCCTGGGAGTCTTCAGCGTGGAGTTCTTGGATTTTATTATAACTTCAAAGCGTATTCACATAGATATTGAGAAGACGAAAGCCACCCTTTATATGCACCCTCCGAAGAATCTCTGAGAACTTCATGACCTTCAAGGAAGATTGGCGTACATCAAGAAATCCATATCTAATCTCTCCAGACGATGTCAACCATTTACTCAGCTGATGAATAAGGGAGTCTCCTTCGTATCGACTGAACAATGCCAGCGAGCATTCGATAATATCAATAAGTATCTCATGAATACCCCAGTATTGGTGGCTCCAATTATGGAAAACCCTTCTTACTATACGTCCGTACAGTATATCATTCTTTTGGCGCTCTATTAGCTTAAAAAATTAATGCAGGCCATGAACATGCCATATACTATCTCAGCAGGATGATGGTCGGTGCCGAGCATATGTACAATTTCGTCAAGAAGGAGTGCCACGCTTTGATCTTCGCCATTCAAAAAATGCGCCATTATATGACCGGGCAGACAATTCACGTCAATTTTTGAGTTAATCCCCTCAGAGTGCTCTTGACTAAGCCATGGGCACTAAATTCATGCCTATCCACATGGGCAATACTACTCTCGCCATATGATATGGTATTCGTCCCTCAGAAGGCGGTCAAAGGCCAAGCATTGGCTGACTTTCTGGCAGCTCTTCCGGTGCCCAAAATATTGAAACTCTACGACGATATTCCAGATGAAGTATTAGAATCTAACACCGTAGTGGAAGAGTCTATTTGGTAAATGTTCTATGATGGTGCTTTGAGAACAGGGCCCAAGGATATTTTATTGCGTATATTCTCTTATGAATCCGTGCTCCAACAATGTAGCGAAATACAACACTCTTATTATCAGGCTCCAATTAGCTAGACAGTTAGGGGGGATTACCTAGAAGCCTACGGGGATTCCAACCTGATTGTCAACTAGGTCGGAGGCGAGTATGAAGTCCAACATAAGGATTTGATTCCCTATCATCAAGCGGCGATCGACATAATCTCTTAATTCACCGGGTTCTTCATAGAACACATACCCCTGTTGTAGAACGTCGAAGCCGACGCTCTCCCCGGCCTCGTAGCTTCCCTGGCTCTTCCTACAAAAACCCAGTATTAGATCACAGTGATTGGTCAAGAAATGGTTTGCGTCAAGAACTATTTGCACCATTGTCAAAGCTATGTCACTGAGATAAATATCAATATCAAGAACTGGCGGTTCCCCATTATAGACTTTGCTGTATATAGAATTTTGTCCAATGACCCGAATGAGGCTACTTCTGTCAAGAGATGCTCCCTCAGGTTCTACTATGACACAACCACAAAAATTTTATATCGCCGCTCATATGATGTACTTCTACTCCGATGCCTATCAGATACGGAAGCAGAGCAAGTAATCCGTGAAGCGCACGACGGTACTTGTGGAGCTCACCAACCAGGTCCTAAATTACATGATCACCTCTGACACATAGGATATTATTGGCCCACAATGGTAGGGGATGTTGTAGAGTAAGAAACGAAATACACAATGTGTAAAATCCATATAAACTTTATCCACTAACCTTCAGAGTTTCTATATCCAACAACCGCGTCTTGACTGTTTGAGGCATGGGGCACGGACATCATCAGCCCAATCAGTCCTCCGTCATCCAAAGGGTATTGGTTCATTCTTGCCATAACCGACTATGTACTTCTCTAAATGGGCGAAAGCTATACCCCTTATTGAAATGAAGGCATTAAACATGATATGCTTTTTTAAACATCATGTCATCTATCATTTCAGGTTGCCTAGAAGGATCATCCACGACAACGGTTCGTAATTTGCGATAAAAATTGAATCCAGAATATACCTTCGACAACATATAATCCAGCAGCGAATGGATTAGTAGAAGTTTTCAACAAAATAATCATCAAGCTACTCAAGAAGTTCGTTTCATCTCACAAGCGTGATTGGAATGAGATGCTTGGTGAATGTATCTAGGCCTACCGTATAATAGTCCGGACTCCAACTAACAACACACCATTTTCCCTGGTTTACGGGAATAAAGCAGTTCTTCCCCTGAAGATCCATATCCCCTCTCTTCGGGTAGCCCTCGTTAACTAGTTGGCAACCGAAGACAACCATCGCTTGCGGTTACAAGAGTTTGAGGCAATCGATGAGAAATGTCTCTTGGATCAACAACGTATTGAGCTATATCAAACCCGTATTTCTGGGGCCTTCAACAAAAGGGTGAAAGAAAGAGCATTCCAAGTCGGTGACCTCATCTTGATAGTAAGAAGAATGATAGTCATGACGTACAAGACGACATGGAAGTTCCAAGCTAAGTGGGAAGGCCTTTTCATGGTGGAATTAGTATATTCCAACAGTGCATACATGCTTATAAAGCCTAACGGAGATTTACTAATGATGTCGATCAATGGAAAATTCCTCAAAAAGTACTATGTCTAAGCTTGGCGTGTGCTTCCTCAGGCCCATCAGAATAATTTAAATGTACAATATTTATATTCTTTATTTTATCCCTAGCAATATACATGTACAACGTGATATTTATTCCCCATAGTGCATCGTAAAATTTATTATCTGTATTCAAGAATCTTGAATACGTCATAGGTAATGGATCCTCCAAAGTTCTCCAGCATAGCAGTCTTCAGGTCCAACGAAACACTCTCATTGAGACCACCCAAAATTTTATTCCCTCAATCAAACAAGTGTGTCCTCGGAGCCCAGTTGCTTCGAGGACGTCTCATTTGCGATCCTAGTTAGGATCGGAGATGCTCTCTCCTTGGAGATTTCTTCCCCAGTTAGGATAAAATTAATTACCCCAAACCATAGTTCACATCCATACTACCTCTGAACTATAATCCTGTCATTCTCCCCAGTAGAATAAACATGACAATACAAGAAAATAGTCACGTCTACATCACCTCTATCTTATTTTCTTATTTCCTATAGAGTTATATCTTATCATGTCCACATTACCTCTGAACAAGATATTTCTAACAAAATCCTAAGTTAAGAAAAGTTTGCCATGTCCACATTACCTCTGAGCAAACATTCTTTTCTATCTAATTTCTACCAACATGTCCATAATACCTTTGATGGTGTGTCAGTCGTTTCAACTTATCATCTGTACTAAGCTCTAAGTACTCCATGGATGATAAGTCCACAAAAATTCTCCAGTAGAATTGTCCCAACCTATCACGTCTATATTACCTCTGACAGGGTTTCACTTTGAACTTATTATTTGTACTTAATTGTTAAGTACACCATAGGTAATAAGTCTACTAAAATTTCTCTCAGTGGGATGTCCTCAATAGCTACGATATTATACTATGCCCATATTACCCATAGTATAATGTCCAAACTCATGTACAATTGTGTCAAAATTTTATTGCATGAAAAGAAGATACATCAAGGGTTTGCTAAAATCCTAGCCAAAATAAAATAAGAAAGGGGAAAGACAAGTTACAAAGGCTATATATCTGTACACAGCTCATCTAGTTGCTCATGATATGAAGCAATGACAGCGTCCTTCTTCGATCTAGCCCAGTGCTCAGCCTCTTTAGTTACGACAACATGGTCTGCGAATCGAGCAAAACGCTCGTGATTGTCTTCCAATTTCTTGAGAGTGTCATCTAAGTTGGCGAAAAACTTGGCCACATGGCTGGACTTTTCACAAATGGTCATCCGCGCTTAGTAGGCTTCTTGAAGATCAGATTCTAATGTCTTCATCTTGGCTTGGCGCCGCTTGATCTGTTCAGTAACCTCGGCCATCTCTTAGTTTATAAAATCCTGTCGGGTAAGGCAAGCCACCCTAAGGTCATTTAATTTATCATGTTTATCCTGTAATTGCTGGAGGTCATGCTTCAGGTCTTCCTTGCTTTTCACATATATGGTCTTCTCCTGTTCCGTAGCGTGTAGGAGGCAACCATGCTCCTTAGCCACCAGAGCAACGATATCCACCTTTTGTGCCCGGTACAGCTTACCTAGACGTTGTTCTACCTCAGTCAGTTTCTGGAACAACAAATTAGCTATCTGCTCGAAGCTAGGAAGAGTCCTCAAAGTTTTGACTTAGCCCATTGCACAAATTTTGGCCCAAGCAAGATATTGTTCCTCTCCAAGACATTTTGAACCCCTTTGTCATGGACTTAGTATTTTTCAATACTTCTGCCCGTGCGGTGCACAAGCTTCCTCCTTGAAGACCTGTGCAAGACTTTCCGACCAAACTTAGCTAGACCGCTAAGGAAAATAGAGAGTAGTGAAGAAAGATAGAAACTTGAAGACTTCTTTATTGATATGAGAAAAGTTTACAAGTTTTCAGTAGTGAGGAGCAAATGAGTCCCCCTATTTATATTGCCTCAAGGGCTTACATGAAGCTTCTGGAATGAGAATATTCTAGGAATTATTCTCGAAAATATGCCAGAAATTATTCTATATTCCAAGAATATTCCTTACATGATTCTAGCTACCAAAATATTTATAAATATGTCTATAGGATATTTAATCTCTGTGGAGCCACAAATAATTATGTGTGACTTCTCGCCCACCTATTGTGTTGACATCCCCATCACACACGCCCGCTGAGAAATGCTTGGATCTGGTCGTCTAACTGATATAATATGTCAGCACGTTCCCAACTGAATTTACCGAGCAACATTTTTTTCTACTTAATGATATACTCCACATGAGGTAAAATACCTCATCGACGAATGGTCCTCGATTCAAGCATGACGTCCACTTCTTTGTCAAACGACATAGTCATGGTCGTCGTGTGCCGCTTCGATAGTCCTCACTAAGGGTCCTCCAAGTCTGCATGGTACAGCTTGAGGCAGTTTGCATGAAAGATGGGATGGATCTTCATCTTGACGGGGAGCTCGAGCTTGTAAGCAAGTTTGCCTACCTTCTTAAGGATCGGTAAGAGGACTTCATACTTGCGAATCAGTCCCTTGTGCACCTTGCGAAATACCTTGAACTGCTGCGGTTGAAGCTTGACCATCACTATGTCCCCTTCCTTGTATTCAACAAGCCTTCGCTTGGCGTCATCCCTTTTCTTCATCTTGTATGTGAATTTTTCCAAAACTGCCTTGGCAATATATGCCTTCTCCTAGAAGTCTGAGGCAAACTGGTGAGCCACGGGACTTTTTTCTGATGTCCCCGTACTCAGCGTGTGCAGGGTGAACGGCTGTCGAGCCATTATTACCAACTCGAATAGGCTGTTGTGGGATGACTCGCTCCTTTGGAGATTATAGCAGAACTGGGCAATGTCCAAGTGATGCACCCAATCCCGCTGGTTGGCACTCACAAAGTGCCGTAAGTACTCCTCGAGTAAGGAGTTGACCCGCTCCGTCTGTCCGTCCATCCGTGGGTGGAAACTGGTCGAGAAATATAGTTCTGACCCAAGGATCTTGAAGACCTTCATCTAAAATATTCCCATGAAGCGGGGGTCTCGGTCACTGATATTGCTTTCCGGGATGCCCCAAAACTTTACCATATAAGAAATAAACAAGCGTTGGGCCTCCTCTGCAGTGTAGTCTATTAGTGCAGCTATGAAGGTCCAGTACTTGGAGAATTGATCTACCACTACAAGGATAGAACCAAGTGTCCCCACCTTAGGCAAGGCATTGATGAAGTCCATCGAGATGCTATCCCATGGTCGACTCTTCACGAAAAGAGGTTCAAGCAGGCCCCCGGGTCATTTATGGTCCACCTTGTCTTGCTGGCATACTAGACAAGTGCGCACGTAGTCCTCCACGTTCTCATGCATGCGAGGCCAATAGTAGGTGGCCTCCAATAATGCCAATAACTTCTTCTGACCCGGATGTCCAGCTTACTTGGTACTATGTCATTCCTTGAGTAGCTATATTCGCAAGCCACCCTATTTAGACACAACTACCTTGTCACCCTTTGTGTAGAGAAGCCCTTCCTTCAGCCAAAACCTTCATGTCTTGCCTTAACGAGCGAGTTTCACCAAAGCCTGTGTCAATGGGTCCTCGTCTATACATATCTTGACACACTCAAGTATGTCACCCTTGAGAAAGCACACCATTGCTAGCTCGGCCTTCTTGCTGAGTGCATCGGCCACAAGGTTCTCCTTGCCCTGCTTGTATCACAAGCTCTATGTCAAACTTGGCCAAGAAGTCTTGCCATCTCGCTTGCTTCGGGGACAACTTCTTCTGCATCTGGGAGTATCTTATGGGGACATTGTCTGTCATCACCACAAACTTGGTGCCAAGGAGATATGACGCCATATCCTTAAGCAAAGTACTACTTCGGTCATCTCCTTTTCTTGCACCGTATAGCATCACTCTGTGTCATTCAACTTGCATCTCTCGAATATAATGGGGTGCCCTTCTTGTGCCAACACCCCTCCAATGGCGAAGTCGGATGCGTAAGTATGCACCTCGAACAACTTGGAGTAGTCAAAAAAATAATAAGACCGCTTCCTCCGTCATGACCCTCTTTAGTGCATCAAATGACTCCTCGTATTTGGAAGTCCAGTTACGTGCGTGTTTCTTTCACAATAGGTATGTGAGTGGTGCGGCTATGACAGAGTATCCTAGGATGAACCATCCATAGTAGTTCGCCAGGCCTAAGAATGATCATATCTTTGTCAGCCTGATGTGAGCCTCCCACCCTCGTATGGCCTGGACCTTCATCTCGTCCATCCATATCTTGCCGCTCCTTATCCAATGCCCCAAGAACAATACCTCTTCTTGGGCAAAGGAATATTTCTTCTTGTTGATAAAAAGTTGGTTCTCCCTTAGCACTTGGAAAACTGCCTTCAAGTGCTCCATATGCTTCTCCATTGTCTTTGAGTACACGATAATATCATCGAGATACACCACGATAAATCAGTCGAGATAGGGATGAAAGAGTTTTTCATCAAAGTATAAAATATCGTAGGAGAATTTGTTAGACCAAAAGCATAACTAAACTTCATAAGCTCCATACCTTGTGACGCATGTGGTCTTGTCCTCGTCTCCTTTGGCTATCCGAACCTGATAATATCCTAAGCGCAAATCCAACTTAGAGAAGTACCTCACACCTCCCAACTGATCTAACAAGTCTGCCACCAACGGGATAGGATATTTGATTTTTACGGTCACCTTATTAATTGTGCACAAATGAAGGCTTCCATCCTTCTTCTTCTAAAACAACACTGGTACGCCGAATGGGGCCTTAAACGACCTAATGAATTCAGTATCGCATAGCTCCTTCAGTTGCTTCTTTAACTCATTGAGTTCTGGCTGGGACATGCGGTATGGGCTATCGTGGGCAGTTTTATGCCTGGATCTAATTCGATGGTGTGGTCCACCTACCTCCGCGGAGGTAGCATCTTCGGAAGCTCTTGTGGCATGACATTTCCAAACTTCATAAGGACGTTGTTAATCTCAAGCGAAAGATCTCCATGCACGGGTTCCTCCTCTATCTTAAGCAATGCTATGTTTGTCGTCTCTCCATGCTTCACATCCTTCTTGAGTTGGATGGAGGAGAGAGATTTCCCCTTTGAGGACTTGTCTTGTACAATATTCACCATGCATGACGAGCCCTCCTCCATGATCCCGATGACTCCAAAGTGTGGCATTGTAATTGCTTTTGCCGAAGTCAGGAAGTCTATCCCTAGGATCATCTTGAAGTTGTCGAGAGGTGCGGCTATGAGACTTGTGACTCCCGTCCAGTCTTTCACCTCTATCTTTACCCCCTTGGCCACCCCCTGTATGGGAAAAGCCGCTGAGTTGAACGCCTTCATCTTGCTTGAGTCCTTCTTTAGAACCAAACCCAAGCGTTGGACCTCCGTGTCCGAGACGAAGTTGTGTGTTGCCCCCGTGTCAACTAACACCCTCGTACTTTGAGTAGGATCATAAGACAACTCTAGAGGGGGTGAATAGAGTGCACCGGAATAATCTATCCAATTAAAAATTGATACAAAGTAAAGAAAGCTACCAACTAACAATGATAATGTATATATGTAAAGCAGTAGAGTTGAGAGCAAGCAAACACAAACACCACGATATATACTGGTATCCTTCGTGGAGGGCAGTCTAGTCCTGAGAACTCTTGCTCAGAGTTGTATCCACTATAATCACCAATAGTAAATCATAATCTTTGATCGGAAGGCTTGCTAACTTTTTACGACAACGAGCTTTGATTCGAAGGCTCGACAGACTTCACAGCTAAAGAAGAAACTTGAGAAAATAAGCTTTTATAACTCTGACAGACTTCTAACTAAGATCGCACTTGGCACTAGAAGGCTGGAGAGTTAATCTTGGAGATGGAGAAGGTTAAGTCTCTGAGTATTGCTCACGAATGGATAGAAAGATTGAGAATAGATGAGTGAGTAAGAATGAGAAAATCTAAGTCTATTTATAGGCTATTCTGGGACAGAGTTCGATCAGTATTCGGTATCCAAATATTTAAAAATTTAAATGTTGGAACCACAAAATCAGGGATTTAACAACTAGCTAAATTTTTGTTTATGGCAGACCGAGTTCGGTCCGAGTTCGGTCAGAGACCAAGTTCGGTCCGAGTTCAATAAGCCTATTTCCAGAATGGTCTAAGTTGGTATGGGCTAGTTTTGGTTTGATTTGAGTAGGGTTTTGGGTAGGCTAATATAAGTGGACTTGAGTATTTATAGTCTTCAAGTATGACTCAACTCACATAAGTTTAGGCTCAATAAAATATAAAATTATATATGATAAAATAAACAACTAATCGCAATACAACCATTAAACACTATTGTAGAAACAACATCGTTGAAGTCTTCAATTGTATTCAGTTGTATCATATTGTGACATATCAAAACATAATTTAGTTAACTATCAAAATTAAGTTGACTAAGACCGAATGGGCCAACATTTTGATAATTGACAAACTATGAATGATATTATAAATCTTGGATGTGCACAGCTCCCCCACAGTTTGTGGAGCAATTTGATACAACCATGTCAAGTATCATATTTTCTTCTCCTTTGTCATTTGATCAAAATTGTACACTCACCCGAAATTGTTGGAATAGTATGTTGACAAAGAAACAATAGAGTAAAACAATATATAAAAAATTACAATAATTATTATGTCAAGTGTTGATAACATTATATTTATTGAATTAAAATAAGTAGTTCAAACCAAAAAGCATACACGGAGTCTAAAAAAATAAAGAAAAATAACTCAATGTGATGTGAACTAAGAAAAAAATAAGAACTTCATAGTAGAGCAATCTAAACTTGAGATTTAAGCTTCAAAATCCACTGTAATATCTATCGGTTATCCTCATTGTCATCTAGTTCAGCTGATCTATTGGGGTCATAGAAAACATCAGTTGGATCCAAGTATCTCTGCATATATGGATGATCGATACGATAGTTTGGTTGATTAGGTTCTTTGGGCATCAAAAATATTTCGGCTGGGTGCTGAGAAAGTCCAAATTGAATATCTATCAGGGTGTTACCGATAGCCTGAGTCTAAAGTGTCCGACGATGATCAAAACCACAATATCTATCATTTAGAAAATGATAGCAATTATCTTCTAGTTTAAAGCGATCATGCAATAGAACTGTTTGCCATAAACAAAAAAGTTGAACGAACTTTGTGTTACAAACATTTAAAGAAAAGAAAAAGGGTATAATAAATCCTATACAAGAATCTAGAGTACAATAATTCTAGAAAAGTATAACTATAAAGATTTGATCTGCGGTCGATCATGTTTTGGGATAATATAAATGAGAAAAGATTTGATGAATGCGGAAAATGAGGTCTTGTACGAAGACCCGCCCTTCTTTTATGTTTATAAACAAGATTGTACAAATTTGATCCTACACGAGGATGTATAAGTACAATTTATTTAATCTGGGTGAATATTGCTATAGGTGTCTGATTTGCAGTCGATCACTTTAGCCCTTGGACCACACGATGTTGAAGAAGTACCGTGGAAGACAGGTAGCAGCTTCGAGGGTTGCTGAAGAGGGTGGATGCCCGATGCCAAAGTCGTCGATCCCTTCCCTTTGCCTGAACTCCGGATTCTCCTCTCTCTCTCTCTCTCTCGGCCGTTGGATCTGGTACTGGATCTCTTGATCAATTTTCCAACCAATTTCCTCGACCTTCCAATTTGTCGACCTTGTCCTCTGTTGATAGAGGTCTCTATTTATAGAGTTTTAGTGACAGTGACCACTCAATCGGTGTAAAAATCGAGTAGTGGAAAGTACAATACCCTTTTACACAACGGTTAAAATAACCAATGCCTGCGTATAGATGATCCTTTGAATGAGCGTATGACGCGGGTCCAACTAAGAGACAAAACGCGTATAATCGCTACGAAGATCATGGCGTAAAAGCCACGTAGGTAGGTATCCCTCGTGTAGAAGAGGTTGGCATAGAAGCCAATGTCTGTCACCATGGCATAGAAGCCAAATAGTTATCAAACCGGCATAGAAGCCGAATAGACGTAGAAGCTGAGTGGTCATAGAGGCTGAGTGGGCGTAGAAGACGAGTGGTCATAGAGGCCGAGTAGGTATAGAAGCCGAGTGGTCATAAAGGCCGAGTAGGCGTAGAAGCTGCTGCGTAACGTGCCAGAGTGATGATGTGGACGTTTTAGCCAAAATTACGGCTCTTGGAGATAATCTGATCTCTTGCATTAAATGCATAGATCTGCCCCACATCCTGTGAATTAAATGCAGATGCTTGTCTTTAAGATTTGCCATCATTCTGCGCATTAAATGCAGATACGCACCTTGAACCCTGTGCGAAGAGTAATCGCTGTTGTGGCAGTCTGTTCGCCTTTTGCTGAGTGTAAGGAGCTTATGTTTTCCTGTGTAAAACTAGGTAGCGTATTCCCTTGTATGCGTAGGAGCAGCTCTCGCAAAGAGGATGTCACTAAACGATGGTTCGGTGACATTTAATCGAATCTCCTGCATTAAATATGGAGATCTGCCATTATCCTGTGCATTAAATACAGAGGCGTGTTTTGAAGGTCTGCCACCCTTCTGTGCATCAAACGAAGAGACGTGCCTCAGGCATCTGTCAGTATTCGACACATTAATTGCAGAGACGTGCCTTGAGGGCCTGTCACCGCCTTGTGCATTAAATGCAGAGACGCGCCTCGAGTCCCATATGGAGTGCAGCTTTTGACGTGGCAGGCGGTTTGTCTTCCGCGGAGCGTAAGGAGCTCTCATCTGCTTGTGTAAACCTAGGCAGCATATTTCTCTGTGTACGTGAAAGCGGTTTACGCAAGGAAAATGGCAGTAAATGACAGCCTAGGTTGCAGTGCCGCGCCATCATTATAGCCGACGCCTGGGTAGTCGAGCAATATCCCTTTGTCAGAAGTCGAGACGTCAGGTTCATTGCCGGATCTGACAGGTTCATTGCAAGGAATACGAAGCGTCTCTCATACACTTCAATGCTGTATTGAAAGAGGATAAGTTTTACGCCATAAAGGCGATAAAGCACCCTATTTACGCTGAATGAATCTGGACATACTGCCCTACGCGATGGTCCTCGAGCCTATATTTCACGCTGCGCTTGGCGGAGAAGCTCTGATTGCACGTTGAAGGCTCTGAAGTCCTCTTTTTATGCTGCTTTGCATCGATGCTTCGTAGAGCTATCCAGCGTATTTTTCATGCTTCTACAAGACCCCCTTCAAATCTTTTAAATTTCTCGTAATTTGAAACGCTTTGAATGAAGCATGACCTACTCCTCGTAACTCAAAATGTTTCTGAATGGAGTTTTGAAACGGTCGAGGCTGACTTTATGGCGGATTTATTGGGGATCGGTGCTCTCTCTCGCCTATAAAAAAGGCTGAGGAGTTCTTCTGTTATTCCCACACTTCTTTCATCATTCAGAGATGATGGTCGGAGTTCATTGGGTCGACTTGAGGAAGAAGGAGATCATGCTTTTCCAGCATGTAAGGAGCCGAAAAAAATGGCATCTTCGAGCAAATGTCCTCTGCAACGATGGATCATGGAAGGATATCATAGCCTCCTTTGCTCGGGATAATCAGCAACTTTGTATGGTAGTTCTTCGGGAGAGAAGAAGAATCATATTTTACTACGCTGCTTGCAAGTGGCAACTTCTCCCATTACCTCTGTGGATGAGAGCAGCAACTAGCTCTGACCTCGGATATTGAGTTGGGTGAAATACCTTAACTCAATCTGTCACGGTGCATGGAGCATGGGATCTGCATAATTTAGGCAGGCCCAGTTCCATATTCTTCCTCCATTTATTATTTTAGTCGGTTGCGAAAACCGACCAACTGCTGTAGGAGAGATGAAGAATTGGCGCCCATGCAAGAACCTGGTAGAGCAGATTCTGGGGGTGGCCTTCCGACGACGACGAGAAAATCCTTTTGTAGACGGGATTCCCCTTATATGTAATCATAAGAAATAAAGAAAAACCCTTGTTGATTGGATTTTCCTCATATGTAATCATGACTTTAATCTTTAATAAAATCGTCTTTCTTCCGTGCATATGATCATCTTACCATACTTTGCTGTAAAGTCTGAATATGTGTAGCTTCGACACGTTTGATTCTTTACGCCGACTCTATTTAGAAAGAGTGCTAGGTCCTGTCCTGTCTTTTACGTATAACTAGTGATACGTAAAAAGCCGCTTTAGCATTCGAGTGTTCGAACTGTCCTGCTATTTTTAGGAGTAAGGAACCGCGTAGAATTCTGAACTGTTACTTCTGATAAACAAAATTTCTTTTGTTCAGACATCATCTTTAAGAATGTTTTCTCGAAAATCCCTTGGAACAGGGCGAGAAATGGCTGTCAAACTGATTTGCCATCTTGGTAGATGAAATATTCAGACTGGAGTTCTGGATGAACTTTGAATCGACCCATGAAGAAGAGTAATTTTTTTAATGTTTGAAATCTGTATGCTTCGGGTACTTGGGATATCTTGAGGTCAAGAAGGAGTATCTTCTCTATGAACTCCTGTAATTGACCGCCTTGAGGATCGTTCAGATGTTCGTGTATTCTGGCCTATATATCCTTCAGATATGCGGGAAGTCATGGAGCACGAAATCATAAGTTGGCAGCCTCTGAGCATAAACTAAACACCATCGAGCGTGAAATCATAGACTTGTAGTTCCTGAGCGTGAAGTCGTAGGTTTGTAGCCTCTCGAGCATAAAAGCTACCGAGCACAAAGGCATCCGGCGTAAAACTCGACTTGTAGCTGTCGAACGTAAAGTTGTAGATTCGTAGATGTCGAGCGTAGAAAGTTCCTTAGCGTAGAATTATAGATTTGTTGCTTCTGAAAAGAAAATTTTTCTAGCGTGAAGTCGTGGATCCGTCGCCTCTGAGCGTAAACTAAGCGCCACCGAGCTTGAGATCATCGATTTGGTATCTGCTGAGCGTGAAGTCGTAGGTCTGTAGCCTCTCGAGCATAAAAGCTACCGAGCAGAAAGGCATCCGGGCGTAAAACCATAGACTTATAGCTTGCGAGCGTAAAACCGTAGATCTGTAGCTGTCGAGCGTAGAAAGCTCCTTAGCGTAGAAACCACGAACCTGCTTTGCACGAAAAACTTTTCAAATTCGCCGACTGTCCGCCTTCTCTGAATAAATAGGCTGACGTGGGACCCAATCATAACCGAATATTAATTAGAAGATTTGGTTCGGGGTCCGCGCTGATGTCTTGGATTCCGGGGCTGAGAGGATGGCCGTACTGGCGCAGCAGCTTGGCGACCTGACCGCTCCCCCTTCATGATGTACTTTTGCTTTTGCTTTTCAATGTACTCTTGCTATTTTCTGGGAATAATAAAGAGGATTTTTATCTGACTTTGTGGACCTATCATTTCGGAATGTAAATGACAGGTTTGGGTAAAAGTGATATCAGAGGTAGTATGGACGTGATATACTTTCGGTAAGTTTTAGCAGAGCAAATCTATTCAGAGGTCATACGGACATGACAGAATATGATCCAACAAGTTTCATTTTGGAAGTAGTTTTGTCAGAATGAGATCACCTTATTCCACTTGAGCAGAGGAGGTTTAAGCATAGTACCTTTTCAGGAATTTGCCATTGATAGGAGCCATTAGCAGAGGATAGGGGTATCGAACTTTAGATGCATCATTTGACCGATGATTATGTTAAGAGGTCCGTGGTATCAGATTTTGGTATTAATAGACAGATGTGTGTATTATGGATGTATCCATGGATATCTTGTGGACTAGTGATTAGTTGATATGGGTTACAGTGTATAGGGACAGAAATTTATGAATAAATATGCCAGAGTTAAGTGTATGATAGAGGTTGAAGATGTTCCAGTAATGGATTAGAAGACTATGTTATGTTCTTTCCTTCTGTTCCTTTTTCGTCTGTTTGATTGGTTACTTGATTCTTAGTACCGTAGCTTGCATCCGTGATTTTCTTGTTAGAATATAGTTAGTAGTACACCCTGACAGAGACTGCAATACCATGACAAAAGAGACCATAACCATGCATATTTTCTCTAGAATACATGTTGTATGACTATAGGTAGAATTTTTTTAGACCTTGATTGTTGGGGGTTTGACCGTAGTGAAGATTAATAAAGAGGTTATGACTGGACAGAAAGAGACAAGGTGCCTTAAATTTTGAGGATAAATATTAATTTAAATAAAGTGCTGAGAACTTGATATGGCAAAATTGACGATTTTTGTTAAATTATTAATTTTTATGATGATTATGATATGATTGAATTTGTCATCAAAATTTGAGAAAATTTAGAAGATTATTATTATATTTATTTGACTGCAAGGTATAAATTTAAAAATTATTTTGAATATTATATTTGAAGACTTCGTAAATATTACATTGTTTGAGTATTGTGTGGAAAAAGAAATCGAGGAATACGATCACTAATGGATTAGTTTTTGAATTCAATTTTTGGGATGAGGATTTAAATTTTATAAATATGCATCGATTGGACTTAAATTAGAGGAGTAAGATGATTAATGGATTAGTGTTTTTGGATGAGATTTTTTTAATTTTTATAAATATGTATGGATTGGATTTCAATTAGAGGATTGAATATTAAATTCTTGTATTTCGTTATTAACTTAAAATTTTGGAGGAGATTGTGATTAGAATGGAATTTGATTTTATATTTGAAGATTTTCAGGAATATGATATTTATAGAATTTTGAGAAATATTGTGAAATAACAATATGGATTAGTTCATGATTATATGATTTGCTGAATTTAATTTTGATGGTATTAAATAAATAAATAAAATAATTAAGGATTTTAAATTTTGAGAACAATTTTTTTTAAGGTGGGTAGACTTGTAACCTATGTATCCTGAAATTCATGCTTAAATGTTATTTTTAGGTTATTTTGGGGCTATTGGGTTTTTTCCACAATTTTTAGTTAATTAAAAACTAGTAACCCTAATTTTCTAGAAATTTAAAGAATTTATTTTAGGGTTAAACATAATTAAAAATATTCCAAACTTTGATTTTAGATTCTAAATAGTCAAATATATTTTCTAGAATTTTTTGAAATTTTTTTGATTATTTTTAGCATTTATTTTGAGTTAATTAGGGAAAACTGAATTACAACTATTTTTTGAAAATAAAAACCTAAAAAGTAATTATTTCTGCCCAGTCAGCCAATATGGGGCCCACCTGTCAGCCTCCAGCAGCGAACTGGGCGGGGCCCGCCTGTCAGCAACCGCGGGGTGGGTGCGGGTGCAACCGAGCTGACCTCGAACCGAGCCGAGTCAGAGTTCGACTCGGACTCAGCTAAGCCGAGCTGGGTCAAACCCTGACCGTTCGATCTGAGCAAGTAGCTGCGGATGGCTGCCACGTGGTGCACTCCGAGCTGCGGCTGCTCTCTCTCTCCTCTATATATATAATAGTTTAGGTTATAATTCCTAGGGTTTTTCTTTGAGCCGAATTTTGGAGAATTGCCATTTAGGGTTCCTTCATCTTCCAGAAGCCATTGCGCATAGCTTCGGACTCCAAATGAGGCCCAGTTTCTTGCATTAGAACCGTATTGAGGTTAGTTTTCTGAATATATAAATTGTTTTACTAAATTATCAGTATTAAATTCTGGAAAATTTGTAGGGCACAGCATATCCAAAAATAGACGTGTTTCGATGTTTTTGCGATTTCGTGAGAACTAGGTATCAAAATAATGAACCGTTTAAAGTTTCGAAAATCTAATATCGAGATCATTGACATATATTTTTTATAGAATTTAATACGAAGAATTTCCATACTGTTAATTTTGTAGAACTTCTAGGTTAGAAATTAACCATCGGTGCACAATACAAAATTGTATGTGCCATAATTTCCAAACAAATTTGAATTCGGACGAGCCATAAATTCTAGCATGTTTTTGATGCTGAAATCTACAGAAAATCATACATGAAAGTCGAGTTTTTGTTGGTTGACTCTTTGGTCAACAGATCGCCTTGATTTGCGTGCCATGAGTCTCAAGTTGATAAAATTCAGTTCCTTTGGACAAAATTTAGGAATTAACCCAAAAATCAGAATAATAAGATTAAAATAGTATTTTAAAGTAATTATTCCAGAATTAAATAAATTAAAATAAATTATCTTTTGACATGGTAAATTGTAATACATAGGCTATTTGGACTGTGACTTGGACTCTGATTCATACCAGCAGCAGGACCCCAGGCGAGTACATTCTCTAACGGTTTTCATTATGTTGATTATCTCTATAACTCTTGTTGTATAGCATACATGACTCTGACACTATTCTTTATACGAGTTGGCATCATTGAGACCAGTCACGAGGAGTCGTGATTTGGAATCCATCGTGCTAGCTCAGGAAACGGGGAAATATTAGTAGATTATGTGATCATACCCAAACTTTACATGCATCATAGCTCACCCACACCTCACGTCGGTGCATCCTGACCATTACATGCCTCATCGCTGTTACATATGGTTAGCCTGTCTTTACAAGGATGATCGCTAATCAATGTAATGAGTCTTATCAGTCCCAAGCCGATCACATGATATGTTTATATTTCACACACTTAGTTAGATGATTCTTGACATGTATCTCTAGTATATTGATCTAGCATCTCTACATGTTATAGTCATGATTCTAGCATTCACATATATACCAGTTCATTGTTCTTGCGTGTACTTGTATTTCTATTTCATTTGCTAGATGTACATTGATGATGACATATGCTCCAGTGCTCCAGTATTCTATTTATTCCAGTATTTCTTATTCCAATATTTCTTATTGACAAATTTCAAATCTGTCTTGTATTTCTTTACACTGTGTTATATTTTTTGTCAATATACATGGAACTGCTGTTAGAGGTGTATTTCGTTCCATTCCTGACTGGATATTTTTTCCAGACTGTGACATAGAGGACTTGTTTTCCAGTATACTTGGAGATTGGATGTTATTGATTGCAGGTATGGTTATTTTGTCGTTTAGACTTGTCTTGTATTTTATTTGTTTTTTTCGATATCTCATCGTGCTCGAGTTTATGTGATTGAGTATTCCATATTATATTATGATATCTGTGCCTCCTTATGGAGTTGGATATTCATGTAAGATTGATTAGATAGTTACATGACCTAGACAGCGTTCTACCACAGATACTGTGGCGTAGGCTGGACTTACCCACGCTCTCGTGCCCCTTTACCGGGTGCGGGTCGTGGCACGTATCTATATGCCAAGTCTTCTATAAATAAAATAATCCTAAGTTATGTACTAACCGTGATGCATGTCACACGCACTGATTGCTAGTTGAGTACGCGGACCCGCATTCCAATATGAGTATGTCACAGTGAAACGTGTAAGTGTGTCAGGTCTCGGAAGATATCAGGGTATCCTCCAATAGGGTGAGTCTGCTACGACTAGGTCAAGTACACTAATCATCGACGCATTCGTCGAATGCACCCGAGTCAATCTTGGATGCGCACAGTCATATAAAAATAAAGCAACAAGAATCATACAATATATGCAATATTTAAATTAGACAGTAAATATGGTAAGGTATCTTGCTTGAGTCCTCAAGCTGTAAATGCCAAAAGCCGGTTCCTGCAGTGTCTCCTGTCTGGTCCAGTGACTCTAAACACACAATACAATATAGCATGCTGAAATCAGAAACTAAGCAATACATAAATAATTATGACGTTGCTCCTAGATACTGTTGCAGGTTCACGGTTGACCGAAATCAGCTTTACGTGTGCACGTAGCTAGGGTGTACCCATGTTCTGTCTTTGGTCAACGTGCGCCTTGCGACAATAAATTATCGAGTTATGGGTTGACAACTATTTCGGCTCTGCATGAAAACATGTCCTTTGTTTCCATGTTCAGTCATACTTAGTTTATGCCCAGGTGTTCAAGTGAAATACTAGTCCTTGACTACAGTCTCTTATTATTGGAGTGATTACAAATTATTAAATACTGTCTAGTCTAATTAGTTACCATCTAATCTATTTAAATATACATGCACACATATTGGGTTTCCTGTTTCATTGCCCGTGTCCACACTTGTGATACACGACACAAGGGTAACGATAGGATACCAGGAAGAAGGGGTTGGTGATCAAGTACCTGGTCGTCAGAGCTAGGGGGGTCTCGTCGACGTGTTCTCCGGCGTGGCGGAGCTCCGATGTTGCATGGCAGCACGACGGCAGCAACTCGGCAGCAGCTCAGCGGCGGCAGCGGCAAGGCTGTAACAGCAATTGCAGCACCCGCAGTAGTCGTGCAGCGGTGGCAACGGCCTATCCGGCGGGGGATGGCGCCTGGGTGAAGGTCAGGTCATGGGGGGAGGTGGTTCTCCGCCGGATGATGGCGGTTAGCGGCGCTAGAGGCGGTTGGGAACAGTTGGGGTAGGTCATTGGGTAGTCTATGATGTGGAAGGTGCTAACGGTAAAGGTGGAGACGGTGGCGATGGTGGATGGAGTGCTGTACCGGTGGCGAGCAGGGTGGTCCGGTGCTGGGGCAGTGCCGGCAGGTGGGGTGACCGTGGATTCGTTTAGTCGGAGGGGGACAGGGATATTCGGCTAAGGGGAGGGGTTGGCTAGGGTTTCTTCAGAGATGGTGAAGAGAATGGGTTTTAGGGTTTCAATGGGAATACATGTACATTTATATGGAAGAGGGTTTTTGGGCTGGCCTCGGGACTTGGGCCTATCCAGCCTTGTTGGGGTAGGGCTGGTTTACGCACAAGGGTGTATGTGGGTTTGGTTAAGTCCAGTTTGAGGTAATATTGCCTAAAATTAATTTAATTAATAGCAATGCGCATGGTGTTTTTCTAATGCGTTAATTTAATTAATTTAATTAATTTAATTGATATAGAATCACTAGCACTATTGGTATGGTAATACTAGCTTCATTATTAGATTATCTCATCAAACATATTAGAGCTCACGATCACTTGCACTTTCTATAATACCCATGCTTTACTTCAATCTCAAGGGCAGGCATATGGTTTCATATCTCGATTGATGTATGCGTACCTCCTTTTTTAATCTTTTACAAACTGTTACACTAGTTTGTGATACACTTTATACCTTATATGATCTATCTTGATATTTTCAACCCATGACACACCATTGGAATTTTCTAATACTCATGCTTCCACTTTCATGAACTTTCGTACTGACACTCAACACCCATTGTGCATCCTGCACAAAATTTCTAAATACTTCTTTCACCTATTATTTCCAACACGTTACTTACCTCAATATCAGGTGATACATCCATCATTAGTCATATATCGGTAAAATCAGATCAAATAACATATCAGGGCCTTACTTTTATCTGTAACACAAGTCCTACTACTTAGCACAATGTATTTTTTTCTCTCACACTCTCTTATACACTTATGGCTATCCTTCTACTATGGCACACTCATTAATTCCCTTTATGCATATACATTTCTTTACTCTTGATACACCCAAGTAATCAATCATCAAATTGAATAGCATGTTATATTAATTTTTAATATAATTTCCTCGATACTTAATCATTTATATAGATCATCCAATTACATAAATTTATGACTATCCAGAACTGGTATGCTGACTATGATACTTACCCTTGGAACTTTCACGGATACTCTTTCTTCTTCTATCTATAGTGCCAGTACTAACTATAACACACCTATCATAGAACTATTGCTACAAGGTACTATGCTATGGGTTAACTCTAGATTAATGCCTACTGTTTATATATCAAACCAAGAAATACTTACAAACTCACAAGTCATATTCTCAGCAGTCAATACTGATACAAGACATATACATAATTGTAAGTCACCAATTATCACACTAACAAGGATCCTTAAAGAAATAAGGCTCAAAAGAAACTGGGTTAAGGACTGAAGGTATCTTTACTACTAGTAAAATAAAAAAGTGATGGAACAAGGTCCTGTAATAACGAAATAGATAAGTATTGAGATGAGACTTTAAGAACCATTTTAAGATACAACCTGATAATCATACACATCTGTCAAAAATTATGACACTCAGAATCCTCGCCACGCCAGTAAGCATAGATGCGATAAACGATAGGTTCCGTAACTAAGGTATGACACTCTATAATCATGTCATCTAGAATCTTCGCCACGCCAACCGATATGGCTACGAGAGACTCTAAGTTTCATAACTACAGTATATACATCCAAGCCAGGTTCCTACGTTCTCATTACGACAGCTAATATGGCTGCGATAAACTCTAAGTTCCATAATCAAAGTAGACGTTTTAACTTTCTCACTGTCCTCATCAATATATGTCATCAGATGATACCATAAATTTTAGCCCATAAAATTCATCTCGATATAAAATCAAAACTCAACAACGATACCAAGAATTAAATTTAACAACTGGTCAACAAGAATCAAACTCAATATCAACAAATGAGAACGGACGAAAACAAGGGAGAAGGATTTAAATTGGAATTTATAATAAGATTCTCAAGGTTCGTCCCAGGAATCTCTTAAATAATTTATGATTGAGTATCCTTTGTCATCCTAGTATCCTATGTCCTATATTCTATCGCAG
This sequence comes from Iris macrosiphon, assembly GCA_036927795.1. Lineage (NCBI taxonomy): Eukaryota > Viridiplantae > Streptophyta > Magnoliopsida > Asparagales > Iridaceae > Iris > Iris macrosiphon. The sequence goes on along the minus strand of JAYESA010000006.1, from coordinate 74,344,238 downwards.
GCACGCAGTAGTACAACTAGGATGTCGCACTACCATGACATCGCACAACTTACGAAGTCTGACCTGCATGGGCTGCAACTAAAAATGTGTCACAGCCCGCACCCGATATAGGGGCACGAGAGCATGGGTACGTCCAGCCTACGCCACAGCATCGGTGGTAGAACACTGTCTAGGTCATGTAACTATCTGATCAATCTCACATGAATATCCAACTCTATAAGGTGGTACAAAAATCACAATATAATACGGAATACTCAATCACATAAACTCGAGTACGATGAGATATCGAAGAAAACAAGTGAAATACAAGACAAGTCTAAACAAAATAACCATACCTGCAATCAATAACATCCAATCTCCATGTATACTGGAATACAAGTCCTCTATGTCACAGTCTGAAAAAAATATTCAGTCAGGATTGGAACGAAATACACCTCTAACAGCAGTTCCATGTATATTGACAAAAACTATAACACAGTGTAAAGAAATACAAGACAAATATAAAAATTAGCAATAAAAAATTCTGAAATAAATAGAATACTGGAGCACTGGAGCATGTGTCATCATCAATGTACATCTAGCAAATGAAATAGAAATACAAGTACACGCAAGAACAATGAACTGGTATATATGTGAATGCTAGAATCATGACTATAACATGTAGAGATGCTAGATCAATATACTAGAGATACATGTCAAGAATCATCTAACTAAGTGTGTGAAACATCAGCATATCATGTGATCGGCTTGGGACTGATAAGACTCATTACATTGATTAACGATCATCCTTGTAAAGTCAGGCTAACCACACGTAACGGCGGTGAGGCATGTAATGGTCAGGCTGTACCGACGTGAGGTGTGGGTGATCTATGATGCATGTAAAGTTTGGGTATGATCACATAATCTACTAATATTTCCCCGTTTCCCCAACTAGCACGATGGATTCCAAATCACGACTCCGCGTGACAGGTCTCAATGATGCCAACTCGTGTAAAGAACAGTATGAGTCATGTACGCTATACAACAAGAGTTATAGAGATAATCAACATAATGGAAACTGTCAGAGAATGTACTTGCCTGGGGTCCTGCTGCTGGTATGAATCAGAGTCCAAGTCACAATCCAAATAGCCTATGTATTACAATTTACCATGTCAAAAGATAATTTATTTTGATTTATTTAATTCTGGAATAATTACTCTAAAATCCTATTTTAATCTTATTATTATGATTTTTACGTTAATTCCTAAATTTTGTCCAAAGGAACTGAATTTTATCAACTTGAGACTCATGGCACGCAAATCGAGGCGATCTGTTGGCCAAAAAGTTAACCAACACAAACTTGACTTTCATGTATGATTTCCTGTAGATTTCAGCATAAAAAACATGCTAGAATTTATGGCTCGTCCGAATTCAAATTCGTTTGGGAATTATGGCATATACAATTTTGTATTGTGCACCGATGGTAAAATTCTAACCTAGAAGTTCTATAGAATTAACAGTATGCAAATACTTTGAATTAAATTTTGGAAGAAACATATGTCAATGATCTTGACATTAGATTTCTGAAACTTCAAACGGTTCATCATTCTGATTCCTAGTTCTCCCGAAATCGCAAAAACATCGAAACATGTCTATTTTCGGATATGCTGTGCTCTACGAATTTTCCAGAATTTAATACTCATAATTTCATAAAAAAAATTATATATTCAGAAAGCTAACCTCAATACGGTTTTAACGCAAGAAACTAGGTCTCGTTTGTAGTCCGGAGCTATGCACAATGGCTTCTGGAAGATGAAGGAACCCTAGATGTCAATTCTCCAAATTTTGGCTCAAAGAAAAACCCTAGGAATTATAACCTAAACTATTATATATATAGAGGAGAGAGAGAGCAACCGCAGCTCAGAGTGCGCCATGTAGCAGCCATCTGCTGTTGCCCGCTCAGATCGAACGGTCAGGGTTTGACCAAGCTCGGCTCAGCTGAGTCCGAGTCAAACTCTGACTCGGCTCGAGGTCGGCTCGGCTGCACCCGCACCCACCCCGCGGTCGCTGACTGGCGGGCCCCGCCCAGTTCGCTGCAGGAGGCTGACAGGTGGGCCCCATGTTGGCTGAATGGACATAAATAATTACTTTTTGGATTTTTATTTTCAGAAAATAGTTTTTAATTCAGTTTTCCCTAATTAACTCAAAATAAATGCTAAAAATAATCAAAAAATTTCCAAAAAAATTCTAGAAAATATATTTAACTTTTTAGAATCTAAAATAAAATTTTGGGATATTTTTATTTATGTTTAACCCTAAAATAAATTCTTGAAAGCCCTAAAAAATTAGGGTTACTAGTTTTTAATTAACTAAAAATTGTGGAAAAAATTCCAATAGCCCCAAAATAACCTAAAAATAACATTTAAGCATGAATTTTAGGATACGGAGGTTACAATACGTGGTATGCACGTCGAGTATTCGATCTGTGTATCTACATTGGGAGGGAAGGATAACTAGTAGGCGTATGGGATACACACATTGGAATTCGTAGTATCCAGAGGAGCCACGGTCCAATGACTCCCTTTATGCAGATTCCTCGTTCTTCGGAGTGGTATGGATGTTATATACTTGCAGATTTCTCGTTCTTCGGAGCGGTATGGAGGTTATATACTTGCAGATTCCCCATTCTTCAGAGCAGTATGGACGTTATGCTTACACCTACTCATACGTACCAATGTGTTCCTCATATTGCATTCACTTAGATGGTTAGCACACCCTTTATTGTATTTATTTTATTCAGTATTTACATATATGACATACTTCTATGTATCTTATTACGTCCCTCTGAGAACCTGGTACCTTTCCAGATTTAGACGAGGCATATTATCCTACAGTATACGGCCCAGGACTGGAGACGAGGTTCGCTACCGCGGAGGAGCTAGAGGTGCTACCATCAGAGTTCTCGTGATCAGTTGGTAGGCCTTCTGCCTAAGATTGGGTGCATCATTATCTAGTCAGTCGATGCCCTAGTCATTATCTTTTATCTATCATTTCAGTATTTTATTTTGTCATAGCAGTGGATTTGTCCCCACCTGACATTCTTGGTTGTACTATGATATTTTTTAGACTGGCGTTTATCTTCCAACAGTTATTATTAGTACATTCTTGCTGTTTATTTGGGGATGAGATTAGATTACCTATTATTGATTTATATGGGACACGTTAGTATTAGGACAGTGTAGCACTCTTCGTTAGGATCCATTAAATTAGGATATCCTCGGAGACGTGACAACTGGCTATTGCCACGTGGCTTGGTCCCGTGTATTTTGGGACTGGGGCGTGACACAACCCAAACCTTTTCCCGATGCATCACTATAAATAGTGAAACCTCCGGACCCTGATGGCAACGTCAAAATAGGAGCAGACGTCAACCTCTTCTTCAACTCCTCAAAAGCAAACCGACAATCCTCCGTCCAAACAAACTCTACATCCTTCCTTGTGAGTCTGGTCATCGGCTCGGCAATCCTCGAAAAATCTTGCACAAACTTCCTGTAGTAGCCTGCCAATCCCAAGAAACTCCTGATCTCTGCTACCGAAGTCGGGGTCTTCTAAGATTCTACTGCTGCGATCTTCTTCGGATCCACTAAAATACCATCACCAGTCACAATATGCCCCAAGAATTTCACCTTATCCAAGAAAAACTCATATTTGGACAACTTTCCATACAACTTCTTCTTTCTTAGCACATCCAACACAATCCTCAAATTATCCTCATGCTCCTCCGGTGTCTTCGAGTATATGAGTATGTTGTCGATGAACACCACCACAAACTTGTCAAGGTACTGGTGGAACACCTTGTTCATCAAGTTCATAAATACCGCCGGTGCATTAGTCAAACCAAACGACATCACCATAAACTCGTACTGACCATACTGAGTTCTAAAAGTAGTCTTCGGTATGTCCTCCGGCTTCACCTGATGGTAGCCTGATCTCAAATCTATCTTAGAGAACATCTTCGCACCACTCAACTGATCAAACAGATCATCAATCCGTGGCAAAGGATACTTATTCTTGATAGTGAGATTATTCAAAGCCCTGTAATCAATTCACATCGTACCGATCCATCCTTCTTCGGTACAAATAATACCGGGACTCCCCATGGTGAAGAACTCGATCTGATAAACCCATTATCCTGCAATTCGTCCACCTGCTTCTTCAACTCGACCAACTCGCTGTTGTTTACTCTATAGACATGCTGCAAAATTGGTTCTGTACCCGGCACCAAGTCTATAGAAAATTTAACATCTCGATCTGGCGACAATCCTGGCAATTCCTCATGAAACACATCCAAGAACTCTGTAATCAACGGATGCGACAACTCCTTGTCTTCCACCATAGCTCCACAAATAATGCCTTCTCCCTGCTTTGTAGCTCCTCTAGCAAAATTGAACTCTGGCTCTCCTGGCGAACCAAAACAAAACCCTACCTCCTCTACAATCTATGCTAGCACAGTGCCTACTCAACCAATCCATCCCGAGTACAATATCGTAGTTCGAAAGTGGCATTACAAGTAGACACGCACTCAACTCCCGGCCTCCCAGAGTAACTCTCCGATTCTTGCAAATATTATTAATAAGGATAATGCCTCCCCCGGTCATGATCTTACAAATCCTAAGCAAAGACTCAGCTACCAAACCATGCTTCAGAGCAAAAGAAACAGATACAAAACTATGGGAAGCACCACTATCAAACAAAGCTAAAGCTGGAATAGAATCAAGAAGAATAGAACTTGTGATGACATCTCCGGTGGGTTCATCCTCCTCGACGGTCATAGCAAACGCTCGTCCCTGACGTGCACATCCCTACTGTTGATGCAGGACAAAACGTTGCTGCTGTGTCGGAAGTGGTCCCCTCGGCTGTGCTGCAGGTGGTCTCGTCTGTGCCGTCGGAGCTGAAGCTGCTCCCTGAACTGCACGACGAGGACACTCCCTCGATTGATGCCCTTTAGTACCACAATACAAACAAACTTCCAACCTCCTCCTATAAACTTCTCAGATATGGCCGGACTTCTTGCAGTAGTGACATGGAGCTTGTTGTAACTGTCTCTGCTGCTGAGGTGCTGGTGAAAAGATGCCCTAGCTGGAGTCTGGTTCGGCTGTGGCTGCTGAAAAGGTCTGGACTGGAAATAAGGACATTTTTTGATACTACACTGTTGTTAGCCCCCAGAAAAGAATCACGGTCTCTCTTTGGCTTCAAACCCAACTCCCGCTCAACCTTGCGTGCCTCCGTAAGTATCTCCGAGTATGTCTCATAAAAAGACGGAATGAGAATCTTTACTTCCCAGTTTAGACCCTAATGGAAACGAATAGCTCGAATCTCTGGCTCTCTCACCAAATACTCTGTAAATTGGCTCAACCTGCCAAACTCCGCAGCGTACTCCTCTACAGAAAAGCTTCCCTGAATGAGACTCTCAAACTGCCTTCCCAAGTCTAGCCTGTCTGCCCGGGCGAAGAACTTCTTTTTGAAAAGGTCCTTGAATACCTCCCAAGATTATCCTGCGTCAACCAAAACCGGCTCATTCCTGAACCAAGTACGAGCGACATCAAACAGTTGAAGTCCTACCGCCTCAACCTTCAGATCCTCAGAAAGACGGGACACCCTCATAAGATGCTCAATATCCTCGAGCCAATCATTAGCATAGACGTTGCCCTCCATCCCCTTGAAGACCCTAGGCTCCAGCTTCTTGAAGTCCTGAATGTTGCCTGGCCGAAGCTGAGCAACCTGAGAATATCCTACTGCTGGACCGAAACTCCTCTCTCAACTACAGCACGAGCAAGCTGATAAGCATTCTCGATACCATGTCGTAAAACGTCGGTCTACCTCTGATGTGCCTCTGACTGAGCCCTCTGTGCCTCGAGCATCTCACGAAATAGTGTAAAAATCTGTGTCGCCTCTGCTGGCATAGGAGGTAGAGGTGGAAGCCCTTCCGATACAGCTGGCGTAGCCCTCTGAGTAGGTGGTGGACCTCCGAAAGCAGCTGACACTCCAATCACCGAAGAAGTGACTGGTGCAAGCCCTCAGGATATCGCAGACCTCTCAGAAGCTGCTCTCCTCTGTTGCGATCTAGCCTTAGGCGGCATCTTGAGACAAAGTGAAAGAAAGAATCAATATGGCACAAGATGTAAGATATTCAAGGAAAGGACATATTAAGAGATCAAGTAGCAATATCAAAGGAGAATAGATGAATCAAAAGAATTTTCCTATATGTGATTGAGTATCTCAGCCTATATCATATATCCTATCGTATGCATGTAGTAGTACAACTAAATTGTTGCACTACCACGACATCACATACTTTGTGAAGCTAGACCTGCATGGACCACCACTAAAAATGTGTCACGACCCGCACCCGGTGTAAGGGAACAAGTCGGAAACAACGCCCAGCCTACGCCGCAGAATCGGCGGTAGAATGTTGTCTGGGTAATCTATCTAACAATATAATGAACTACCAACAATGATAATGTACTCTATCATAGATCTAAGATGAAAGTGAGCACGAATCAAATAAAGAATAGAATAGTCACAATAAAACTCATAAGTCTAAAATAATACACCAATGAGTCTGAAAAAGTAACAAAATAAGCTGGAGACAAATCCAGTACAAGAATACTAAGAAGCTACAACTCCCGGGTCAACTATCTCAATTGGGATAAGTCCCTCCTGAGCCAGGGTCTCAGACTCTAAACCCACAACATCCTGAGGTCCATAATAGGTAGGGTACCACTCCTCAGTATCATCTGGAAAAATATATCCAGTTAGGAAAGGAGCAGAGTACATCTCTAACAGTAGTTCTAATCAATGATAAAAACTATATAGCAAAAAATAGATGTGAATATATAAGATGCATAATAGATACGAGAGATACATACAATAAGAAAATACTGGAATAAATATAATAATGAACAATATGCCAATGAACAATAATACTAATGATTAAGTGTGTGAGTAATAGCTTAACATGTGATCGGCTTGGGGCAAGATATAATATATATGGCCTGGCTAATCATACGTGCGGCGTATGATCAACACTATTCAGTAATCAATACTTGATACAATAGGGGTATTGATCACATATATATACTAATACTCCCCACCCTCGACTGGTATAATAGATCCAACCACGGTATGCTATGGCACGAGATTCCCCATGAAGATAGCTAGTCTTCCTGAGAATCAGTGTCTGTACATGTACAAGATAACCAATGAAATAATACTTGCACCATATACACTATATACCAAGGAATAACATCTCATGACGAGATCTGAATATACCAATCTGTGTAACCATAGTGTCAAGAGAACATGGATATCTACACTAGATACAATGAACATAGAGGATATCATAAATGAGAAACTATCAGAGAATATACTCGCCTAAAGTCCAAAGAATAGTCTCACAGATGTCTGACATGGTGCCTCGAAGACCTAGATATGGAATACAACATCAATATAAGGTTCCAAAAAGAGAATAAGTTAAACTAGTCAACTTCTAGGCCAATAAGTCAATTCTAAGTCAAAAGTCAACTATGGTCAACTCTAAGTCAACTATGGTCAAACTATGGTCAACTATCTATTTCTAGGTTGCACAAGTCTAACACAATATCGTGTCAAGATACTAAAGTCTAAGCCATAGAAACCTCATCTTAAAAGATAGGATACCGTATCTCCAGATACGTAATTTTCAAGGTAAAACATCACAAAAAAAAATATCAAACAATTATTTATAATAATATCGAACCACAATTACAACATTAAATAGGTACCGTGGTTTTGAACCAACTTGGTATCTCAATAATAATCACAAACTTGATACCCAAACCCAATATCTTGGTATCCCCAATTACCTTGGTTCATCAAGGTAATTCCCAATACCTTGTTATATTAATTACCCTTATATATATAATACATATACTAAATATTATATATATAAAGAAATTAGCAATTAAGAATACATTACATCTCGTACCACACTAGATTTATGATACGCTTATAATACGCCTTTAATACACAATCCAAACCTCACCCGACTCTCCACAAATGACTTGCACAAGTCCAATATCATAATTAAAGTCAATATAAAGTAATAGCAACCCATTCTACTGCTCATGGAAAAATATAACATGTGTAGACCCCCGTGTTGAAGAGAAAACTCCCTAATCAACCCGTATCACTAAATTATCATGATACGACCTACTCGTATCCAATTGTGGACATGATACTAGTATCACACAAACAAACACATGTCAATTTGGTTTACTAGACCCATTGACAAACACATGGTGCACCAATCTCGGATTTCCTTCAAATTGGGCATAAAACACACAATAACATCCACAATAGGGGTCCCCAATTGTCAATTCTTATTCCTATAATATTCCTAACACCTGGAAGGGTTCCTAATGATTAAACTATAGATTTAGAGTCTAAATAGAAGGAAAATTCTGAATTATACTTAATAGGAGATGGATTCCCAATGCACTTCTCCAAAAGTATACGAAGATGGCTCAACTTATGCAGTCTCCTCCTCCTTGGTTCTAGATCTACTAATGGTGAAAAATAAGATTAATTGTAAGTGATTTGGTAGGAATTTGGTGGAGGAATGGGTTGAATTATGGAAGAACACCAAAATAAAATAAAATAAAATAAAATAAAATAAAATAAAATAGGTAGAGAGAATTTTCTCCCCCCATCAATAGGCGGCCACTTGCCCCCTCTCCAAGTAATGGTACAAAGACCCAAATATCCCTATTGGGTTATCATGAAGAAAATGGTTAAGGAAGGAATATTATATTCCTAATGGTTTGACTAATTAAATCATTAACTTAAAGAATTGGGCTAGTTATTGGGCTCAAGTCTAACTAAAATAAATGTTGGCTCATGAGTCAAGTCTTGTCTAGTTAGGTCCACTAACACAAGTCCAAAATATAATATAATATCTAATAATAAATAAATAATACTATAAATAAATATACATGTACAATAATTATGAAATGACCAAATTATCCTTTGCTAGATAATATGGTAGTACAAAATTCCACCAGCTCTTTTTTTCTAAAGATTGTTCATGTTTCGCTGTTCACCAATACTCTACCATATCTCTATTTGAATTTCGTTCTCCACTTCGCTTGGATCGTACCTATATTTCAGGCTTCCTCGAAACATAGTGCACTCAGCCAATGCTAAACGGCTACTAGTGTAATTTTATTCCACAATACTTGGTCACATAATACTTTCAGCCAAGATGTTCCCTACAATAATTTTCCTTAACTCTTTAAGTTCCTGTAACAATTATTCAGTCAATCTTATCAGTTTCTTTCCAACAGGTTGCAATCAAGTTTCGATCTAAGCACTTCTCAATATTCACCAACATCCTTTCGATCCAGCATATGTACAAATCTTTAATCTCATTTATATTATTCCATCATATAACTAGTTGCCACAATCGCTATCTTCAAATTCACCAAATATAAAATCCTCAAGGACTACCCAGATTAGAATACTAGCCCAAGCACGATACTTTAATCATTCCAAACAAAACCGACCGTAACATAAATTTCTATTAATTCGTATTGCAATATTCATTCTTTCAATGACAATTCCTTCATTCCTATCTCTTATAAGTATTTTGACCAACCATCCTATTGTTTTGATCCATCCATCTTTTATTAATTCCCTTAAGAATATCACTAGCCATCTTTTTATTTTGACCCTAAGTGTATTTGTAATCGTTTCGACGGTTCCACAATATTTTTTTTTCTTTCAACTTCCAGCAATTTTTCCTAACATTAGTGACATCAAATTTCTAATGAATCCAGAGTTCCCTTTGCTTATGTCATGGTCCATGCCACAACTTTTATTATATTTTAATGATCTTAATTTTTCTAGTACAAAGGTCGCATTAGCCACATTATGTATCAAGTTTCTTTTCCTTATGTATGAAATTCCCATCAAATTCCTCAAGCGACGATTTCCATCTTTTATTCCAATTTATTCCTCATTCCAACTTGATTCCCGAAGAAACTATTACAAGATAATCCAACCAACTAAACTCATTATTGATTTTTCATTCCAGTCGAGGCAATCCAATCCAACTCTAGTAGCCGTCAATTCCCAAACTTGCCCATCCAACCGTTTAACCATTCCAATACGATATGTTATTCTGAAATACTCATACCCAAATTCCACAACCAATTATCTAAATATCGGCTGCACATAGGGTGACTCACAATATACCTTATTTGAGTCTCACACGATGTTATATTACCCATGCAACATCAATAGGGTCATCATATGGGTCTCCGACAACCAACATAACTCTTCAGTCAAGTCTCTATTGTTAGCTATATCGACAGCTAAACCTAGTGTTCATAGGCAACTCATCTTATGCTAGACTGCCGCTAGGGACTTTTCTTATCTTTTTCTTAGGGACAACCGTAATCTGACAAGTCTAAGGAACTTCTATCCCAATCTTATTACCAACTTAAACCATGAATGCACTACTATTGACCTAACTACAAATAAGGAACATCCAAAATTCTGGGTAAGGTCTATCTACCAACGGTCAATTCTTTAAGGTCTACCTAAACAAGGTTCATTCTAGACTTACCCCAAACTGACAAGGTCAATCTAGAACTAAATGCTCATATCCCATATCTACTAAGTAAATTGCCAACACATCAAAATTCGAATTGCTCTCACATATGATTTCAAACTTCTAATTTTATAGTCATAATCTAGTTGTACCAACATACCATTCTTGAATTTCTGTGCACCTAATTTATTTATGGGACATGCAACTAATCAGAAACTCAAATCCCGATCGATCACTTTTACGAGCATATTGATATTGATCCTTGCTCTCAATTCTGTCCCATTCAGATTATGTATTTATATGTTCCGTTTCACCCAAATAATTTATAACCGACAATATCACTCAATCAATACATTGAAGATAACTTTCTTCCAATTTATTCCATCGATCTTACTTTTGCCAAATTTATTCCGATAAGGTCAACTTTTATTCACATTAACCATCAACTTAATTGCATCAACTCATCAATGTCTCATAGAATTCCATCTCGCTAAGCCACATTTGATAATATTTCATGTATTCGATATATTGGTCAAACCACCAATCCAAGAATCATTACACGTTAATAATTTGATAAATTATATTTTCTAATCAATTGTTACCCAAGCGAAGGTGTTTGCCAACAAATTAATTGATGCAACAAAAATTTTTGCTGATAGGATTTATCCCAATGTGCTAGACCTCAAGCTTTATTTGTATTTCATCTATCAAAATCTCTTGAAGAACTTTCATTTATCGCCATACAATAAGGGTCATCGATTAGTTCTTTGTAATCACAAGTTCATATGTTGACTAAATTTTATCCACCAATCGACAAGTTCAAGTATTCACACTTCACGGGTGCTGCCCTTCTAAGTTAGGCCACTAGTAAATGCTACACACCTAAGGTCAAAGGAAACAGTTTCCCATATACTCGGTCCAAATGTAATTTATTTCCATGAACTTCCAACATAGGTAACCAAACATTATATCCTGCTTGTGACTCTTAATCAATTCCAACCAATCTTATATGATATATTTGCCAACTTATTTATAGATAGTAACATTCAATCATTGATGATAAATTTAAAACTTTTACCCAACTTATTCTAGACATCGTCTAACCGTAGAATATATCTCGTTGTTCTCAACTAAGGCATCCATCTTATACTTCTCACTTCCTTGCTACCAAATATAATATTAAGCTATCGAGGTTCTATTATTGATACTCAAACCAAAATACCCAGGGGCACTCGCAATATATTATCACAAAGCATCAATCCCGACTAAGTCCTGTCACTACCCCATTCTTACTGGTAGGCTCAATACTCTCACTTATGGAAGGTCATACACAAGTATCAATAAGAGTTTACATGTATATACCACTCAGAAACTAAGCTATTCCTGACAATCATATTTTTCTTACATTGATCCAACATTCATACCGTACTACCTTCACGTGGTAGCATTGCAAGTCGCAACATAATACTCATTACTCAGATATAAACCATAATTCCCCTATCGCACATGAATTAACTCAACATTACGGTTGATTTCCTCTATTGAAATTACTTATATACCATTCTCATTGATTGTAACACACATAATTATTTCTCTTTATTTCCACATATAAATTATTAATCATAAGTTATTCTTTGATGACTTCGAATCATGGTTGGGTTCTTGGTATCTTTTACAAATCAAGAATCAGAACTAGGGCATCATAATATTTAGAATTATTGTATGGAATATCCAGTGAGTAGCCAAGAGGTAAAATACTCTCGATTGCGAAAATACTTCGAACAATAACGGAAGCAACACAGAACGATCATAAATACAATTTCTATAATCGCAGAAGAAACTTTGAATACTCATAGAAGGCAACTTTTAATACGCGCTGAGGCGACTGAATGGTCACCGAAGCAACTTAGAGTATCTACGGAGGCATCTTTGAGTAATCGTGGAAGCAACTTTGATTTAGAATTTGCCGAGTCCAAGAACGCATAACCGTGCTCTGATACCAATTTTTTACGTCCTAATTTCGAATAATCAAAAGTATCCACGAGCATGATGTCGTACAAGCCTACTCGATCGACGGTTGGATGTCAGGATAGAACTTGGTGGGTTTTGCCTCGGCCTCGGTCGCTAGGCCTTTGCCCAGGTCGGCCTTTTTAGTAGCGGCGGTGGAGGAGAAAGCTTTGGGAGCCATTACAAAAAGAGCAAGGAAGCTTAGGGACAGAAGGAGAGAAGAATACAAGAGTAAGAGCTTTCTCTCTCCTACAAGAACCCTATTTATAGGTAGATGCATGCGACGATTGGATGACAACAGATCATACAAACGTCGCCTCAATCCCCGATTTATTTCATTCTTTAAAAAAATTGTCTCCTCGGTCCTTGTGTTCTACGGCGATCCAGAATCCCAAGAGATCTTCTCAAGAATCGAGGTGAATCTCATCAATAAAGTTTTGATAGCCTGGCAACTGTGTCTATGCGGCCCGACAGCCTATGCGACAAGAAGTATATACATCATGTTCAATCCATGCTTCTTTTTAATGTATTTGAAAACTTATTCAAGTTCTAAAACTTTGAAGGGGGTCTTGTAGAAGCGTAAAAAAAATCTAGGATCATGCGTCAAACTCCAAAAGCCAGTAAAAACAGGCCGTATGACGTTTAAATATTATGCGAAATGGAGCTTAAGGCGCATTGTCATGACCCATACCCAAAAATTAGGCACAAGTTATGGGTACATCCAGCTTACGCCACAGCATCGATGGTAGAACGTTGTCTTGGTCCAACATAATTATCTATCAATGATATTATAACTTGTTAACATATCTCAACTCCAAACGGAGGACAATAAATATGCATATGATTATCAACTTATAATGTACTCAATAACAATAGTTATAAAAAAGGTTAATGGCATGATAAAGATCTCAGGAAACACGAGAGGCAAAACAATATATATCTCAACAAGACAGAGTCTAAGAGTCAAGCTATCTCAACACAAATAAGTCTCAATATAATACAACTCAAGTCTATCTTCGAGAATACTTTCACTTCGCTCAATTGATCGAAGAGAGCATCTATCCTCGGCAGCGGGTATTTATTCTTAATAGTGAGTTTGTTCAGAACCCTGTAGTTGATACGCATACGTACCGGCCCATCCTTCTTCGGTACAGATAATACCGGAGCACCCCACGGTGATGAACTGAATTTGATGAATCCCTTATCCTGCAACTCACCAACCTTCTTCTTCAGTTCTTCCAATTCAATGTTGTTGACCCTATATACGTGTTATTATATTGTCTCTACGCCTGGCACCAAGTCTATAGAAAACTCAACATCTTTGTCTGGCTACAATCCTGGAAACTCCTCTAGAAAGACATCCAGGAACTCTACTATCAAAAGATATGGCAACTCCTTCTCTTCCACCCTTGCTCCACAAAATATGCCCTCACTCTACTCCGCTGCTCCTCTGGCGATCTCGAACCCTGGCTCTCCTGGCGGTCGAAATATCACTCTGCCTCCACGATAATATACAGTAGCATGGTGCCTACTCAACCAATCCATCCTGAGTACAATATCGTATTCGAAAAGTGGCATTACGAGTAAGAACACACCCAACTTTTGGCCTTCTATTAAAACTCTCCACTCCTTGCAAAAAATATTGACTAGGATAATGCCTCCCCCAGTCGTAATGTTGCAAGTCCTATCTAAGGGTTCCGCCTCTAAATGATACTTAAGAGCATAAGATACATATACAAAACTATGGGAAGAGCTAGAATCGAATAAAGCAAATACTGGAATTGAATAGAGAAGAACTGAACTTGATTTCAAGTCTCTTGCTGGCTCTGCCTCCTCGACCGTCATGGCATTTTGTCATGACCCACACCCATAATTTGGGCATGAGTCGTGGGTACGTTCAGCCTACACCGCAACATCGACGGTAGAACGCTGTATGGGTCTCTATAATACTAAACATAACTCACAACCTGTCAATGATGTCAACTCCATACGGAGGACAATAATATAAACATCTCTTAACATCTCATAATGTATACTCAATCACAATAACTATAAGAATATAAATGGCACGATAAAAGATAAGTAATAGTGACATAAGTCAAACATAATGTCTCAAATAGAGATAAACTACAGTCTAGCTACCCAACATAAATAGTCTCCACAAGTCTTAAATTAAACTCAACATAAGTCTCGACATAAACTCAAATGCATAAAATAAGTACTGTCTAAATAGCTGCAGGTAGTGTCCCCTCTAAAGGAATGGACTCATCTAAGCTCTCTGGTATGTAGTCTCCATCTATACCTGGTCCATAGTGTATAAAACAGAAGTCCTCAAGATCCTCTGAAAAAATATCTAGTCAGGATTGGAGCGAAGTACAAGCACTAACAGTAGTTCCATGTATATTGACAAAAATTATAACACAGTGTAAAGAAATACAAGATGAATATAAATACTGAAAATAAGAAATACTAGAGATAATAAAATACTGGAAATAGAAATACTAGAAATAGAAATGCTGGAGCACATATCATCATCAATGGTATAACTAGCAATGAACAAAAATACAAGTGCATGCTAGAACAATGAACTGGAATATAAGTGAATGCTAGAATAATAAACTAGAAATACATGGATAGAATATCTAGCTAAGTGTGTGAAACATCAGTCTATCATGTGATCGGCTTGGGATAAATCAGGCTTGTTACATATGATTAGTTATGATTCATGTAAGGTCAGGCTAACCATCCAGTTAGCTATGGTGCGAGCAATAGTCAGGCTAATCATACATAAAAGGCTATGAGGCATGTAATGGTCAGGCTGCACCCGACGTGAGGTGTAGGGTGAGATATAATGCATGTAGAGTTGGGTATGACCACATAATCTACTAATATTTCCTCGTCCCCAGCTAGCATGATGGATTTCAATCATGACTCCTCGTGACAGATCTCGATGATGTTAACCCATGTATACATAGTGTCAGATCATGTACGCTATACAACTATAATCATAGAGATGATCAACATAATAAAAACTATCAGAGAATGTACTCGCCTATGGTCCTGCACTGGCAATACCAATATCCTATTTCCGAAGTCTTATCGGAATAATCCAACAGTCCTATAGACATCATTTAATAATAATACAGCATCAGTCATTACACTAACACACAATCACAAATATACAGAACTCAGAGACTATGCTAGGGGTGACACTAGTCAATTAGCAGGGTCGAATGTGCGTCTAACTATACGGGTGTCACGTCTTCAAATGCTGTGCATAATCGGACAGTCAATCACCAATACATGTCTAGCCAGTATGTCAGTGTACACAAGGCAGTCAACTCACAAATTCTTAGGGTCATACAGTCAAATATAAATACGGGATATCCATAATTAACACTTATGGTCATGTACAATTATACGGGACATCCATAGTTAACCTAGGGTCATACAGTATATATATTACAGTCATACCCCCTACTAGCAATTGATTTCCATATATATATATATATATATATATATATACCAATTTAATTATTATACACATATGCGTACGCATACGCACACTAGTTATTAGGTTCATCAAAACAGGTCTATAATCACATCAACTAAACTTACCATAAAGTAATATATTAAATCCTACACTATTCACACATGCACATACACACAATTATGAAGGACGGCAAGTTGAACCTACGCGTTAGCGTGCACGAGGCCGAGGGTGACTGCTGCAGGTCATCTCCGATGAGGTAAGACGGGTCGATGATGATGACAATGATGATGAAAGGAGGCATAGTTTTTGCTCTGGTGGGGAAGTCGCTGCTCGGGGTCGAAGAAGATCAGTCGAGGATGGAGGACTTCGACGGACTATCGTGGGTCGAGAAGGGGTCATTCTCGGCTGTTGTGGCTCGGCAGTGTTGGTGGTGGCACTGACGATGAGGATGAGGTCGGCTGCTCGTCGGTTGAGAAGGAGGACGGGTGTTGTGCTCTGGCAGGGAAATCAACCTTGACGGGGTGGAGGAGACGTTCAGGCGAGGGGATGGTGGTGTTAATGTAGGGAAGATGGGAGAGGCTGTAGCTGTCAAAGTGAGA
The DNA here is from genome assembly GCA_036927795.1 of Iris macrosiphon. Lineage (NCBI taxonomy): Eukaryota > Viridiplantae > Streptophyta > Magnoliopsida > Asparagales > Iridaceae > Iris > Iris macrosiphon. The sequence continues at coordinate 74,327,509 of JAYESA010000006.1, read as the reverse complement.
GGCGACTCGGGGTATCGTGGCGAGGTCGTCTGGGGTGGGTCGGGAAGTCGCTGCTCTCAGTCAGCTCCTGCGGGACGGGATGGAGAAAAAAAGGGAGACGATGGTGGTGATGGGAGGAGTGGTGGTGGTTGAGGTACAGATGGTGGCTGTGGTCGAGAAGAACGACGAGGGCTGCTGGTCGGTGGAAGGAAGTCGACGGAGAAGGCCGGGGGTGATGGTGACGATGTTTAGGTTTAGGTTTAGGGTTGAGTTTCGGTTGTGGTGGTGGTGATGAAGATAAAAATAAGGAGAAGAAGTTGTATATATATGTAGAGAAATAGGGATTAATATTAGCCTAGGAAATTGGGCTGATCAACCCCTCCTTTAGATTGGATTTCTTTCTACATGTAGAATTTTAAAGGCTAGGATAGTTTTGGTTGAAATGGATGGCTAGGATTTGATGAGGGGGAAGTATGTTGAGTGTTGCAGACTCCAAAATCATAGGAAAAAATTCACATGATCGATCAATGAAAAAAATGGTGTTTCTTCATGTGTTGTGCCCAATGGAAAGTGGACACCTCGATGCACTTTTGCATAAAAGTCCCCAACAATTAAAAAATTGCATAAAGTGGGGTTTTTGGATTAAATGAGGGAAAATACCATGTTTGGTGTGATGTAGTGGCTAAAAAGGGTGTGTGGTGTTTAGTATGAGTCTTGAGGGTGTGAGTGGGGATTTGGTTTGGTGTTGGATCTAGTTTTGGGTCAAGTTGGGTCCTTACACCAATTTAATTAGAATTAATGTAAATGGTGTTCTAAAATTAATTGGAAGTACATAGGATTAAAATTTGGTGGGACACAAGTGTCATGGATGTAGAAGACTCATAATAGAATATTATCATAATTTGGGTTGCTCAAAGCGGGTCAAGATTGTGTCTCCAATTTCGAGTGGTGCACAAGGATATAAAGTTAGATTTATTTGGAATTAAATATAAATATCTGCGATGAATATTGTGCGACTAAAATAAAGCACAAGAAGGTATATTTATGAGTTACACAAAGATGAAAATAGAAGACTGGCACGTCTAGGATAAGGGTATGAAATTTGTTGGAAGACAAAAGCTAGTATAGTGCTCCCAATAACGAAGCAACGGTAAGGTAAAACAATTAAATAAAATTACAGCCATTAAATATAATCCCTAATATTAAATCCCAAAAATGCTAATTAATGTCCATAGTCCTATAATTTGGTCAGGGGCTCATCTAGTAGGATTTTAGGTCCAGTTCACAAACTCATGCATTTAAGGAATAATATAAATAATATATAAATATCATGCAATATATTAACACATTAAATTAAATAAGTGGAAAGACAAAAATACCCCTATTCTGGAATATGGTAGTGACACATATGCTCGTCCCTGCGGTGCACCTCTCTGCTACTACTGGTGCTGAGCAAACCTATGCTGCTGTGGCAGGAGTGGAGGTCCCGTCTGCTGGCCTCCTGGTGAAGTAGGTACTCTGGCAGGTCCCCTCTGAGTTGTTGCTCCACCCTGACCTGGACGAGTCTGAATAGAAGAGAAATCTTTCAACTGGTGCACTGACGATCCACAAGATAAATATGTGCCCAGCCACTTCCTACAGATGTCTCTCGTATTTCCTGATTTCACGTAGTACGCACACTGGACAGTGGGCTAGGTCTGCCTCTATGGCTATTGCTGGATATGTCCTCGAGTTGGTGCCTAGTGATGCCGGTGCTGATACGGCCTCTACTGCTACTGAAAGTGGGGACGCTTGGCCAGTCCCGCGCTACCACTCGCTCCTCCAGAAATATCGTGTCCCCTCTTGGGCCTGAGATCTAGATCATCTTCAAAAATCTGAGCATCCATCAGAATGACCTCAAAGATAGTAGTGTGACATCCAGAAGTACGAAACTTGATCTCTCTCATCAGCTCCATTCTAAAATTTTAGGCTCGGTCTCCTGGGTCCCGAATCATCGTTGGTGCAAAATGACTCAAGTAGCAAAACTCTGCGGCTACTCGTCGAATGACATATTCCCTTGGACCAAGTCATAAAACTGGCTCTCCAAGGCTCCCAGGGCCACGTCGAGAAATTACTTCTCCTTGAAAATCTTCTTGAAAGCCTCCAAAGTAAGTACTCAAGCAGTATGTCTCAGCTCCGTACGATACCAAGTGGGCACAATATCGAATATCTAGTTGTTGTGGCCTCGAACTGCAGGCTCTCTGGAATATGAGCCAAGCGCAAGTTCTCTTTATGTCCTTCAGCAAGTCGTCGGCGTACAGTATCCACTCAACACCCTTGAACTCTCGAGGCAACATCTACTTGAAGTCCACTATAGTGCCTAGCCTTAGCTGCTGCGGCTGGCCAGGTTGCTGCTGTGCGACTCTCTCCACTGCCCGAAGTGCCATATGATAAGCATTCTCCATGCTCTCCTATATCAGCTCAGTCTGCGCTTGGTGCACCTCTACCTACACCCTCTACGCCTCAGCCTGAACTTGTTGAGCCTCTGCCGATACCCTCTAAGCATCCACCATACCTTAGATTAATGCAAACATCGGTGCCCCGTCAGCGGGCACACCTCATAGAAATAGAATCTGTGGCGGGGGTAGAAGGTCCTCCGTAACAGCCAGGACAACCCTCCGGACAGGTGGGGGAGGAGTACCCCCGAAAGCTGCAAAAACTCCCCCATGAATTGGCAAAGTAGGAGGAGCAACACCAGCTGTCGGGATGGCAGGTCGAGAGGTGGCAGACCTCTCAGAAGCTGCGGGTCCTGATCTCTGTGATCTAGTCTTTGGCGGCATCCTGAAGACAGATCAAAACAAGAAGAACTCCATTAAGGCAAAAGATACGATATCATCAAATAAGGACTGTAGAAATTAAAGAAAGCAATTATTCAGAATGATAAGGACAACAAAATCAAATAAATTTATAATTTTTTTCTAGTTGTGATTGAGCATACTCTCATCCTATACCCTATATTCGGCTAGTAATATCACTCTAAGGCTGAGCACTACTATGATACCGCATTAATTGTAACCTAATCTTACTCTTCTAGACCTATATAGGCTACCACTAAAACGTGTCATGAGCCGTACCCAGAAATTGGCATGAGTCATGGGTACGTCCAGCCTACGCCGCAGCATCGGTGGTAGAATAATGTCTATGTGCAACATAGCTATCTATCAATGATATTATAACCTGTCAACAAATCTTAACTCTAAACGGAGGACAATGAATATGCATATGATTATCAACTCACAATATACTTAATCACAATAGCTATAAAGAAGGTAAATGGCATGATAATGATGTAAGAAAATACGAGAGGCAAAATAATATATATCTCAACAAAACAGAGTCTAAGAGTCTATATATCTCAACACAAATAAGTCTTAAACATAATACAACTCAATTCTATCTTCGAGAATACCTTCGCTCCGCTTAACTGGTCGAAGAGATCATTTATCCTCTACATCGGATATTTGTTCTTGAAAGTGAGGTTGTTCAGAGCTCTATAGTCGATACACATGCGTAACGACCCATACTTCTTCGGTACAAACAATACCGGAGAACCCTACGGTGATAACCTTGATTTGATAAAGCCCTTGTCCTGCAAGTCACCAACATACTTCTTCAGTTTTTTTAGTTCGCTGTTATTGACCCTATAGATATGCTGGGATATTGGCTCTACACCTGGCACCAAGTCTATAGAGAACTCAGCATCTTTGTCTGACGACAATCCTGGCAACTCCACTAGAAAGTCGTCCAGGAACTCTGCTATCAAAGGATGTTGCAACTCCTTCTCTTCTACACTGGCTCCATAAAAGATGCTCTCGCTCTGTTCTGCTGCTCATCTGACGATCTCGAACTCTGGCTCTCCTGGTGGTTGACATATCACTTTGCCTCTATGATAATCTATAGTAGCATGGTGCCTACTCAACCAATCCATCCCGAGTGCAACATCTTATCCCAGAAGTGGCAATACGAGTAAGCACACACCCAACTCTTGGCCTCCTAATAAAACTCTTCAGTCCTTGCAAAAATTATTGACTAGGATAATGCCTTCCCCAGTCGTGATCTTGCAAGTCCTATCTAAGGGTTCCGCCTCTAAACAATACTTAAGAGCATAAGATACATATACAAAACTATAAGAAGCGCAATTGTCGAATAAAGCAAATGCTAGAATATAATCGAGAAGGACTGAACCTGATATCATGTCTTATGTTGGCAAGGCCTCCTCGACCGTCATAACATATGCTAGTCCCTGGGGTGCACCTCTCTGCTACTGCTGGTGCTGGGCAAACTTCTGCTGCTGTGGCGAGAGTGGAGGTCCCCTCTGCTGTCCTTCTGGTGCAGAAGGTACTCTGGCATATCTCCTCTGATTCGCTGCTCCAACCTGACCTAGAAGAGTATGAATAGACGAGAAATCTCTCAACTGGTGCATTGACCATCTATAAGACAAAAATGTACCCAGCCTCTTCCTTTAGATATCTCTCGTATGTTTTGCCTTCCCACAGTACGTACACTGGACTGTGGACTGGGTCTGCCTCTGTGGCTGCTGTTAGATTTGTTCTCGAGTTGGTGCCTGGTGCTGCTGGTGCTGATATGATGTTGTTGCTAAAAGTGGGGACGCTTGGTCGGTCCTGCGCTACCACTCGTTCCTCCAAAAATATCATGTCCTCTCTTAGGCCTAAGGTCCAGATCATCCTTAATAATCTGAGCATCCATCGGAATGCCCTCAAAGGTAGCAGTGCAACACCCAGAAGTACGAGACTTGATCTCTCTCATCATCCCCTTCCAGAACTTTCGGACTCGGTCTCCTGGGTCCCGAATAATCGACGGTGGAAAATAACTAAAGCAGCAAAACTCTACGACATACTCGTCGACCGACATGTTCCCTTGGACCAAGTCATGAAACTGACACTTTAAGGCTCCCAGGGCCACGTCGGGAAAGAACTCCTTGAAAATCCTCTTGAAAGCCTCCCAAGTAAGTCCTCTAGCAATAATTCTCAGCTTCATATGATACCAAGTGAGCACGATATCGAACATATGGCTGCTGGCAGCCACGATCTGCAGGATCTCTAGAATTTGAGCCAAGCGAAAGTTCCTCTCTATGTCCTCCTGCCAGTCGTCGGCGTAGAGTATCCCATCAATACCCTTCAACTCACGAGGCGACATCCTCTTGAAGTACACTATAGTACCTGGCCTTAGCTGCTGCGGATGGTCAGGATGCTGATGTATGACTCTCTCAATTGCTTGGAGAACCACCTGATAAGAATTCTCCATGATCTCTGATATTATCTCAGTTTGTGCTTGGTGCGCCTCTGTCTGCGCCCTCTGTGCCTCGGCCTGAACTCATTGAGCCTCTGTCGATATCCTCTGAGCATCCACCATGCCCTGGATCAATACGAACATCTGTACCCCGTCAGTGGGTACACCTCTTGAAAATGGAATCTATGGCGGGAGTAGAAGGTCCTCCGTAACAGCTGGGACAACCCTCGGGATAGGTGGGGGAGGAGGATCCCCGAAAGCTGTAAAAACTCCCACATAAACAGGCAAAGTAGGAGAAGCAACTCCAACTGTCTGGATGGCAGGTCAAGAGCTGGCAGACCTCTCAGAAGCTACGGGTCCTGATCTCTGCGATATAGTCTTCGACGACATCTAGAAGACAGATCAAAACAAGAAGAAGTCAATTAAGGCAAAAGATACAATATCATCAAAGAAGGACAGTAAAACTTAAAGGAAGCAACTATTTAGAATGATAAGGACAGCAAAATCAAATAAATTTAGAAATTTTTCTAGTTGTGATTGAGCATACTCTCATCATATACCCTATATATGGCTCATAATAGCACTCTAAGTAAGAGAACTACTATGATACCGCACTAGTTGATACTTAATCTTACTCTTCTAGACCTGCATGGGCCACCACTAAAATGTGTCATGATCCGTACCCTTAAATTGGGCATGAGTCGTGGGTACGTCCAGCCTCCGCCGCAGTATCGACGGTAGAACGCTATCTATGTCCAACATAGCTATCTATCAATGATATTATAACTTGTCAACATATCTCAACTCCAAATGGAGGATAATATATATGCATATAATCATCAACTCACAATATACTTAATCGTAATAGCTATAAAGAAGGTAAATAACACGATAAAGATGTAAGAAAACACGAGAGGCAAAATAATATATATCTCAACAAGACAGAGTCTGGCTATCTCAACACAAATAAGTCTCAACATAATACAACTCAAGTCTATAAGTCTGGAATAATCCAATAGATAAAAATAATAAGTGCTGACTAAACAACTTCGAGTGGTTTCTCCTCTATATGGAGTGGCTCCTCTGGAATCTTCAGGATATAATCGCCATATACTCCTGGACCATAATGGGTATGACAAAAGTCTTCAAGATCCTCTGAAAATGTTATCCAGTCAGGATTAGAGAGAAACACAAACACTAACAGCAATTTCAATTATATTAATAAAAACTATAAAGCAGTGTAAAGAAATACATAATAAAAGGAATACGGAAATATAAGAAAAATCTGGAGAGACATGTAATCATCATATAGAAATAACTAACAGTGAACATATATATATATGAATGCTAGAAATGAATGTACTGGAACATGAATAGAAATACTGGCTAAGTGCCATAAAATATTAGTTTGCTATGTGATCAGCTTGGGACTAGATCAGGCTTGTTATATATGATTTGCAATGATACATGTGAGGTCAGGCTAACCATTTGGTTAGCTATGATGCAAGAAAAATTAGTCTAATCATATATAACAGGCTATGAGGTATGTAAATGGTCAGGCTACTTTCTATGTTATATGTGGGGTGGGCAATGTTACATGTAAGGTGGGGTATGATCACATAACTTGCTAATATTTTTCGGACCCCAGCTACTACGATTGATCCAATCACGACTACACATGACAGGTATCTATGATACTATCCCATATTGCCATCCTCACATTTTTAATCAAGGGTAGTTTGGTAATTGACATGGGTATTTTAATTTTTAGGATTATTTATATTTAAATATTGTACATGTAATTAGTTAATTTTTATATTATTTATTGATTGATTATTGTAGATTTATTTTAGACTTGTGTAGTGGACCTAACCAATTGCATGAACCCAACTTTTTATATGAGTTTAGATTGAGCCCATGAATTATGTCCATGGATTAGGAGGTTGTATTAATTAGTAAAACTATTAGATAAAACCTTCCCTCCCTAATTAATTTTATTATGAGAGGCCCTAAGGGGTAAATAGGATACTTTACATTGCTTGGGGAGGGGGTATATGGCCGACCACCATAAGAGGAGAGAGAGTGTCTCTCTCATTTCAATTTCCAATTCCATTAAATCTAGTTTTTCCCTCTTCCAATTTCCTTCAATCCCTCATCAATTCTCCACAAATTTCTCCACAAATTCCTTCCCTACTCTTTATTGAGTCTACTACAACAAGGATTTATAAGAAGGAAGCAAGGATCAAGAAGGAGGAGGCCAAGATCTACAAGGAGAGGAGATATATTTTATTTGGAGACTTTTCATTGGGAATCCAACTCCCAATAGGTATATTTTAGTTTTCCCTCTTCTAATAGGTTCTAAATATGAGATTTAACCATGAGAAATCAACCCACATGCATAGGCTACCCATAGAAATTTGTTTTAGGTTCATAGGAGACCTATGGTGGAAGTTATGTACAATTTGGTGTCAATTTTGGGAAATTTTCGAGATTGACACATGTGGTATTTGTTAATTAGTCTAATAGATCAAATTAACATATAATTACTTGTTTGTGACTAGTGTCTTATCCAAAATTGGATACGTGTAGGCCGTATATCGTCAATTTGATGAAACAGATTAATTTTTGGGGTTTTCCTCCAACACGGGCACTTGTGTATATCACATCGTGACACAAATACGTAGTTGATCTAATTAGTATACGTATTGTTCATATTTAGTGTATTAGACTTGCTTGTGTCCTCCAGGATATGTTTGGTTGTGTATTGGAGCCGTATCGCAAGCGTATCATAGAATTAGTATGATACGGGTGCGGTGCACTCCACGTGTTTGGTTTTGGTTCTCATTATATATATATATATATATATATATATATATATATATATATATATATATATATATTAGTGTTTGTATATATATATGTAAGAGTGTAGTATATATATATATGCTTATGTAGATATGTATATATATATATAGTTGGATTTATATATATAGAGATGAGTATATACATAGAGGTATGTATATGTGTTTGTGTGTTTGTGTTAGTGGTTGTGTGCATTATGTGTGGGTGTGTGTCAGTGAGTGAGTGAGCAGTTGGGCATTGCAGTTAAACAGTTACAGTATCATGAAGGAACTCAATACAATAGGCTTTGAGAGCACTGCACAGTGGCAGCCTTGGGGAGTAGCAGTGCAACTCAGAGATGTGCAGTCGGGCAGTGGCAGCCTTGGGGAGTAGCAGTGCACTGAAAGATGTGTAGCTCTTGCACAGACACAACTGAAGGCAGTTTTAACTAGAGGAGAGGAGCAGCAAACTAGCAGCTCGGGATGAGAGGCAGTTACAGTAGCAGTCCTACTGTAGTGCAGTCAAGATGTAGGCAGCAACTACAACAAGTGTAGTTCAGCACATTTGCAGCAAAGCAAGTGCTCAACAGGTATGCAGTATAACTCATGCACACAGGGAGCAGTCCCACTATAATGCAACAGAGGAGTTCAGCACTGCATCAAGAGTACAACAATGTACAGGGAGTACATTTAGTTCAGCAGGGACTAGGAGTGTGCACATTGTAGTTCAGCAAGAAGGGGGGAGAAAACTGTGTAGTATCCTACTGCACAGTGTATCAGAGAACAAACAGTATCTGTATCAGTAGAGGTATCAGTGTTTAGTCCAGGTATCGAATTGGGTTAGCAAGGTATCAAGGTAGTTGGTGTATAGATAGTTAGCAAATGGTTGGTTAGTTGGGTAATGGTTTAGTTGGGATAACTAGATGGTTTAGTGTATAGATGGTTTAGTTGGTTTAGTTATTAAGTGTTAGTTTAGTATACTTGTTTATGTTGATAGTTAGTTATATTAGCTATATGTAAGTATGTAGATATGTATGTATTGTATTATAGTTAGTTTTTATAATAGTATTGATATATTATATTGTTAGCCTATATAAGTTTATTGGTTGGGGGTTTATATATATTATTAGCTATACTCATAGGTTTTGGATTACCTTGGGATACCAAGGTATTGGGTCGATACCCAAGGTATTGGTCTTGGGTATCGAGATAGGTATGATACGCATTGGTACAAGGCCAAGGTATCATATTTTTATTGAATTATTATAGTGTTATGTATATTGACTTGTATATATATATCTAAAATACTATTTTTACACATGAAAACTTGCGTATCTTAGGATATGGCTTTTTGAGTGTTTCATAGTATCATATGTTAGCTTGTATATCTTAGTTTCATAGTGCATTGACCTAGTATCCTAGTGTTAGACTCTTGCAACCTAGATTTAATCAGTTTGACCTAGAAATGACTTTATGACTTAGAATTGTATCATTTTAACTTATTTTATTTTTGAACCTTGTATTAATGTAATATACCATATATAGGTCTGTGTGATACCAGCTTGGGCATCGAGAGAGACACCTTGCCCAGGACTTCAGGCGAGTATATTTCTTTGATAGTTTTTAATTCATAATAGTGTATATATGCATGTTCTAGAATTGTATACTTGACTCCGACACTGTGATTTCATGGATTTGTACTACATGGATCCCGTCAAGAGATGTTATCCTCTACCGTGTTCAGCGGGTACTCGTGTATATGTATTTTATTATGTATATTGGGTATTGATTTATATTTTTTATTCATACACTGCTGGTATTCAGTGTGCTTATTCATGTACACCCACTGCTCATGTTCAGTGGTTATTATATTCGTGTACACCCATTACTCGTGTTCAGTGGTCATATTCATGTTCGTAGCATGTCGTGATTGGATCCATTGGAATTAGTTGGGGATGGGAGAGTAGGAGTTGATTATGTGATCAAAGCCTCATTGTTCATTGTGTACATTCTAGTTACATATCTTACTTGTAATCGTCTTACATGATCATGTTCACCCAAACCGATCACATAATAAACTTGTATTCTGAGGCACATTAGTTTAGATTGCAGTTATTTTATCATATTGCAGATATTCATATTGTTGTTCTATATTCTCGTATATTACATGTATATCTATTGTTCATTCATTCATATGTTAGTGATCTTGTATTTTATTTCTATTATCTATTTTATATGCTCGATTATGTTATTGAAACAGCTTTCAGAGGTATGTACTTCGCTCTAATCCTGACTGGATATATTTTTTCAGATGATTGGCTTTTAGAGCAGTGTCCCATATTCTACGGGCCGCAGGATGGTGTACCTATAGAGGATACTCTTATAGACTAGGAGGACTTAGTTGCAGAGCCCTAGGAGGTCTAGTTATTGTGTTGATTTGTATTAGACTATATTTGTGGAGATTCACAGTTTGTATATTATTTTAGATTATGGATTGTATCTTATTCTTTCCTTCTCTATTCTATTCGTGCATTATTTTCCTTAGTTTGTTTTGTGATTGAGATTGGTTAGTCATGTGAGATACCATATTATTTCTCCATTTGGAGTTGAGATGATTGATATGTACCAGATTATAATGTGGAGATATTAGATAGTTAAAAATGATCCGGACAACGTTCTACTGCCGATGCTGCGGCGTTGGCTTTGCGTAACCACGTACTCGTGCCCAAATATCTTGGTGCAGGTTATGACACGTATATCCACTATATTGGAATCAAGTATACATTACAGCTAAAATCATATTAATGATAAAAAATAATAAAAACTGTCAAATAATGTACTCGCCTGTGGTCCTGAGCAACAAATAAGGATCAATGTCCAAGATGGAATCACAAAGACCTAAATATCAAATATTTGTGTTAATTAGTGTTTGGAATAATATAAATGGTTAACTAAATTCAAATGATGTTGTTAGGCCATTTTTAGGTCCATGCTAGGTTAGCTAAGTCAATTAGTCAAATACCTTGCCAAAATAGGTCAATATTGGTTTGTCTCTACGCATCTAAGTTAAAATCCTAGGAATATTAACTACTCTATTTAACACATATATACATATAATATATATACATACTAGTACTAAGGGTATCACAACTTATTACACTACACTAACACTACCTTACTATTGGTTTAAGGTAAACCAATACCTTAGCTACATAACCCTACGTAATATCAATACCTACAAGTTGAGACCAACCCTTAACTAGACTCATACTCACAAGTATCATTTGATACCATACAAAACCCTACACAAGTCATTAGGTACCCCCAGTACTGATACATTCAAGTATCAATGCATCACCAGTGCACGAATACTTGTGTACACCCAAACTATGATACTTCTAACTAAACTCCAAGTTATCTCTAACTTCCCTTGAACCCTGCCTGAACACAACAGGTATGTGCAAAGTTGTACTTACTACAGTGGTAAATTTCAGTCCCCCAATCCCCATACCAACAGATCTGCACATCACCTGAGCTACTGCACTAATATGCAGGTACACAGTGATATATCCTATACTTTACTCCTTCGACACTAAACACTCAAGTCCAATTGCGTATCATCCAAATAAAATAATAACAGTACTTGTGCTCACTTCTGTGCACTTGGTTCTGATACGAGCATTGTCACCTCTATACTAATATCAACTGATACATGAGATCAAGTGTAAGCCCAAAATACTCATGTATATTGTCACCCACAGGCTCCCAATTTCCTCTTAATATATCCCAGATTAACCTTACTCAAACTAAACATCACTGCTCCCAATCCTCACTGCCCCCTATGTATCAATATTAGTGATACACTATGTTTGTCATAGCCTCACATATAATGCTTAACCACACATATATAATGCTTAACCACACACTCACACAGTCATTAGTCTCCTCCATTCATAGCCTTACTAACTTACTGCAGTACCCAGTAGGTACTTTCCCCTTACCCGAGTTTCCCCTACTATTATTGTTCCTCCTATTACTCGAGTACCACTCTTCTACACCAATTTTACTAATACCAGTTCACTAACCATAGTCAAGCACCTCACCTACACACACAAAGACACTTAAATGTGTGCTACCGTCACACTCTTAGTACTTATACTGATATTACAGTGACACACACCCACTTTAGGTAGTGTGATACACACACTTACCCTCACCGACTACTCATATCTCCCTCAAATACTCAAGTGCAATTTGATACTTTAGAGTATCATCTAAGCTCCCCCCCTCACACTACTCAAGCACTGCACACTGTGCAACCCGAGCCTCTTCTCTATTTGCCCCACTATCCTCACCTGGACAACAAATCCCAACACAACACAACACAGTACCCGACTAAACAATTGCAATGCACACATGTACACTCCCTAGCTTACCCCAACCACACATACTCACAGACTAGTCATAGTGGCCAAATGCATAATACTTCCCTGATACACACAGGGAACCCGACCCCTCACATTTTATTCACTGTCACAGTGCACTATCAATGCGCACTGTCAGTCCTCTCTCTTGATTATATGTGCATAACATACACACCACACACTAGAATACGCATATATATATATATATATATATATATATATATTATTGCACCCTAATTAGATATTACACCCTCTATTGGTCACAATCTCAAATACCTAGGATGCATTTGTCATGATACCCTCATGGTGTTATGATACACTATCAACCTTCATGCCAAAACCCCCAATACTCTATTAAATATACATATTAAATATTTTTATTTATAACTATTATAATTAGTCGCAATGAAGGAAAGAGAAAACACATCCATTATCAGAAAACCCTAACTATGAACACAACTTCATGAAGAAAATACTATGGAACCAATAGGGACTCATTCTTTTCCCTCTTGGGTATTCCTAAACCATGGTTGGGCTCCTAATGGTCGTTAAACAATAAAAACATAATTTAAAAGAGAGATTTCAGAATTTTACCTCTTGGGAGATGGATTTCCAATGTAAACCAAGGATTCTCTAGCCAAAATTCATCTCCTCCAATGCTCCTTGAAACCTAAGCTTCTAGGCTTTTTAGATGAGGGAAATGAGAGGGATTTGTGATTGATTTTCTAAAATTTTGTGGAGTAATGAGAGGTTTTGGGGAAGAGCTCAACCTAGAATTTTCATGAACATTAAATGAAGCTTGAGGGAGGCTCCTCCCCCCTCCTTATAGGACCGCCCAATAGAAGACCTAGGGTTTGCTAATGCACAATGACCAAAATACCCTCTAGGATTTTTATGAAGATTTTTTCAATTAGTGGGATTTTCATTCCTAATGGAAACTTAATCAAAATTTTAATTTAATGAAGGGGATTGACTGGTTAGGTCTCAAAAGTGACTAATCTAGTATTGAGTCTAATGGTCACATCAAGTCTAGCCCACTATCCCATATTAATAATAATAATAATATATATACTATACACATTATATAAATAATAAACAATAAATATATATAAATATTATAAATGACAAAAATGTCTCTATTCTAGAAATGTGGCAGTGACACGCATGTAGCCTAAAGATAGCACAATCTCCATTTATGTGGCTCGGGTAGTGATCCTGAAGTCACGTGGCAAAGGCAGTCATGTGATAAATATTTTTGCCGCATAGTCCAAAGCTCTGACAATACATTAGTTGCTCTGAACACTTCATAAATGGTGCATACAGAAGACGTCAGTGCTCACGTCATCGTAATAATTACTTTTGTCTGCTCATTTTAAAGTCACATCCGTGCATTGCCTCGTATCTCTGAAAATGATAAGTCCTTATGCGGCAGTGTTATAGGATCAAAATATAATAGAGTATACTCTAGAGGGGGGTGAATAGAGTATGCAGCAAAATTTAGCAATGAATAAATTTTCTAGCAAGTTATACAAGTATCATTACTATTATATATGTGTCACAGATATAAGTAAGTGTTATAGCTATAATAACGGTCTAGCAATAGTATTGCACGTAGGACACAGCTATCACAGTATAAGCACTAGTAAAGTAAAGAGTGAGAAGGCAAACAAAAATACAAACAAAATGATGTATCCTGGTATCCCTCAAAGTGAGGACTAATCTAGGCGGGAGGCCTCTAGCTCCCAGTTGGAATCCACTATATGAATGTAACACAAGCTTTGATCTGAAGGCTTGCCGACTTCTTACAGACACGAGCTTTAATCCGAAGAGCTCGAAGACTTCAAGTATGGTGTAGACAAGTTCTGAAAAAGTTTTTTATTACAACTATCTGAACTTCTAGACCGTACCGTACTGGCAACTAAGACTAGAGAATTATAACTAGCTTGGGATATAAAAATGAAGGCTTTTTAGAACTTGTATACCATAAGAGGAGAGAATATTGAAAGTGAATTAATGTTTATAAATGTGAAATCTCTTTCCTATTTATAGGATTTCTCAAAGGAGAGTTCAGACAGAACTCGGCTAGAGTTCGTCTGCAAAATATCAGAAAATAGCCGTTGTATCTGAAACTTCAGGGAGACCAAGTTTTTGAACAAAATGTCCACTAAGGCCAAACTCGGGCCGAACTCGGTCCGAGTTCTGTCCCCTTAGTTCAGGGCCAAAACAGAAACTGGGCCGAGTTTTGGGTCCAACTTAGCTATTTCAAGATAGACTACTTAAAAATAATTTAGGGTGTTTGATAATAAATGAAAGAAATAAAAATAGGTTTATATAAAATCCTTTCTTAGGTTTACAAACAAGAAGTACTATTAATCCTATACGAGGATGTTAAGTACAAAATTTAATCTGGGTAAATATTGCTATAGGAGTCTGATCTGCAGTCGATCACTTTGTCCCTTGGACCACACGATGATGAAGAAGTGTTGTAGAAGAAGTAGAAGCTTCAAAGATTGTAAGAAGGAGTGGATACTTGATGCCAAGATCGTCGATCACTACTCTCTGTCTGTACTCTTCTATCTTCGATTTTACTACTCTTCCGACCTTTTTTTTGAGTTTTCCACCCTGGACCTCCGTGGACGGAGGTCTCTATTTATAGGGTTTAGTGACAGTAACCGTCCAGTCAGCGTAGAAGCCGAACAGTGGAGAGTGTGGCACTTTTTATGCGTCGGTTATAATAACTGCCACCCACGTATAAATGATCTTCTGAATCTGCGTGTGACGCGTGTCCCATTATAAGGTGACGCGTATAACTACTGCGAAGATCATGGCATGCAATCCACGCAGGTAACTGCCCCACACGTAGAAAAGGTTGGCGTAGAAGCCAATAACTGTCACCATGGCGTAAAAGCCAAATAGTTGTCAAGTTGGCGTAGAAGCCAAGTAGCTGTCAAACTGGCATAGAAGCTAGGTAGGCGTAGAAGCCTGATGCTGCATGGAGAGGTAGCTAGGATAAAAGATAGCCGATCTTCCTTCTTTGACTGAGATCTTGAGCGTATTCTAGACTAAATAGCCTTATCACGCACTAATACAAATATAGCCTAAGTTGGCGTATTCCGAGGAGATAGCATACGTCGTACTCCAATAGTTAAAAATAGCCAAGTCAGCGTATTTCAAGGAGATAGCGTACAACGTGCTCCTATAGCTGAAAATAGCCTGATGGCATAACATACAGAGGTGATGATGTTGACGTATTAGCCATAATTATGGCTCACCTAGTTTTTGAAAGTAGAACCAAATCTCGTGTATTAAATGCTGAGATCTGTCCCTATCACGCTTATTAACTGCAGAGACGTACCTCGAGCTCTATACGGAGAGCAGCTTTTGACGTGGCGGTTCGTTTCGTCTTTTGCTGAGCGTAAAAGCTCATGTCTGCCTGTATAAAACTAGGTAGCATATTCCCTTGAATGAGTAAAAGCAATTTATATCAAGGAAATGTCACTAAACGACGGTCTGGGTCTCTGTACCGAACCATCATTACAGCCGTCGTCTGGATTTTTGTTCAGTACTCTTTGTCAGGAGTCAGGTTTACTGCATGATCTGATAGGTTCATTCGAGGAATACGAAGCGTTCCTCGTACACGTCCATGTTGCATTAAAAGCAGATGAGTTTTACGCCATAAAGGCGAGGTAGCAACCTTTTTACGCTGAAGCAGTCTGGAAATACTGCATTATGCGGGTTGTTCTGGAGCTATATTTTACGCTATACTAGCGATGAAGCTCTGCTGTACGCCGATGGCTCTGAAGTTATGTCTTACGCCACATAGCATTGAAACTCTACTTTACGCGGATTTTATGCATATTGCGTATAATTCTGTAGCGTATTTTTTATGCTTCTACAAGACCCCCTTCAAAGTTTTCAAATTCTTCATAATTTGAAACACTTTGAATGAAGCATGAAACGGTCAAGTCTGACTCGTTCCTCGAGGCTGATTTCTTGGCAGATTTTTTGGGAGTTTGTTGGGATTCGGTGTATTCTCTTTTGCATATATAAAGGCTGATGAGTTAACCTGTTCTTCCTATATTTCCTTTATCACACAGAGATGGTTGCCAAGGTTCATCTTGCTGACTTGAAGAAGAAGAAGATCATGTTCTTCTAGCATATAAGGAGCCGTAAAAAGAGGCATCTTCGAGCAAATATCATCTGCAACGATGGATCATGGAAGGATATCATAGCTTCCTTTGCTTGGGATGATCAGCAATTTCATATGGCGATTCGTCCAGGAGAGAGGAAGGGTCACATTAGACCACACAACTTGCAAGCTGTATTTTCTTCCGTTACGACGGTGGACGAGGGCAGACAAACTGGCCCTGTCTTCCAGTATTGAGTTGGGTCTGAATCCCAACTCAATCTGTCATGGCGTACGGAGGGTGGGCTCTTAAATAATTTTGACAAGCCCAGTTTTGTATCCTCCCGCCATTAATAATTTTCTTGTTAATCGGCCGCGGAAACTGACTAATTACTGAAGAAGACGGAAAAGATCTCCACCAATACGAGAACCTGGCAGAACAGACTCTTGGCGTGATCCTAAGTGAAAATGAGAAAATCTTGGTAGAACAAGGATTTCCATCATGTGTAATCATGAAGATGAAAAACCCTTTGTAGATTGGATTTCTATCATTTGTAATCATGATTAATACAATTGTCTTCTTTTACGCATTTGATGATTTGCCATATTTTGCTGTGACAAAGCCTGAATATGTGCAGCTTTGACACGTCTGAATAACTTTACGCCGACTCTGATAAAAAGAGTATCTGGTCTCGTCCCATATTTTACGTGTAACTGAAGACGCGTAGAAAGCTGCCTAGCATTTAAGTCGAATATCCGCACTATCATGCTATTTTAAACGATGAGTCGCATAGAGTTCTGAACTGTCACTTCTCTGATAAGAAGAATTCTTGTTCAGACCATCATCTTCAAGAATGATTTCCCTAAAACCCTTGAAGTAGGGCAAGAAATGGTTGTCAAAACTGACCATGCTTGAACTGTAGAGAAAAGATTCTGACTGGATTTTGGATGAACTTTCAATCGACCCAAGAAAAAGAGTCCTTTTCGATGCTGAACTCTGTATGTTTTAGGTACTTGTGATATTTTGAAGCTAAGAAGGAGCATCTTCTGCATAAACCCTTGTAATTGGCCGTCTAGTGAATTGTTCAGATATAAGCCTACTCTGGCCTGCGTATTTTGAGATATGCGGAAAGTCATAGATCCGTAGTGTAGATAAGCATAAAATTATAAGTTTGTAGCCTCTCGAGCGTAAAAGATGCTGAGCATAAGAGCATCCGGGCGTAAAACCGTAGATTTATAGCCTCTGAAAAGAAAACTTTCGAGCGTGAAGTCGTAGGTTTGTAGCCTCTGAGCGTAAAAAGCTTCTTAGCATGAAATTATAGATTTGTAGCCTCTGAGCGTGAAGTCGTAGGTTTGTAGCCTCTCGAGCATAAAAGCTACCGAGCGTAAAAGCATCCGGGCGTAAAACCGTAGACTTATAGCCTCTGAGCATAAAACCGTAGATTTGTAGCCTCTTGAGCGTAAAAGCTCCTTAGCGTAAAAATCCTAGATCCGCTCTGTACGAAAAACTTTTTGAATTCGCTGACTGTCCGTCTTCCCTAAATGATAGGCTGACGTGTTCCCCAATCATAACCGAATATTAAATATCAGATTTGGTTAGGAATTTGAAGAGTTATCTGAACTCTATAAATACCCCAAGGCCTTTAGAGAAGAAACTCTTCATCTGTCTTTTGTGAAAGAAAAACCTTCGTCTCTTTGAGAACTCTTCTTCATTTTCTCTCTGAGTACTCTGAGTTTTTAGCAATGGCACCGAAACAACCTTCCACCGCTAAGGGAAAGAAAGCTGGCTCTTCTTCTCGCTTTTCTGCTCAAGCACGAGCGACTCCCATTGGACTGAGCGAACCTGGCTCTGAATGAAGTGTCCCACCGTCAAGCTGTACACCAGGCGTCATAGGTAAAGCTTCTGGGACGACAAAAACGAAGAAAAACCCTTCGCACACGTTGTACGTGAACACGCTAGGTCATCTTTTGTGCTGAGAGCCTCTTCGAGGAAGATGATGCACAGAGATGTTTTATCATTTACGCCCATATTCCTAATGTGTTAGCGTAAAAACTCCATATTTTCGCAGTCTGGCGTAAAAGCTTTGACTGTAAAAATTTGGTGTATACTAAAAATTTTGGGTGTTATGCTCTAGATGAAAATTCTGGCGTAACAACTCAAATTTTGGTAGTCTGGCGTAAAACACAGACTGTCAGATTTTTTGTGTATATTGCCAATCTTGAATTTTACGCCTAAAAAATAGGTTCCAGCGTAAAAAACTCAAAGTTTTACAGTCTTGGTATAAAAGCACAGACTGTTGATCTTTGGCATAAGCTGCAAGACTGTAATATCTAGTATAGAAACTGACATGTTCTTCTTGCATTTTGTAGTTAACTTGCAGATACCTCCGTTGGCTGAGGTGATGGGTTCTGCTGCTAGGATAATAAACTCCAATTACCTAGAGGATTTGTCCCATGTGACATTCCCTATTTATGGAACCCAGTATCCTGAAGGAAGGGGAATTCTGATATCATCTCAGGGAGAATGGATACTGTTGAATATGATCAACGGGGAGCCCGTGACGTATATAGATGGGGCCAAATATATAAAACCAGCTTTCCTATTCGGGGATATGATTGATAAACAATCCCAAATGAAGCCCAAGAAAGAAAACTGGGTTTTTACTGCTGGGGGCATGGTCATATACCTGTCCAGGATACGGAGAGATTATCCTATCTCGGCATTCTTTCATGTCATGCATCCCAGGAGGATGTTGTGGACCCTAACTCCTAATCTTCACGGCCAGCCGGGGAAGATATTTTATCAGAAAGGATCAGACTAAGGATTATTTGTGAGCCGCCCTTCAGGCCCTGTAATGCCTTTTTGTCACTACCACTTTTCCAGATAAGGGCATTTGGGTAATTTTACTATTTTGAATAATTATGTATTTAATTAATCTGTTGAGTTTTATGAACTAATTATATATTATAAATGATATTAGGTTTTAGGTCAAACCCTAGAACGCATCATGACTAAACCCTAATTTGAAGACCAATTCTAGAGAAACCCTAGAATTCAAATTTTAGGTTGGACCTCAAACCTAGACTGACTAAACCTTAGTTAATTAGGTTCTATATGACCTAACATAGGGGGTTTAATCTAAACTATGCATTAGAAACCCTAGTTTGGTTTTAATATAAAAGGGAACCCTCTCTTCCTTCATGTAGAAAGGAGAAACCCTAGCCTCCATCCAGGAAACCAATTCCCCTCCAGATTTCGGAATCAAACCCTAGGATTCCATCCTCCTCCTCCAAAGCACAGGAAAGTAAGGAGCTTGGGTCAAGGAACCTTGGGGAAGAAGAACTCTCACAGGGAAACCATCTCCCTATAGGTAAATCCCAACTTCTATCCTATTAATTTCTGTTTTTCTGTTGTAAATTGCCATTAGGAAACCACCCTACAGTGTAGTTTTCGATTTAGGATTTTGATTTGGGTTTTGGTGACCTACGGTTGATTTTTCCCAATTTCGTGAACCCTAACCCTAGGGGTTTGCTGGTATACATGATTACCTTCCCTATGTGTGGTTTAGTTCTCATTTCTTAGGGTTTTGATTGGGAATTCATGGGTTATCATGTGAAACCCGATCCCAGCACTACCTGTGTTTGAAGAAATGTTTGTTAGGGTTTTTGCCTATCCCTGTGTTTTAATTCCTGTATTTAGATATACTAATCTATATACATATACATAATGGCACTGTGAACAGGTTCTGTGCTGTGTGCAGTGGGGGTTTCATTATGCACAGTCGAGTTTAATGTGTCTGTGTGTATCGACAGTGGGGACAAGGTTTGGGTTGTTCTGTGCAGTTGAACTGTGGGCACTGTGCAGTCGGGTTCTTCACAGTTTAGTATATCAGAGATTGTTGTGTGCACTAGGGAGGTTCAGTATCTATGTTAGAATATCAGCAGGGTGTAGGAGCCTGTATGTGATGTGGTGTCAGTATTTAGCAGTATAACAGTTACTGGGGGTTAGTATCAGTAGGATTGTAGGTTAGAGTATCAGTATCTGGGGGATTTTAGTTTAGTTGGGGGCATGCCTGTGTGTATCAGTTTAGTAATCTACCTGTGTGTGTGTCCCTTAGTAGGAATTGTGTTGTGTTGTATTTCATCAGTTAGCTATTCAGTCCAGTGCCTGTGTGTGAGGCATGTGTAACTTGTTTGTGTGTTTACTGAGGAATTCTCAGTAATCTTCCTCTGTGTGTATCTGTAACTGTCTGTGAGTGTTTACATGTATCTGTGTGTATCCTAGAACCCAGTACCCTTGTGTGCATCTGTGTGTGACTGTGTAAGCGTCTCAGAAATTGCAGGTTCATGTGTGTGTGTATATAGATAGGTTATGAGCATTGGGGATTTCTGTGTAGTGTATCAGTATTCCCTTAGCCTACTGTGAACCAGTGTCTCAGTGAGGTGAGTGCTTGAATAGGAAATTTTGGCTATGTGAGTATCCCAAAACCTGTGTGAGTGCAGTGAGTGCCTATTAGTGTGTGTCTCAGTTTAAGACCAGTTTTACTAGGTGTAGTATCAGTGAACACAGTGTGTATTCAACCCATGTATTAGTATTCTAGTGTGAGAAATATGTAGTGTGTCAGCATCTAAGCAGTATTGGGAGAAAAGGGGGGGATTATGTATCAGTAAACTTTCACAGAGGGTGTATCAGTTATATGCCTGTGAGTTGAGGTGAGTAGGAATTTGTGATTTGCTGTGTGTGTGCCCTAGGTTTAGTTCAGATTTCAGGGTGTGTGCAGGATTAAGAAACCTGTGTGTGTATCTATGTAGGTGCCAGTGTAGGTGGAGGTGTGTGAGTTCCTATCAGTGAGCAATTTCAGAATTCCTATTGATCCTGCCAGTAGTTAGGGTGGTCTCAAAGATTAAGCCATGTATGAGAGTCTGAACAATTTCAGACTGTAAGTCTGTGAATAGTTCATAAAATCAGTAATTCTTTCTGTGAGTGAGTGAGAGGATATTGAGTATGTAGTGTGAGAGGAGGAGTGTTCCTTGACTGAGCTACTTGTGCATTGGGAATTATTGCTTGCACTCAAGGTAAACTGCAGCAGCAGTATAAGATAAGGGTGATAGGTCAGTTCTTGTAGGCAGAACTGAGGTACTAGTAACAACTTGGTAGGATCCTAGGTGAGGTATGGTTGAGGGCATGGGTTCCAGTGTGCATCAGGGCAAGTAGTACTCTTGGGTATCACTCTTTGAAATGTATCACATAAAGTATTGTTGGTATCCTGGAAATACTTAGTGTATATGAGTTGAGGTTAGGATTTGAGTACTAGTTAATTAAGAGTTATATTTACACTATTTGCCTAGTAAGTAAATATGGTTTAGTAACAACACAAAAGCCTGGGGTAACGAGGATTAGACCTAGTATGGTCCTAGTTAACCTAGTATGGACTTAAACATGCCCTAGAGGCCTCATATTTAATTAGTTAAACATGTTTATTTTCTTAATTCAGTATCTGACATTAATATTCCATAAATAGGTCATTGTGATCCCACTTTGGACATCGATCCTCACTCATTGCTCAGGACCACAGGCGAGTACATTCTCTGACAGTTTTCATTGTTGATTATTACTATAATTCAGTTGTATTACATACTTGATTCTGACACTATGGATACACAGGTTAGCACCCTAGATCCCCATCATGAGGAGTCGTGATTGGAATCCATCGTGCTAGCTGGGGGATGGGGAACTATTAGTAGATTATGTGATAATATCCAACCCTCTACATGCATCATAGCTCACCCCACTTCTCACGTCGGGTGCGGCCTGACCATTTACATGCATCATAGCTGTTATATATGATTAGCCTGACCACTACATGCATCATAGCTAACCATATGGTTAGCCTGACCTACAAGAATCATTGCTAATCATATATAACCAGCCTGATCTAGTCCCAAGCCGATCACATAATAAACTGATAATTCAAACACTTAGTTAGATGTCTATTCTTATTCAGATTCACTTGTTCCAGCATTCACTACTTATTGTTCTACCATTCACTATTTATTGTTCATTGCTAGATGCTCTATTGCCTATTTCCATTTCTCCAGTACTTTACATTCCAGCATTTATTTCCATCTTGTATTTCTTACACTGTTTATAGTCTTTGTCAATTTAATGAAGCTGCTGTTAGTGCTTGTGCTTCGCTCCAATCCTGACTGGATAACATTTTTCAGAGGACCTGGAGGATCTATGCCCCACTCATTACGGCCAGGATTAGAGGAAGATTTCACTCCAGAAACCCCAGAGGAGTTGCCTATCCTAGAGGAGACCTTACCTGCAAATTCTTAGATTATTTTTCTGTATTTATTGTTCTAGACTGAGACCGAGTTGTATTTATTATTCTGTGATTTTGTGAGGTCATCTAGACCCAAGTTTTGAGTTAGACTTATTGTGGTTGGCTTTTAATAGAACTCTTTTCTATTCTCATCGTGCCATTATTTTCTATTAGCTTGTGATTGAGTATATCATAGAACTGTGGATTATTTATCATTGTCCTCCGTACGGAGTTGAGACTATTGACAGGATATATATTATGTGGAGACCTAGACAGCGTTCTACCGCCGATGCTGCGGCATAGGCTGGACGTACCCACAATTCATGCCCAAATTCCGGGTGTGGGTCGTGACACGTTTTTAGTGGTGGCCCATGCAGGTCGAGTCCTAGATTCGCATTAGAGCAATATCGCAGTGGTGCTCGCTTAGAGTATTACTACGAGCCTGTTTTAGGAAATAGGAATTTGGCCGAGGATATGCTCAATCACAATTAGGAATTTCTGATTCTTATAATACTACTCTTAATGATTTTTCCTTTAGAAATTACTATCCTTCTTTGATGATATCGTGTCTATTGCCTTGATTAAATTCTTCGATCTGTCTTCAGGATGCCGCCGAGAACCAGATCCGGGAGAACCGGAGCAGCAGAGTCAGAGAGGTCTGCCACCTCTCGCCTTGCCGGACAGACATCCGCAGCACCTCCTACATCTCCAGTACATGTGGGAGTGTCTGCAGCATTCGGGGGTCCTCCACCACTTGTTCAGAGGGTCCTCATAGCTACGACGGCGCCTCCACCACCACCACCTCCACCACCACCACCAGTTCAGCATCCAGGAGGTGTGCCCATCGATGGAGCACAGATGTTCGCTTTGATTCAGGGCATGATCGATGCCCAGAGGACGTCGACAGAGGCCCAGAGGGTGCAGGCTGAGGCACACCAGGCCCAGACAAAGATGATGAGGGTGAACATGGAGAATGCTCATCAAGTGGCTCTCCAGGCTGTGGAGAGAGTCACTCAGCAGCAGCAGCGTCCTGATCAGCACCACCAGAGACCGGGCACCATTGTGGATTTCAAGAGGATGATGCCTCGGGAGTTCAAGGGGACAGAAGGGATACTCTTCGCCGATGATTGGCTAGAGGACATCGAGAAAAACTTGCGCTTGGCACAGCTTCCGGAGGCTCTTCAGATCGAGGCCGCCGGCAGCCAGATGTTCGATATCGCCTTGACGTGGTTTCGCACAGAGCCGAGACTCCTTGACAGGGGACTCACTTGGGAAGCTTTCAAGGAGCTCTTCAAGGAGAAGTTCTTTCCTGATGTCGCCCTGGGAGCTTTGGAGAGTCAGTTCCATAACTTAGCCCAGGGGAGCTCGTCCGTCGATGAGTATGCCTCAGAGTTTTGCCGCCTGAGCCGCTTCGCGCTATCGATGATTAGAGATCCGGGGGACAGGGCCCAGAAATTCAGAAAGGGGCTGGCAAGAGAGATCAAGTCTCGCACGTCGTGACGTCGCACAGCTACCTACGAGGGCATATTGATGGATGCCCAGATAGCCGAGGAGGACTTGGGCCTCAGGCCCAAGAGGGGACACGATGGTTCCGGAGGAGCAAACAGTAGTGCGGGACCGGGCAAGCGTCCATACTTTCAGCAGCAGCAGAGGCCCTTTCAGCAGCAGCATCAGGCACCAGCCCGAGGGCAGGTCCAGCAGCAGCAACAGAGACAGACTCAGCCCGCCATCCAGTGTGCGTATTGCAGAAAGACAGGACATACTAGAGATATCTGCAGGAAGAGATTGGGCTCATGTCTGTCCTGTGGATCGAAGACACACCAGCTGAGGGATTGCCCTACCATTCGTCCAGGTCAGGGTGGAGTAGCCGCCCAGAAAGGACCAGACAGGGTACCTACCGTACCAGGAGGCCAACAACAGAGGGCACCACTTCCACCACAATATCAGAAGTTTGCCCAGCACCAGCAGCAGAGAGGTGTACCCCAGGGGCGAGCGTACGCCATGGCAGTCGAGGAGATCGAGCCAGCAGGAGACTTGATCACAGGTTCGGTTCTTCTCGATTGTATTCCCGCATTTACCTTATTCGACTCTAGCGCTTTCTATAGTTTTGTGTCTGTATCTTATGCACTTCGACATCATTTAGACACAGAACCATTAGCTAGAACTTGCAAGATCATGACTGGTGGAGGTATTATCCTAGTCCGTGATCACTGCAAGGACCGAAGGGTGTCAGTAGGAGGCCGAGAGTTGAGCGTGAGCTTACTCGTCATGCCACTTCCGGGGTACGATATTATACTCGGAATGGACTGGTTGAGTAGGCATCATGCTACTATAGATTGTTATAGAGGCAGAGTATTATTTAGACCACCAGGAGAGCCAGAGTTTGAGGTCGTCAGAGGAGCAGCGGAACAGAACAGGAGCATATTTTGCGGAGCCAGGGCGGAAGAAGAGGAGTTCCTGGATGTATTTCCAGAGGAGTTGCCAGGCTTGCCGCCAGACAGAGATGTTGAATTCTCTATAGACTTAGTTCCAGGAGCGGAGCCTATTTCACAATATATCTATAGAGTCAACAACAGCGAGCTGGCAGAACTGAAGAAGCAAGTCGAGGAGCTGCAGGACAAAGGCTTCATCAAATCCAGTTCATCACCATGGGGAGCTCCGATATTGTTTGTACCGAAGAAGGACGGCACGGTGCGCATGTGCATTGATTATAGAGCTTTGAACAATATCACTATCAAGAATAAGTACCCGTTGTCGAGGATAGATGATCTTTTCGATCAGTTGTGCGGGGCGAGGGTGTTTTCAAAGATAGATTTGAGGTCAGGCTATCACCAGGTGAAGGTGAAGAGGGAGGACACGCCAAAGACAGCTTTTCGGACCAGATACGGCCAGTTTGAATTCATGGTGATGCCATTTGGTTTAACCAATGCACCGGTAGTATTCATGAACTTGATGAACAAGGTGTTCCACCAGTACCTTGACAAGTTCGTAGTGGTATTTATCGACGATATTCTTGTGTATTCCAAGACCCTGGAGGAGCACGAAGAGCACTTGAGGTTGGTCTTAGAGACTCTCAGGAGGGAGAAGCTGTACGGGAAACTCTCTAAGTGTGAATTCTTCCTTGACAAGGTTAAATTTCTTGGGCATGTGGTATCGGGTGATAGAATCTCGGTTAACCCACAGAAGATCGAGGCAGTAAAGTCGTGGGCTACCCCCAGTTCGGTAGCTGAGATCAGGAGTTTTCTCGGGCTAGCAGGATACTACAGGAGGTTTGTACAAGACTTCTCCAAGATTGCAGCGCCAATGACCAGATTGACTAGGAAGGATGTGGATTTTGTCTGGACGGAGGAGTGCCAGGCTGCATTCGATGAGCTAAATAAGAGGTTGACGACAGCTCCAGTTTTGACGTTGCCCGCAGGGACAGGTGGTTTCACCATCTACAGTGATGCTTCAGGTAAGGGTCTGGGAAGTGTTCTTTAGCAGCACGGAAAGGTAATTGCCTATGCTTCCAGGCAGTTACGCCCTCATGAAGAGAACTACCCCACCCACGATTTGGAGTTGGCAGCGGTTATCTTCGCTCTAAAGCTGTGGAAACATTACCTGTACGGAGAGCGTGTGGAGATCTTCACAGACCACAAGAGCTTGAAGTACGTATTCACACAGAAGGAGCTAAACATGAGGCAAAGAAGGTGGTTAGAGTTGATGAAGGACTTCAACATCTCATTGCAGTACCACCCAGGGAAGGCCAACGTAGTCGCCGATGCCTTGAGCAGGTATCCGATGGATATGTACTTGACGACAGATAGACATTTGTTGGCTTATCTGGAAAGCTTGGAGATTGAGGTGTTAGTTCCCGGTACTGAGATTCAGATGTGGGGATTACAGATACAGTCCGAGCTGATGGATAGGATCAGAGCGGCGCAGTATGATGATGAGGCTCTGAGGAGTATCAGAGCACAGGTTCAGACAGGATTATCGGACGACTTTATTATCGCAGAGGATGGTTCCTTACGACACGGCACGGCACGAGGATATGTGTGCCAAGCGGGGAGCTGCACGAGGAGGTTTTGCAAGAGGCACACCGCTCTCAGTACTCGATGCATCTCGGTGCCAACAAGATGTATCGAGACTTAAGGGAGCACGTATGGTGGTATGGAATGAAGCGCGAGGTAGCACGCTTCGTATCCCAGTGTTTAGTGTGCCAACAGGTAAAGGCAGACCGGCAGAGGCCAGGTGGTTTGCTTCAACCTTTACTGATTCCAGAGTGGAAGTGGGAGCACGTGACCATGGATTTCATTTCAGGGCTTCTACGTTCTCTAGGAGGGAAGGACGCGATTTGGGTTATCGTGGACAGGTTGACCAAATCAGCCAATTTCTTACCTTTCAAGGTGGGCACGTCGACAGAGAGGCTAGCAGAGATATACGTGCGACAGATCGTTAGACTTCATGGAGTTCCTGTGAGCATCGTCTCGGATCGGGATAGCCGTTTCACTTCCCACTTCTGGAGGAGTCTGCAGGCTAGCTTGGGCACTCAGCTCAAGTTCAGTACCGCATATCACCCCCAGACAGACGGGCAGTCTGAAAGGACTATTCAGACTCTCAAGGATATGCTACGCACTTGTGTTCTAGATCTCGGAGGTTCTTGGGAGGATCATCTGCACCTGGTAGAGTTTGCTTACAACAACAGCTACCAGGCCAGCATCGAGATGTCACCATTTGAGGCTCTTTATGGACGAAGGTGTCGTACACCGTTATCTTGGGATGACGTTGGAGAGAGAGCCTTGCTAGGACCAGAAATGGTCGTGGATGCAGCAGAAAAGGTGAAACTCATCAGAGACAGACTGCGAGTGGCGCAGGACAGACAGCGGTATTGGGCCGACAGCCACCATAGACCCCTTGAGTTTCAGGTATAGATTATTATTTTTTCTGGCTTGTGTTTGTTTGTTTAGACTGCGTGTTGAGACTGTTTTGTTTTAGGTTGGCGATCTAGTATTCTACGAATTTCTCCGATGCATGGCACGATTCGTTTTGGTCGAGGTGGAAAGCTTAGCCCACGCTACATCGGACCCTTTGGCATTCTTGCGAGGGTAGGTGCAGTGGCGTATAGACTGGACTTGCCGCCTGCATTGGAGGGAGTGCACGATGTGTTCAACGTATCGCAGCTAAGACGGTACGTGGCAGACCCTAGTCACGTACTTGACCACTCGGAGATTGAGGTTGGTCCGACGCTCAGCTACCCCGAGCAGCCCGTAGAGATCTTGGACCGCAGAGAGAAGGTGTTGCGGAACCAAACTATTCCTTTGGTTCATGTTGCATGGAGACATCACTCTCCAGGGGAGTCGACCTGGGAGAGAGGACGAAATGCACGAGCAATACCCGTACCTCTTCTAGACTTGAGGTATATCCTTTCTGATTTATTCTTGTTCTGTTCAGTCCAAATTTCGAGGACGAAATTTCTTTTAGGAGGGTAGACTTGTCACTACCACTTTTTCAGATAAGGACATTTGGGTAATTTCACTATTTTGAATAATTATGTGTTTAATTAATCTGTTGAGTTTTATAAACTAATTATATATTATAAATGATATTAGGTTTTAGGTCAAACCCTAGAACGCATCATGACTAAACCCTAATTTGAAGACCAATTCTAGAGAAACCCTAAAATTCAAATTTTAGGTTGGACCTCAAACCCTAGACTGACTAAACCTTAGTTAATTAGGTTCTACATGACCTAACATAGGGGGTTTAACCTAAACTATGCATTAGAAACCCTAGTTTGGTTTTAATATAAAAGGGAACCCTCTCTTCCTTTATGTAGAAAGGAGAAACCCTAGCCTCCATCCAGGAAACCAATTCCCTTCCAGATTTCGAAATTAAACCCTAGGATTCCATCCTCCTTCTCCAAAGCACAGGAAAGCAAGGAGCTTGGGTCAAGGAACCTTGGGGAAGAAGAACTCTCACAGGGAAACCATCTCCCTATAGGTAAATCCCAACTTCTATCCTATTAATTTCTGTTTTTCTGTTGTAAATTGCCATTAGGAAACCCCCCTACAGTGTAGTTTTCGATTTAGGGTTTTGATTTGGGTTTTGGTGACCTATGGTTGATTTTTCCCAATTTCGTGAACCCTAACCCTAGGGGTTTGCTAGTATACATGATTACCTTCCCTACGTGTGGTTTAGTTCTCATTTCTTAGGGTTTTGATTGGGAATTCATGGGTTCTCATGTGAAACCCGATCCCAGCACTACCTGTGTTTGAAGAAATGTTTCTTAGGGTTTTTGCCTATCCCTGTGTTTTAATTCCTGTATTTAGATATACTAATCTATATACATATACATAATGGCACTGTGAACAGGTTCTGTGTGTGTGCAGTGGGGGTTTCATTGTGCACAGTCGAGTTTAATGTGTCTGTGTGTATCGACAGTGGGGACAAGGTTTGGGTTGTTCTGTACAGTTGAACTGTGGGCACTGTGCAGTCGGGTTCTTCATAGTTTAGTATATCAGAGATTGCTGTTTGCACTAGGGAGGTTTAGTATCTATGTTGGAATATCAGCAGGGTGTAGGAGCCTGTATGTGATATGGTGTCAGTATTTAGCAGTATAATAGTTACTGGGGGTTAGTATCAGTAGGATCGTAGGTTAGAGTATCAGTATCTGGGGGATTTCAGTTTAGTTGGGGGCATGCCTGTGTGTATCAGTTTAGTAATCTACCTGTGTGTGTGTCCCTGAGTAGGAATTGTGTTGTGTTGTATTTCAGCAGTTAGCTATTCAGTCCAGTGCCTGTGTATGAGGCATGTGTAACTTGTTTGTGTGTTTACTAAGGAATTCTCAATAATCTACCTGTGTGTGTATCTGCAACTGTCTGTGAGTGTGTACATGTATCTGTGTGTATCCTAGAACCCAGTACCCTTGTGTGCATCTGTGTGTGACTGTGTAAGCATCTCAGAAATTGCAGGTTCATGTGTGTGTGTATAGATAGGTTCTGAGCATTAGGGATTTCTGTGTAGTGTATCAGTATTCCCTTAGCCTACTGTGAACCAGTGTCTCAGTGAGGTGAGTGCTTGAATAGGGAATTTTGGCTATGTGAGTATCCCAAAACCTGTGTGAGTGCAGTGAGTGCCTATTAGTGTGTGTCTCAGTTTAAGACCAGTTTCACTAGGTGTAGTATCAGTGAACACAGTGTGTGCCTGTGTGTATTCAACCCATGTGTTAGTGTTCTAGTGTAAGAAATATATAGTGTGTCAGCATCTAAGCAGTATTGGGAGAAAGGGGGGATTATGTATCAGTAAACTTTCACAGAGGGTGTATCAGTTATATGCCTGTGAGTTGAGGTGAGTAGGAATTTGTGATTTGTTGTGTGTGTGCCCTAGGTTTTGTTCAGATTTCAGGGTGTGTGCAGGATTAAGAAACCTGTGTGTGTATCTATGTAGGTGTCAGTGTAGGTGGAGGTGTGTGAGTTCCTATCAGTGAGCAATTTCAGAATTCCTATTGATCCTGCCAGTAGTTAGGGTGGTCTCAAAGATTAAGCCATGTATGAGAGTCTGAACAATTTCAGACTGTGAGTCTGTGAATAGTTCATAAAATCAGTAATTCTTTCTGTGAGTGAGTGAGAGGATATTGAGAATGTAGTGTGAGAGGAGGACTGTTCCTTGACTGAGCTACCTGTGCATTGGGAATTATTGCTTGCACTCAAGGTAAACTGCAGCAGCAGTATAAGGTAAGGGTGATAGGTCAGTTCTTGTAGGCAGAACTGAGGTACTAGTAACAGCTTGGTAGGATCCTAGGTGAGGTATGGTTGAGGGCATGTGTTCCAGTGTGCATCAGGGCAAGTAGTACCCTTGGGTATCACTCTTTGAAATGTATCACATAAAGTATTGTTGGTATCTTGGAAATACTTAGTGTATATGAGTTGAGGTTAGGATTTGAGTACTAGTTAATTAAGAGTTATATTTACACTATTTGCCTAGTAAGTAAATATGGTTTAGTAACAACACAAAAGCCTGGGGTAATGAGGTTTAGACCTAGTATGGTCCAAGTTAACCTAGTATGGACTTAGACATGCCCTAGAGGCCTCATATTTAATTAATTAAACATGTTTATTTCCTTAATTCAGTATCTGACATTAATATTCCATAAATAGGTCATTGTGATCCCACTTTGGACATCGATCCTCACTCATTGCTCAGGACCACAGGCGAGTACATTCTCTGACAGTTTTCATTGTTGATTATTACTATAATTCAGTTGTATTACATAGTTGATTCCGACACTATGGATACACGGGTTAGCACCCTAGATTCCCATCATGAGGAGTCATGATTGGAATCCATCGTGCTAGCTGGGGGATGGGGAACTATTAGTAGATTATGTGATCATATCCAACCCTCTACATGCATCATAGCTCACCCCACTTCTCACGTCGGGTGTGGCCTGACCATTTACATGCATCATAGCTGTTATATATGATTAGCCTGACCACTACATGCATCATAGCTAGCCTGACCTACAAGAATCATAGCTAATCATATATAACCAGCCTAATCTAGTCCCAAGCCGATCACATAATAAACTGATAATTCAAACACTTAGTTAGATGTCTATTCTTATTCAGATTCACTTGTTCCAGCATTCACTACTTATTGTTCTAGCATTCACTATTTATTGTTCATTGCTAGATGCTCCATTGCCTATTTCTATTTCTCCAGTACTTTACATTCCAGCATTTATTTCTATCTTGTATTTCTTACACTGTTTATAGTCTTTGTCAATTTAATGAAACTGCTGTTAGTGCTTGTGCTTCGCTCCAATCCTGACTGGATAACATTTTTCAGAGGACCTGGAGGATCTTTGCCCCACTCATTACGGCCCAGGATTAGAGGAAGATTTCACTCCAGAAACCCCAGAGGAGTTGCCTATCCTAGAGGAGACCTTACCTGCAAATTCTTAGATTATTTTTTTGCATTTATTGTTCTAGACTGAGACTGAGTTGTATTTATTATTCTGTGATTTTGTGAGGTCATCTAGACCCAAGTTTTGAGTTGGACTTATTGTGGTTGGCTTTTAATAGAACTCTTTTCTATTCTCATCATGCCATTATTTTCTATTAGCTTGTGATTGAGTATATCATAGAACTGTGGATTATTTATCATTGTCCTCCGTACGGAGTTGAGACTATTGACAGGATATATATTATGTGGAGACCTAGACAGCGTTCTACCGTCGATGCTGCGGCGTAGGCTGGACGTACCCACGATTCATGTCCAAATTCCGGGTGCGGGTCGTGACACTTTTAGGGGATTATTTTTGGGCAGTGTCCCGAGTGAAGATACTTCACTGCTCCAACCAGTCCAATTATCGACTTTTTGCAATGACTTCATGGGGCATGGAGGATTATACCCCAAGGTTAATTCTCGGACCAATAGGTGGCTTATCCCTTCAAATCTTCGATGGGCTCGTTTAGCTTCCTGGGCCCTGAAGCATTTTCAGACGGAGCTGGAGAGCAATGGTCTGTTCGCAGATGTGAGTGCTACCAGTGTTGGACTGCCTCCCAACCCCAACCTATTTTTGGCTTTGATGGAGCGGTATATCTCGCTCACTGGGACTTTCTCCACTCCGCTAGGGGAGTTGGGATTGGCCCTTCATGAGATGGCAGTGATTTCAAGACTGCCAATGGGGGATACTCCTTATGAAGAGTATGTTCCCACAAACAGGGAGCTGGGGGATACAAACCCTCGGGTAGTGGCAGTGTACCAGGAGTTAATGAGCCATTACCTTGCGTACACCACCTTCTATAATGAGCCTTCTAATTTGGCTCATACCAACAAATGGGCGTCTTATCTCTTCTTTCATTATGCCAGAGATGCTAAGCCAGACAAAGTTATGGATAGCAGGGATAAGCCTTTGACCATTCTGAGTGTGCTTAATGCTCAACTAGTCGATGATCTTATTAAAGATGCTGAGGCTTCAGATCAAGTTCTCGATGAAGGGATAGAGAATTACCCTGCAGGCACTAAGGCCTACAGTTATATGAGGCATTGCCGCAGGCCTCTGCCAAGGGAAGCTCAACTGGCTGTCTTCCTCTCTTTATGGCTACGCCGATTGGTAGTCCCTGGCATTGCATCTTCGGATCGTATTCATCGTAACACCTTATGGCCTGCAGTGCGTTTGGTGTTTGGGGCAAGTCTGGGCCTGCTCCTTGCCATGGTATGCCGGATACAAGCTGGCCTGAGGGCCATTATTGATGGGCTGCTTGTCGACGAAACACGGCGTGACAGCTTTCCCAGGATAAAATTACCGTTCCTGTATCTGATGGGATGGTTAATTATTCATAACCCCAGGGTGATGTTCCCGGCTCTGCCAGTAGTTCGGGGAATAATTTCTTATTGAATTACAAGAATTCTACTTGGAACGTGACCACCGTCGTAGACTGTCGGCGAGCATTAAATTTTGCTCATAGCTGGAAGCTCTTCTGTATCATCCCCACTGTACATATCAATCAAAATGGGACGAGACTTCAGCACTCAGGTAAAAAAAAGTCCGTTCTTTCTCCTGAAGCTTTTTATTTGTTGGTCTGAATTAGACCTTCCCATTTGTTGTACAGAAGTGAAGACCATTGCTTCTTGGAGCCCTATCTGCCTAGTCGGTTCGCCAGGCAGATTGGGTATGACAATTGCACGTGGGAAATACCATCACCAGCTTCAAGTCTAGAGGTAGACTTATTGATAGAGCGAGAGGATGGCGGTACTTCATAATGGGTTGTACTGGAGCAACCTTTACTGTGCCCGCGACTTCTCTCTCCATGGAGTTGCACATCCTCCATTCGTACGCCCAATTTTATGTGGCCATCAATACCTTCCATCGCGATTTTGATATGCGTGGAAGTTTTAGGATGCCACCTCATAAGTCCGCTGGAAGAGAGAAAGTCCCATAAGTTTCCTCTGACGAAGGTGAAGACTCTGTCGGTACAGATGAGTTTTTGTTGACAGTACCGAGAGGTATGATACCTCCACCTGCAGAGCCCCTTGTTATCCCTAGTAAGCGAAGGGCTCCTATTCCGAAGGAGACTTCCCCTCGCAAGAAGAAGAAGACTGTTAGTGGTCCTGTCAGGACTTCCGGCCATGAGGCTCCTAGGAGTGAGCCTGTTGTTTCACCGGGCGGGGATAATTTTTTGATGAGAGGTCCTTCCCCTATTAGAGAGGAAACCTCCACAGTTCCGACCGACAGTGCCGGAGTTTCTTTGCTCGAGTCTGCTGTCGCTGCTACCCCTTTAGGTAGTGCTAATGGATTGCCTTCAAGGCCGAGCAAAATAAGAATATCTTTATCCAAACCAAGAATGGGTCCAGCTCCTTCTTCATCTGTAAGTATCCCCAGCGAGATTCTACCTGATGAACCTCGATTGGATCTGGGTCAAGACTTGGATGACTACCCTCAGTCGTCATTTGGTGCACCCTTCTCTCCAGGTATGACAGCTTGCTTAACATCATTAAGAAATGATTTAGCCGTACTGGCTGCAGACGCGACATATACACCATCGGCCATGGGTAAATGTCGTCCTTATGCCTTTTTTTAGAAAAATTAACATCAGGTTGATATTAACTTTCCCTTGTCTTCTTTTCAGGGAAAGAGATCTACGGGGAGGGCAGCGTCGACACAGCTTTTGGCTTTGTTGCCACTCCTGCCAATGACACGGAGGTGCCCGACTTTGAAGAGAAAACATTTTTGGGTGCCGGCTCGCCCAATATGGTCCCGATATCTCCAGAGGAGGATGAGCCTGTCATCATGACTATGCCTCTTTTGAGTACATTAGCCGCTTCGACCGTTGTTGGTGCCTCTACTTTTGTCGTGCCATCTGCTGAAGCGACGACTGTGACGACACCCTCTACAGTCATTCCTGGAAGGGGATTCGCAGATATTGCAGCCACTCCCAGCGTCCATTCGGATCTCGCCATGCTAATTGAGCAGTATACTAGTATTTTCTACACCACTTTGAAAATACTGATCTCAATGGTGCTGGAGAAGAATCTAGGCTTCGAGGCTCTAAGGAGGTCCTCCCAGTTTGCGATAGAGCCGATCAGAGATTTCAATGACACTGGGAGAGCTGATGCACTGGAGCAGATAGTTAATGGTTTGGAACAACCCATTAATAATTATTTACAACTATCCCAGGGCAGCATTGATGACCTGATTCAGGCTGAATATGACTCTTTGACTGCGAGGCTTGTTGGGGAGATGGAAACTCTGAGCAAATCCATCGAGGCTCAGCAGAAAGAGATGAGTGAAGAGCATACTGTATTGGAGTATGTCATTCCCCAGCTGGCTAAATGCAAGGCCGAATATGAGGAAGAGGCAGCGAGGGTCTGCAAATTGAAAGATGAACTCGCTCAGGCAGAGGAGAGGATTCTCGCTTCATCGGCAGCTAGAGATGTGTTGAAGAACCGACTGGAAGCGTCTAAGCAAAACCTGACACGTGCGGGTGTTATCCATGCAGATTTTGTATGTACTCGGTCTGAAATATCTGCCTTGAAAAATGAGGAGGCAAGGTTGGAGCGGGTTCGCGCTACAGTTTTGAGCTCCAGGAAGGAGAAGATGGCCGCACTGGCACAACAGATCCGTAATTTGACTGCTCCTCCCCAATGATGTACTATTTACTTTTATATGTAATTTGCTCTTTCTGGAGATAATAAAGAGACTTTATCTGACTTTGGTGGGCCCATCATTTTTTTGAATATAAATGATAGATTAGGGTGAAAGTGATATCATAGGTAATATGGACGTGATATACTTTCGGTAAGCTTCAGCTGGACATATCTATTCAGAGGTTATATGGACATGATAGAATATGATCCAACTAAAATTTGTACACAAAACACTATCAGAGGTAATATGGACGTGATAGGTTTTGATGTTCCAAATTAGTTAAACATATCTATTCAGAGGTTATATGGACATGATAGAATATGATCCCACTAGTTCTTTGGAAGTAGTATTGTCAGAATGAGATCTTCACCATACTCCGTTTGAGCAAAGGAGATTAAGCATAGTACCTCTTCAGGAATTTGTCGTTGATAGGAGTCATTAACAAGTCTTTATTAGGCTTGGCTAATCTGTAAGCGCCGTTTGAGAACGTCGTCTAGATCACATAAGGGCCTTCCCATTTGGGCTAGAATTTACCCTTACTTTTATGAGTAATGATCATTGGTCTTTTTACAACTAAAACAAGCTCTCCAACTTTGAACACCCTTTCCTTCACTTTTTGATTAAAAGCTTTGGAAATACGTGCCTGGTAGAACGTAATGTGTTGTTGAGCTAGGAGGTGTTTCTCGTCTAATCCTTCCAGCTCTTGAAGCCGTAATAGGTCATTCTTTTCCTGAGTCTACTCATTAGCCACTGCTATTCTAAGTAATGGTATTTGGATTTTAATGGGGAGAACTGCTGCACTCCCGTAAACCAATAAGAATGGGGTACAACCTGTCGGTGTTCGTACCGTTGTGCGGTATGCCCAGAGGCATTCTTCGAGCTTCTCATTCCAATCTTTTTTGTTCGAAGAAATGAACTTTTTCAAGAGTTTGATGATGGTTTTGTTGAAAGCTTCCACCAAACCATTAGTATCAGGATTTTATGTCGTAGAGGCCATATTTTGTATCCGATTCTTATCGCAAAATCGGTGAAACGCTTGGCTGATGAATTAAGGCCCATTGTCCTGAATTATCCTTCGGGGTATCCCGAAGCGATAAATAACATGATGCTTGATGAAGCTGATCATGTTGGATGTTTTTACCTCAGCAAGAGGGGTCGCCTCTGCCCATTTGGAGAAATAATTTGTGATGGCCAATATGAATCGATGACCTCTGGAAGAAGACGGGTGAATATGACCAATGATATCCATAACCCATGCTTCAAATGGCCAGGATGTAACCGTAGGATGTAAATGTTCAGAAGGTTGATATATATAATCTACATGAACTTGACAGACTTTGCATTGTCTTGCATATTTTATTGCATCTGTGATCATAGTAGGCCAGTAATAGCCCATCCTCCTGATATGATCCTGTAGTTTAGGACCGGGTTGATGCGCTCCGCATACGCCGTTATGAGCTTCACGGATAATCTGCTGTGCCTCATCATCGGAGAGACATCGTAATAGCAGTCCGTCGTAAGTTCGACGATATTGACGTTGTGAAGATGCATCAAAATAGAAGTGTAATGATCGTCTTTTGATGGATACTGCTTCTTTAGGATTCTCCAATAAGATTCCGTATGCCACGAAATCTATAAAGGGACTTCTCCAGTCTCTCTTGGGAAGATCCGTGTTCACAGCGTAGCTGCGTTCTATTTGAAAGTTGTTTTTCACACAGAATAAATCTCGGTTAAGAAGGATCACCGAGTTCTACCTTCTTATAGGAATAGCTAAATCTGCAGTTAGACTGGCCAGGGCATCAGCTTCCAGATTGTGAGATCGTGGCACATGCTCTAGGTAGAACCCTTTGAAAGACATGGCTATCTCGATCGTTGCTTGGTGATAAGGAATGAGGTCTGGATTACGGACTTCTTATATTCCTCTGACTTGATTGACGATCAACAGAGAATCATCGAAAGCTTCTAGATATTCGACTTCCAATTCTTTAGCGACTTGGAGTCTGATGAGTAGGGCATTATATTCTGGCACATTATTAGAGCAGGGTTCGCTAAGAGAATATGCTCAATAGATGACGTGTTTATCAGGAGTGACCAGGATAATTCCTACTTCTGAAACTACGTTTCCCCTGGGACCAGTCCTGGAGGCACCATCGAAGGATAGCTGCCAGGTATCACATTCCATTGCGGAATTATATTCTGCAACTTCGTCGGGAATGTCCTCGTATAGTTTAGAGGTTTTCGGAATTGGATGAGAAGTTAAGAAATCAGTCAATGCTTGGCCTTTGATGGACTTCTGAGGGACGTACACCATATCATACGGTGTTAGTAACATCGCCCAAGTCGCGAGTCGGGAATTAAGAACACTTGGCTTGTTCATCAATACCCGAAGAGGATTGATCCTGGAGATGATATAAATAGTCTGGCGTGTGACATAGTGTCGTATTTTCTGAATGGCGAATATTAGGGCCAAGCATTCTTTTTCTACTAGATTGTACTGGTGTTCAGCACCGACCATTATCCTGCTTAAATAGTAGATAGCCTGTTCATGACCCTCATCATTCTTCTGTGCGAGGAGAGCTCCCAGAGAATGATCCATTGCTCGAACATACAGCAAAAATAGTTTCCCTATGACGGAAGGCACCAGAACTGGAGGCTTAATGAGGTAGCGTTTGATATCATTAAATGCTTGCTGACAGGCTTCGTCCCATACGAATGATACACCTTTCTTCTTGAGATGAGAGAAAGGCTGACATCTCCCAGAGAGGTTGGATATGAATCTCCGGATATAAGCCAGACGACCTTGAAATCCCTTGAGTTCTCTCAGATTACGGGGTGGTCGCATTTCTAAGATGACCTTGACTTTATCAGGGTCCACTTGAATGCCTTTAGCGGTAATGACAAATCCTAGGAATTTGCCACTGAATACACCAAGAAAGGACTTTGCAGGATTCATTTTGAGTTGGTGTTGGCGCATCAACTCAAACACTGTCTTCAAGTCCTAGATGTGATTATCCTTGATACGTCTTTTGACAGCTATGTCGTCTACGTAACACTATACGATTTTGCGGAATTATACGTGGAATATGTTACTCATAGCTCGTTGGTATGTAGCTCCGGCATTCTTCAGTCCAAAGGGCATGAACGTGTAGCAATATACCCCCAATGGTGTCCGGAAGGCAGTATGCTTCTTGTCTTCAGGATGCATCTTGATTTGGTTGTATCCTAAAATTCCGTCCATAAAAGACATGCATTCAAAACCGCATGTATTATCGATCATGATGTCTATGATGGGAAGAGAAAATTCATCCTTGGGGCAGGCTGCATTCAGATCTCGGTAATCGATGCAGATACGTACTTTTCCACTTTTCTTCATGACCGGGACAATATTGGCGACCCAGTTAGGATGTTGTTCTTTCCGAATGAAGCCACAGGCTATCAACTTCTTAATTTCAGCTTCGATGGCGTCCATCATATCCGGACAAAATTGGCATTGATGTTGCTTCACAGGCTTCGAATTGGGCAATATATTGAGTTTATGAGTAGCCACTTTTGGATCAAGACCTGGCATATCCTCATAATTCTACGCAAAGATGTCGATATATTCTCTTATCAGCTGGATTATTTCTTCCCTTTCTTCTTCGGAAAGATTGTTACTGATAAATATCGACTTTGGCGAAAGTTCATCCCCAATGTCGATTTGGATAATTTTATCTTCAGTGGGCGGTTCTTTCTGCTCGAACCAGAATTCCCATTGCGTATCCATTTGCTGAGCCCAAGAGTCATTCTCAAATGGTTCAGATTCTTGTTCATCTGCTTCGAGAGAATCTATCAATAACATATTTACTGATAATGCTCGTTCGAGATCATCAGATGAGCCGGAGGACGACGAACTATCTTGAGAAGAGGAAAAGATATCCTCATTTGACTCAGAAGTTGCAAGGGAGGTGGTATACCCTAACCCAAAATGAGTTCATTGACAGTAGGGATCACCATGCAATGGGATTCGCCTGCCTTTCCCGTAGTTAAGACCTGGTTCCAGCTTCAAGTCATAACCCATACTTTACATAATCTTCAAAGCTTATGGGATATATCTGTGAACCTGTATTTTACCAGCATCGTCATTGGGAGAATCTTTTGGTACAGTCGATTCATTATGCATACGACCGAAGACTATTGGATGCTGACTGCTGCGAGTAGGCGGGACAATAAAGATAGAATCCTCTTGTAGCCCATATGTCGTGATGACATTAGATGGTGACGCTACTTCCCACTCATACGGATGATAGGAATTTATAGCCTTCAAGAATCTTTGTGCTATAGGTTCTATGTTGTTAGGGGGAAAGGATTCCTGATTTGGAATTTGAGCGTCAATGTACTGGAAAAGAGGATCTTTATTATCGTCAGAAACCACGTTCATGGTTATATTTACATCAGTTGGCTGCGTGTTACGCCGGAGGTTGATGACCAAAGGTAGAGGCTTCTGATTCAAAGTGATCACTAGAGGATCACCTCCTTTTTTTGACTTGGTTTTGTTCAGGTGGATAGCCATGGGTTCCATGACTTTCGGACGAGTAGTTCGCCCTTTCACCTTGATTGACATAGGTTGCTCGGCAGAAGGTTCTTCTGGCTCCCGATGGGATTCCTCCTCTGTCTTGCCTAACACCTCCTCCATGTAGTCTTGGGTGTACAATATGGCATCAGAGTAGTAGGATTCTACTCCTTTAAACGGGTTAAGATCTGCAAACTCCGTTTGTACTGTTCCTTGGGC
Source organism: Iris macrosiphon (assembly GCA_036927795.1). Classification (NCBI taxonomy): domain Eukaryota; kingdom Viridiplantae; phylum Streptophyta; class Magnoliopsida; order Asparagales; family Iridaceae; genus Iris; species Iris macrosiphon. Next base: position 74,287,123 of record JAYESA010000006.1, on the reverse strand, counting down.
ATCTACATATTTGAAGCATTGATGTAGAGTTGAAGGAACGATGTTGTGATCGTGGATCTATGGTCTGCCTAGCAGAATGTTGTAAGACACCTCTGAATCAATGACATAGCATGTAGCCACTGATCTAAGGTCGCCAATCTGGATCCTCAGACGAATCTTCCCCAACGGCTTACTTTTCCTGGCGTTGAAGCCCACGATTGTAGTGGTGGTATAAGCCAATTCGCTGGTCGGAATCCTCAGCGGTCTGAGCAAACTATGAGGAATGATACTGATCGATGATCCCAGATCTATGTGAATTCGGTCAACCTCCATGGAACCGACGTATCCGGTGTAATAGAGGGGTTTGTTATGCTTGTTATGTTTCAACAATATCTCATCTTAAGTGAAAGTGATATTCGGGACCACCTCTATCACACTATGGCATTGAGGACATGCCACAGGTTCTTCATCAGGGGACTTAAGCTGGGTTAAGTATGCATTCTCCTACATCAAAGCTTCGCTCAAGGCTTGACGAGTGTCTTTTGATAGCCCGAGTAGCTCAAAGATGGACATTCTGGCTGGTGTATTAGCCAACTGGGCCAGGATGTCGAAGTTATATGGCTTCTCCAAATCCTTGTTTTGAATATTCTTCAAAGGTTTATCAAAGCGCACTTCTTTTTGTTTGTCCTTGTTGGCCGTAGTTGGTCTAGAAGGACCTTCCGCTGGTATAACAGGTTTCGGTTCTGAAGGCTTGGCAGCTGAAGTATCTATCGATGCATCTTCCAGACTTCCTCCATAGTCCTTGAGGTAGGCTTTCCCTGAACGGGTTCCAGTAGACAAAACCTCTTCTTCTGATGTCGAGGATATCGCGACCATATGACATGGTTTATGCTTCGAGTTCTTTTTAGACTTAACCTTAGCAGCTTGAGTCTCTTCCTCGATTTCTGATACCAGATCTGGATGAACCCACATAATCTCGCCACGCTGGGTAGTTAGGGGTACCAGGTCATGATTTTGACCTCTGGCTGGAGGGATATTAATAATGTTCATCGTTGTCCGGGAAATGGGTACAACACCATCTGGAACTTCTTGAGGAGGCAAATTGCCAAATTAAAGAGAGATCATGTTGGCTGTGACCGTCTTCTCGCTATTGCGCAGAGTGATGGCCTTAGCATTGATCAACTACTGGATTTTCCTCTTTAGTACATAACACACCTTTGTGGGGTGATGTATGTACGAATGGAAAATACAGTACTTTGGGTTATTGGTACTGCCAACTTCATTAGGCTGCTTTACCTCACAGAGGGTAATCTTGCCGCTTTTGACTACACACTCGAATATGCTCGGAATATCTTCATCGTCAAAAGAATATACTTCAATGGGAGTGGAAGTCCCAAGTTTTATCTGTGTGGTTGCCACAGTCTTTTGCCTGGATGTATTGATCGTCAAAGCTTCTTTTCCTTTGGAATCACGAGGATGGTGGTTGTTGGAGGATGACCTCTTGCCTCTATCAGAGGCAGATATCATAATTCCATTATCACGTGCCTTCCGACTGTTATCTTCAGCGGCTACCGCTGAGATGATAAATGAGGGCCAATCATGGAACTGATATGGTCCTGTGAACACCGAGATCACTAAAAGAAGATTCTTCCTGCAAATGTCCACCAATGCCGAGTCTGGAACTCCGGGAGCCATTTGCAAAGTGGCTTGACGAAAACGTTCGATGATAGTGTGAACGTTCTCTTTTTCCTTCTGCTTTACTTCGATGAGAGAGGACATAGACATGTCCATCCCTCCTTCGTAGAATTATACGAAGAACAAAGTCTTGAAATCTTCAAAAGAAGTAATGCAGTTGTCTGCAAGACTACGGTACCACTGATAAGCCACTCTCGAGAGACAACCTTTGAACACTCGAGTGAGAAGGGCGTCATTCCCTCATAATAACACCATCATCATACTGAAGTAGTTTATGTACTGGCTCAGTGATGTCTTTGCCTCAAATAAAGCCATAGTCTGTGGTTTGTATTTAGGAGGGAAAGGGATCTCATCCCAGATAGCTGAGTAAGGCTGGTTGATTCCAAATTTCTTGAGCTGATCCTTGTGCTTTAAGACAACAAATTGGGCTTTCAATTCCCGTACCGCCTGCATCGGATCTTCAGCCGGTAGAGGGACTGCGGAGTGGTAAGAGATCGGTTGTATCGTAACTCCAACATGAGGCAATACGTTCTCTGAATTAGGAAGTGGAGGAGCTGCTGACTCCTGATTTAGAGCAGGCTCCTGATTCGCATTGGATGGTGGTAAGTCCACCCCCACACGTATCTTAGTCGGAGGGACCGATGCTTGAGCTATAGCAGTTGTGTGTTGAGTCAGCATCATCTGGTGCATATCATCATGGACTGTATCTCTTTCAGAGATGTCTCCAACACAGCGATGCGTTGGTCAGTACTTCCTGATGAGGAAGCCTTTTCGTGTTCATCTTCAATGGCATAGACTCCCATTTCTCTGGATGTCATTGAAGGGTTAGTATAGGTCTCTGTAGAGATTGACTCTATACTTTCAGCATCTGATTCGGGAAACTGGCGACCCCCAGTGTCAGAATCAGAAGAATACGAAGCCGGTTTTCGTGACCTTGAACGGGTATTTCGGAACACCCCAGCTTCAATGTTCTCAAGGAGTTTGTCGAATCTTCTTTGGCTTGGAGTTCTAGAGGGATGACATCTTGAATTCGACCTTCCTCTAAGAATGTGTGAAGCCATGTTCACTGATGCATGTGTAGGCTCTTCTTCCTGGAAAGACAAAGAGTAATTCAACCGGTCGAAAACTGATCATTTTGCCTTAGAACAACAATAATTAACTACAATTTTATGACTATTACAACAGTGCTCCCTAGGACGCATAATAGACATGTTGGAAGATCCTCTATCTTTGCGCTTCTGAATCAAAAAATCACGTAAGTCAGGAGAATTAATAGAAGAAGAAGAAGAAGAAGAAGGCTTGTTCCTCCTTTTTACAACAGTTCGAATGCGGATATTGGGAACCCCAACCCTTTCTCTGCCACCTCTATACAGCAGCTCAGCCATATGAGTAGCACATGATCCATGAGGTGCGTATCTATCCACAACCCGGGCTTTCTTTACGTTGAGGGGCTTCTCCTGGCATAATTTGGCATTTTGCTCAGGATGCGTAAAACTGAGGAAGTCCTCAATCGGCCATCAGCTTCTCGCGTAATTTGGAGAGCGGGTAGATTCTTCTCTTGATGGCCTTAAAGATGAGAGGTTAGAAAATCCGTCACTTATTTTCCCTTGCGTAGATTACAGGGCCCATCTGCTTTTCCACGGAGGAAAGATGTATTTTAACGCTCGGAGCGCATTAGGATTTTCTGAATTGGCGCAGAGGCATTATCAAAAATTTTGTCTGTCACATCATAAACGGGAGATTAAATTTTACGCGCAGAGCGCGGAATAGACTTCTGGCCTAGCACTGAGGCATTGCCAAAAGTTTTGTCTGCCACGTGACAGATGGGAGACAGAGTTTTACGCGCAGAGCACGGAGTAGACTTCTATACTAGCACTGAGGCATTGCCAAAAGTTTTGTCTGCCACGTCACATACGGGAGACAGAGTTTTACGTGCGGGGCGTGGAGGTTGCGAAGCTACAACCTTATTGGTCGGAGAAACCAGATAGTCAGCAGGAATGGTAGGGGATGTCCGGGGCATCCACACCTTACGCAATTTCCTGTTATCTTGGACAGAGAGGGAATAAGATCTACCCCCTGCTCGAAGCAAGTCTTCGTAGGCTGACTGGTCGAACTAGATGACCAAGGTCTTCTTTATTGATCCTACTGATACTGCATCATGTTGAGCAGTTGCTTTCTCGTCAGATGAGAAAGTAGTCCCCAGCAGAGTCACGATCTTGTGTTTGATAATAAATGAAAGAAATAAAAATAGGTTTATATGAAACCCTTTCTTAGGTTTACAAACAAGAAGTACTATTAATCATATACGAGGATGTTAAGTACAAAATTTAATTTGGAAAAATATTGCTATAGGAGTCTGATCTGCAGTCGATCACTTTGTCCCTTGGACCACACGATGATGAAGAAGTGCTGTAAAAGAAGTAGAAGCTTCAAAGGTTGTAAGAAGGAGTGGATACTCGAAGCCAAGATCGTCGATCACTACTCTCTGTCTGTACTCTTCTTTCTTCAATTTTACGGCTCTTTCGACCTTTTTTTTCCTAGTTTTCCACCCTGGACCTCCGTGGACGGAGGTCTCTATTTATAGGGTTTAGTGACAGTAACCGTCCAGTCAGCGTAGAAGCCGGACAGTGGAGAGTGTGGCACTTTTTACGCGGCGGTTATAATAACTGCCACCCACGTATAAATGATCTTCTAAATCTACGTGTGATGCATGTCCCATTATGAGGTGACACGTATAACTGCTGCGAAGATCACGGCATGCAAGCCACGTAGGTAACTGCCCCTCGCATAGAAAAGGTTGGCGTAGAAGACAATATCTGTCACCATGGAGTAAAAGCCAAATAGTTGTCAAGTTGGCATAGAAGTCAAGTAGCTGTCAAACTGGCATAGAATCCAGGTAGGCGTAGAAGCCTGATGCTGCATGGAGAGGTAGCTAGCATAAAAGATAGCCTATCATCCTTCTTTGACTGAGGTCTTGAGCGTATTCTAGACCAAATAGCATACGGCGTACTCCTATAATTGAAAATAGCCAAGTCAGCGTATTTTAAGGAGATAGCATACAGCGTGATCCTATAGCTGAAAATAGCCTGATGGCGTAACATGCAGAGGTGATGATGTGGACGTATTAGCCATAATTATGGCTCACCTAGTTTTTGAAAGTAGAACCAAATCTCGTATATTAAATGCTGAGATCTGCCCCTATCACGCTTATTAACTGCAGAGACGTACCTCGAGCTCTATACGGAGAGCAGCTTTTGACGTGGCAGTTTGTTTCGTCTTTTGCTGAGCGTAAAAGCTCATGTCTGCCTGTATAAAACTAGGTAGCATATTCCCTTGAATACGTAAAAGCAATTTATATCAAGAAAATGTCACTAAACGACGGTCTGGGTCTCTGTGCCAAACCATCATTACAGCCGTCGTCTGGATTTTTGTGCAGTACTCTTTGTTAGGAGTCAGGTTCACTGCATGATCTGACAGGTTCATTCGAGGAATATGAAGCGTTCCTCTTACACGTCCATGTTGCATTAAAAGCAAATGGGTTTTACGTCATAAAGGCGAGGTAGCAACCTTTTTACGCTGAAGCAGTCTGGAAATACTGTATTACGTGGGTTGTTCTGGAGCTATATTTTACGCTATATTAGCGATGAAGCTCTGCTGTACGCCGATGGCTCTGAAGTCATATCTTACGCCACACAGCACTGAAACTCTGCTTTACGCGGGTTTTATGCTTACTGCGTATAATTCTGTAGCGTACTTTTCATGCTTCTACATAGGGTACCCTAATTATCAGTACGATGCGGTGTACAGTATATTCCTAGACTCAATTAATTGGAAAATTATATTGTATACAGGAAATAAAGACATACATGACGATGGGAAGCATCTCTGAACAATTGATGTTGCAGTCGTCGCAGTACGTCTGAAAAGCGCCTCAGTAGCTGATATCGAATCCAGGTTAGGTCGATTATTAAAATCGGTTAGACCATGACCAATGGGCCACAATCTTTCCTATTTTGACAATTGACAAACCTTGACCGATATAACATCTTAATCGAATTAATTTAAAAATCAATTATACTTTTCTCACCAGATGTTGTATATTTTTCTCCCTGTTATCATTTAGCAAAACTTCTAGGAGAAGAAAGCTCCCCCGGAAAACATATTTACAAAAAATATAGACAAGTTAAGAAAAAATAGATTGCATAAATTTTACAAAAAAAAGCATTTAATTAAAAATAAATTAGCCAAATATGAATGCTAAGCGAGACAGGAAAGTTAATATGTATGTAAATAAAATGAAACTAAATGTCACGCCCCAGTCCCAAAATACGTAGGACTAGGACACGTAAGCATGCCAGCCGTAAGAATATGGCACTCCAATATATGGAAACCATAACACACGTACGTTGTAATATGAATAACAATTCACAAGTGGTAAACATATATATATCTCGGAGCATAACTAAATCTCATCCACAGAAATCATATATAAATAAATGACTAGTATCTATGAACTAGATCTCAATATGAAGTATCTCAAGATGACAGTCGGATGGAAACAAATCAACTGTCGAACTAGAATAAAGAATAAGTAAGATAAATACAATATAAGTACAACAACTACCCACTATTGAGAGTCGAACAGAAGGCCTCCTCGGAATATAAGTAACCAGTCCGGATCAGCGCTCCTGCGAATACTCATGAACATCTATACCTGGAAAGGGACCAGGTCCTCAGAGGGATATAACAAGATACATAGAAGCATGCCATAAAGTAAATATTGAATAAATAAAAGGGTGCGCTAACCATCTAGTGAATGCAAATTTGAGGACAACTCTGAGTGTATGGGAAAGTGTAGGCTAGACATATGCTGACGTAATTCACCAATCGGCATGACTGGCTAGTATATGCCACATATGCCCCCATAGGAGGGTACTGTATAATAACGTCCATCTCCGAAGAGCATGGCATCTGTATAATATATCATCCATACTGCTCCGAAGAACGTGGCATCAGTGTAGTATATCGTCCATATCGCTCCGAAGAACGTGGCATCAGTATAGTATATATCGTCCATATCACTCCATCGCGTGTGGCATCAGTGTAAAGGAAGTGGGTGTCCCATACGCCTACAAGTTGTCCTCCCCGCCCAATGTAGATATACAAGTCATAAAAACGACGTGGATATCTCGTACTATAATGCAAGTCTCTATAGAAATAAACAACTAAGCTAAATATCGTTACACGTGTTGCTCACACCGATGGCCAGTAGAGTATGAGGCACGCGTCCCTACATGAACTCACTCTGTGACGTGTAATGATACGTGTCAAGGCCTGGGAAGTTATACCGATAACTCCACAACTTTAGGTGGGTCTACTAGACACTAGGTCAGACACAAGTCCTAACGTCAACGCATTCGTTGACTGCACCCGAGTCTCTCTCGAACGCACACAGTTATATAATCTAAAATAATAAACATGCAACTAAATATATAACTGAATTTAAACAGTACAACAAGACAAGGTATACTTGCCTGGCAAGAGAGCTGCAGAGTGTAACGTCCAGATGTCAAACACCAAGAGTCAGAAACTACGGCCTCAGAATGAACGTCTCCGGATGCTAAAATAAATACCACCAACATTCCTAGAATAAAAAAATAGCAAGAAAATACTACCCTTTCGTCCTATTTGGACACAGGGACAAAACGATAAATTTTGGGTCAACGCGAGCTCCACAAGTGGGCCACCTTGCACCGAAAATTGTGCCAAGGATAAAGGTCTCTAAATATGAAAAAATATAGGTCAAACAAATCTAAATGTCAGTATGAACTCAACGGTATGTCCAAATGTGGATTCCGGTGAGCCGAACATAATTTCGCCAAAAAAGTCAACCGTGAGGCCCGCCAATAGACGACTTGGTCAACTGTCTCAGAATTGAGTAAAAATTGGGTCACAGGACCAGCGCGATACCACCAGTCCCGTGGCGCAAGTTTCGTCGTAATCTGACTAGCGTGCACTAAATGCGCAGGGCTTTTACAAAAGTTATAATACGGGAGATTTTTGGCGGATACGGGCTGATTCTGACGCGCACACGCGTCCAAATCAGTTTTTGCGAAATCTCACACGTCCGGGCATACTGTGTGCACCCTTTGGTACACTTGGTAGACGACGGGGCGGTCCCGTTTGGCGGGGCGCACTCCGTATCGCAATTTCTGTAATCTGGAAAAAGTAGGTTTTTGGGATTTTCTAATTGGTTTAATTCTACATACAGCAGTTAATAATTTAATGTAAATAATAGATATTAAACTAGGTTAGGTGGTATTCGTATAACAACAAGGAAAACTGGATTCGGATCTTTGTGGTAGGAGATACGAATCCGTGAACATAGGTAGTTACCGCAGTTTTTTGTGATCCCAAAAGTTGTCATTTTTTGCCATCTTGGTCGCTATTTTCGCCTAGGTTTACGCGCTGTTCGAGGTCAACTATCATACAGATATGGAAGGAGAATAGGTGAGGATCATACCGGTGATGACGGGGACGAGTTTGGTCGAGCGAGGGCGCAGGAAACAAGGCTGGAACACAGGTACTTTACGGTATATTTACAGCCGGGGTTCTCCGGCTGGGCGGCGCAGCGGCTGGAGGCGGCGGTCAAGTGTGATGTGGCGGTCTGAGTCGAGGGAAGATGGAGTAGGGTTAGGGTTTGGGGTTAAGGTAATATATATATATATATATAGAGAGAGAGAGGGATTGCGAGAGTGGGGTGTGAACCCACGCAGGGTTGGGATGATGGGTTTGTTGTTGCGGCTGTTAATCCCTTAGTTGGCGGGCCGGGTTTACAGCAAACGGGTTGGATAGTCTTTAGGGTTTGGATCCATTATGAATTTGATTTATTTTTCTTTATTTTTCTTTTATTTATTTTTCTTATTCTTTTATTTTCTATTTTATTTCTATTTCTATTCTAATTATTAAGCATCAATTATATATATATATATATATATATATATATATATATATATATATAGAAAAATTTTAGAAATTTATTTTAGAGAATGAAATTAATCTACCAACTGTCCAATAGGTCTCCTACATGGAATAAATTAGGAAAAATTTATAATAGCTCCATAACTCCCCTAAATGCGCAAACACCTAAAATAAAAATTAAATAAATTCTATTTTTTCTTATTGGCCACTAATTACTATATTTTAATTAAATAATTAATTAAAAGGTAAATACGGTTTTAAGAATTAGGGGTGTTACGTTCTACCCAACTTATAAAAATTTCGTCCTCGAAATTAAAACCAAGTCCAATTGTCATGGGGATGTTTGGGGGGGCTATAATTTGCATTATAAAATGCAAGGCTAGGTTTAAATGAGGGGATGATGTTGCGCGTTGCACATTCCATAAATTTATGGAGAAGATTTATATGGAGGAGAATTAGGTTTCTTTATGTGTCATGTCCAATGGTGTGGACACCTCAATGCACTTTTTCATAAAAAAAATGCCCAACAATTGGAAAATCGCACAAAGACGGAAATTGGATTAATTTAATTAAAATTAATGCACATGGTGTTTCGGGAATTAATTAGAAGTGCATGGGGATAAATTTAGGTGGGAGACAAGCGTCACGGACATAGAGGGCTCTGGATAGAATATTATCAAATTTTGGGTTGCACGAAATGGGTCAAGATTGTGTCTCCAATTTCGATTGGAACACACAAGGATCCAAAGTTGGAATTATAGAATTAAATAGAAACGTCCGCGACGAATATTGTGCAACTAAAATGTAGCACAAGAAAGCATAATTATAAGTTACATCGAGGTCAGAATGGTAGGCGGGCACGTCTAGGACAAGGTTGTGAAATTTATAGGAAGGCAATGGCTAGTGTGGTGATCCAATTATCGAAGCAACGCTAAGGTGCGCTAGGTGATATAAATATTGTATAAATAAATAGAATGTCGTGTTCTATTTCTAATTGGATTCAACTAACCCTAGTTTCTCTATCTATGCCAAGTAGGTCTAATTTTGGGTGAGAGGATTTATAATCTACTCAACTTCGCATATAAGGCAAGTCAATCACAGTCTCTTCCAAAATTAAAATATATTCTAATCCATCGCAATCACTTTCAAAATTAAGGTAAACTCTGTTTAATCAATATATTGTAATCTCTTCTCGATTTTTAAATAATCACATCCATCTTTAAGCTAAATCTATATGACATCTTCAAGTTTTAAATAGCCCACATCAATTTTCACATCACGATCTCCAACTATCATAATCTCCTTTAAGAAAAACAATTCTAATCCAATATTATTCCTATTTTCCCTTATGAATTTTTTATCCTTCAAAATTTTAAATTCAATTCAAGTCCTCAATATTTCCAGGTAATCCTGCAATCAAAATTTAACTTTTAATTCAAGGCCTCAAATTGTAAAACTTGAAATCTAATTCACCAATTGTTCAAGTCTTGATTTCTATATTCACCCTCAAGTTTAAATCGATGATTCAACCTTTAATATTCAAAATTTAAATCATATGCTCATGTGTAAATATTTGATTCGCCATATCACAATTTTTTTTTAAATTCATTAATCCTCATCCTCTTAATCAATCTTCTAAAATTCTCAAAATAAAAATGACTTGAACCTCTCAATCTAATTTTTTTACTCGATCACCATCCAAAAGAAATTCCTCTCAAGTTACAATTCAACTTCTACCCAACTTAGAATTTACCCATCTATCATATAAGGCTATACACATAAGAAAGGTATTCCTCAACTTATTTAATCAGGCTATTTGATCATCAAAAAGTTGAACACCAATATATTTACTTATGATATGTCCTTAACTACGGAAAATCATCATCAAGTAATACGGTTGGCCTATGGGATATATCTAGTACTATCTGTATATCAAACTTATACCAAGCACGAGGTTCATCTTTTCGAAATAGGAAAAGACAGAAAACAATAATAAAGAGTTCAAGGAGGAGGTAATAGAATAAAAGTATGGGCATCAAGGCGTTTAAGGAGTTCAAAAGGAATTGTCAAGGCAGTTGTGGATTGAAATCCTATTTGGTAATTTCTTATTCATATGCTCGTACCAGTACAGTTATGTAACTGATACAATATGCTCAGGCATGTCTAGAGGGCAAGTACATTCGTCTACTAGACGCTATATATCTCAGTCCACGTAAAGTAGTTATGCGAAGGGCGAACCAAGCGCACCAAGGTTAGCTAGACCTTAATACACTGATTCTAAAATGTATTAATGTATGCATCCACTAATACATATATTATGAACAAGCTTGATAAAAGAATAAGCTTGCAAAACTAGGCTATAAAATAACAGCATAAGTCAAGGTAGTATATGAAATATAAATGCGCTAGATCATGATGAAAGAAGGTACATAATAATTCAAGTTCCCAAAGAAGTTAAGACTCTACAGTCTCTACAGTTGTTATACTAACTCATTGTCTAAGTCGCTAGTCGACCAATTAGGGGTATGTGCCTCTAAGTTCTACAGTCTGAATAAACACTATCGTCTTATGCTAGTGTATAGTTAATGTCACTTAGTTATACTTCAATAGTGAGTCAAGAGGACTATGTGTTGCTAGGTTGTGAGGCATACTACCCAACTTAGAATAATAACTAATACTGTGACAGTCTTAAGGGAAATCTACAAAATAACCTTGTTCTTATATGAACTCTTATCGGGATATATGCGGAAAAGAGCTTAGTACTCATTAGAGTATCCTATTGCATTATATAGGTAATGGTCACCTTAAGTCTTAATCATAATGCTCATAGAACAAGTGTCAATAGTAAGAATGGTAGAGCTACTGGTTCTTAAGTGAAAAGAGGATATACCTATATTGGGTTATGGATACGAATTATGCGATTTAAAACTAAGGGTAATCATCAAGTTACAATCTACAAAAATAACTCAAAACTATCAAATTCTAACTATCAAGCACAACTTTTCAAGGTTTAACATTGATAACTATAATCCTAGAAAACTATATATCCTTAACATAAGAGAATTCATCTGGCCTACAATCAGAAGTGTCAGGTGGCAGGAGTTGAAAGGTGAAGAGAAGCATAATTTGTCATCGCACAATTCGCGAGTGCTAAGTTTTCAGGAGAACAAGATATAAACTAAATAGAAAGACTCTAGATGACATCAGGGTCTTCTGAGGGGAATATGGTAGCTAATTTCTGTGTTCGAGGTATGATCAAGGGAAATATTAGATCAATTCCTCTAGGTTTCCTTAGGTGTTGTTTGCTAATACCAAGATAAGGATCTAAATTTATAGTTCTAACACTATCTTACTATGAAAGTTAGGTTTAGTCCTAATGTTAAATCTTAGATTTCTATTGGTTCCTTAATGCTAGGGTAAAATAGTGTGGTTAAATTTATAGCTAGCCCTATTATTGCCAATACTACTATTAAGTCATCCCTAATTATCAAGGGATAATGGTCAACCATTCTACAGGTAAGGGTTGCTAGGGCTCATTAGGTAGTCTAAACTTAATGATGTGTCAATGCCCTAGTTGTATTCTTAATAGGAGTGTTAACCTAATTATCATCCTATCAACAGGGATTTCTATATTTCTAGCAGGGGCTATACTTAAAGAGCTATTAGGGAAGCACGGGAATCAAGCAGGATGCAATAGTTTAAATAGAACAGATTGAAAGGATTGTGAATCATAGTCAATTGTGGATGAGATCCTATACTCTAATCCTAGGGGCAGGCTTGCTCGGTACAGTAACGTAACCGAGATAATATGCTCTTGACCTGCATGGGCCACCACTAAAAATATGTCATGCCCCAATCCTAAAATACGTAGGACTAGGACACGTAAGCATGCCAGCCGTATGAATATGGCACTCCAATATATGGAAACCATAACACACGTACGCTGTAATATGAATAACAATTCACAAGTAGTAAATATATATATATATCTCGGAGCATAACTAAATCTCATCCACAGAAATTATATATAAATAAATGACTAGTATCTATGAACTAGATCTCAATATGAGGTATCTCAAGATGACAGTCGGATGGAAATAAATCCACTACCGAACTAGAATAAGGAATAAGCAAGATAAATACAATATGAGTACAACAACTACCCACTACTGATTTTAAAGAGAAGACCTCCTCAAAATATAAGTAACTAGTTCAGATCAGCGCTACTGCGAATACTGATGAACATCTATACCTGGAAAGGGACCAGGTCCTCAGAGTGACATAACAAGATACATAGAAGCATGCCATAAAGTAAATACTGAATAAATAAAAGGGTATGCTAACCATCTAGTGAATGCAAATTTGAGGACAACTCTGAGTGTATGGGAAAGTGTAGGCTAGACATATGCTGACGTAATTCACCAATCGACATGACTGGCTAGTATATGCCACATATACCCCCATAGGAGGGTACTTTATAATAACGTCCATCTCCGAAGAGCATGGCATTTGTATAATATATCGTCCATTCTGCTCCAAAGAACGTGGCATCAGTGTAGTATATCGTCCATATCGCTCCGAAGAACGTGGCATCAGTATAGTATATATCGTCCATATCACTCCGTCGAGTGTGGCATCAGTGTAAAGGAAGTGGGTGTCCCATTCGCCTATAAGTCGTCCACCCCGTCCAATGTAGATATACAAGTCGTGAACACGACGTGGATATCTCGTACTATAATTCAAGTCTCTATAGAAATAACAACTAAGCTAAATACCGTTACACGTGTTGCTCACATCGATGGCCAGTCAAGTATAAGGCACGCATCCCTACATGAACTCACTCTGTGACGTGTAATGATACGTGTCAAGGCCTGGGGAGTTATACCGATAACTCCACAACTTTAGGTTGGTCTACTAGACACTAGGTCAGGCACAAGTCCTAACGTCAACGCATTCGTTGACTGCACCCGAGTCTCTCTCGGACGTGCACAGTTATATAATCTAAAATAATAAACATGTAACTAAATATATAACTAAATTTAAAAAGTACAACAAGGCAAGGTATACTTGCCTGGCAAGAGAGCTGCAGAGTGTAACGTCCAAATGTCAAACACCAAGAGTCAGAAACTACGGCCTCAGAATGAACGTCTACGGATGATGAAATAAACACCACCAATGTTCCCAGAATAAGCAAAATAGCTAAAAAATACTACCCTTTCGTCCAATTTGGACACAGAGGCAAAACAGTAAATTTTGGGTCAACGCGGGCTCCACAAGTGGGCCACCTTACACCGAAAAGCATGCCAAGGGTAAAGGTCTCTAAATGGGACAAATTATAGGTCAAACAAACTCTAAATGTCAGTACAAACTCAACGGTATGTCCAAATGTGGATTTCGGTGAGCCGAACATTATTTTGCCCAAAAAGTCAACCGTGGGACCCGCCAATAGGTGACTTGGTCAATTGTCTCAAAATTACGTAAAAATTGGTTCACAGGACCAACGCGATACCACGAGTCCAGTGGCGCAAGTTTTATCACAATCTGACGAGCGTGCACTAAATGCATAGGGCTTTTCCAAAAGTTGCGACACGGGAGATATTCGGCGGATACGGGCTGATTCTGACGCGCACACGCGTCCAAATCAGTTTACGCAAAATCTCACACGTCCGGGTATATTGTGTGCACATTTTGGTACACTTGGTACAAGACGGGGCGGTCCCGTTTGGCGGGGCGCGCTACGTATCACAATTTTTGGAATCTGGAAAAAGTAGGTTTTTAGGATTTTCTAATTGGTTTAATTCTACATACAGCAGTTAATAATTTAATATAAATAACAGAAATTAAACTAGGTTAGGTGGTCTTCACATAACAATAAGTAAATCTGGATTCGGATCTCTGTGGTGGGAGATACGAATCTGTGAACATAGGTAGTTACCGCAGTTTTCTGTGATCCCAAAAGTTGTCATTTTCACCAACTTGGTCGCTATTTTTGCCTAAATTTACACACTGTTCAAGGTCAACTATCATACAGATATGGAAGGGAAATAGGTGAGGATCATACCGGTGAAGACGAGGTCGAGTTTGGTCGAGCGAGGGCGCGGGAAACAAGGCTGGAACACAGGTACTTTACGGTGTATTTTTTATCGCGGCACGCGGTGGTCGCGGTCGTCGTGCGGGCGGCCGGGGTTCTCCGGCTGGGCGGCGCAACGGCTGGAGGCGGCGGTCAGGTGCGGTACAGCGGTCTGAGTCGAGGGAAGATGGAGTAGGGTTAGGGTTTGAGTTTAAGGTAATATATATATAAGAGAGAGAGAGAGGGATCGCGAGAGGGGGGTGTGAACCCACGCGGGGTTGGGATGATGGGTTTGTAGTTGCTGCTGTTAATCCCTTAGTTGGCGGGCCGGGTTTGTAGCAAACGGGTTAGGTAGTCTTTGGGTTTGGATTCATTATGAATTTGATTTTATTTTCTTTTATTTCTTTTTCTTATTCTTTTATTTTCTATTTTTATTTTATTTCTATTTCTATTCTAATTATTAAGCATTAACTATATATATATATATTTATATATATATATATATATATATATATAGAAAAATTCTAGAAATTTATTTTAGAGCATGAAATTAATCTACCAACTGTCCAATAGGTCTTCTACATGGAATAAATTAAGAAAAAATTATCATGGCTCCATAACTCCCCTAAATGCGTAAACACCTAAAATAAAAATTAAATAAATTCTATTTTTTCTTATTGGCTACTAATTACTATATTTCAATTAAATAATTAATTAAAAGGTAAATACGGTTTTAAGAATTAGGGGTTTTACACTAAAATAGATAAACTTTTTATTATAGCTAACTAAAAGAGTTTCACCATACGCAAAGTACTCTAACTGGACATTTCCAAGATACATAGGCATAAAGTAAAAAAAATCAACTCAAAATATCTGACTAAAATATAACATCTAGATATCTACTCATCATCAGAAGAACCCTAAATAATAGGATCATCAGCAGTAGGAGCAGCACTACCAAGATCAGAAGGACCAGCGCCACTAGGTGGTCTGACGCCAGAAGAAGAGTGGTACCAATCCTAAGTACCGCCAGGGTTGAAGTAAGGACGAACAACCTCGTTATCAACTCTGAAGCCTGAGTTAGAGGGAAATTTGGGAATGGAAGCACTGGGCTGATGAGTGTGAAAGAATCGAAAATTAGCAAATGAGTTTGAGAGTGCTTAAATGCACGTAGTATCGCAGAACTCATATCCCTCGATCATATTACGCAAATCGGTTCTCAAAACATTTAGCTGATCTAGAGTAACTCGATGATAATTATCCATCTTCTGATATAGGCCCTCAATGGTCATAAGATAATCCTGAGCAGGTAGAGGAGGTACTGGACCAGCAGTGGATGTGAAAGCAGTAGGAGTAGTAGAAGAAGAATGACGATGAGATGCCATGAGTGGTTTGGGCTTAGAAGTAAGAGTACACTCAGACATATCAATACCAAAATGCTGAAAGATGAGGGGTAGGTACATCGCGTAGAGAAGCTTTATCATGTTTTTGCAACATCATACCATCGCCTCGATGATATTCCTTGGGAGAGAAAAAGGTATCCCAAAGTGAATATGGTATAGAGCAGACAACTCTAGGTTGGTGACATCGTTTGTGGAGGTGGACTTAGGCAGGATAGTGGAAAATATAATGCAATGAAGCTCATAGAAATAGATGTTCATGAATTTGGCAATAAATTTGCCAGAGGGAACATGGTCATGGTGACAAATCTGATTCTTGAAAAAGTCAAGTGTTGTGCCAACAGAAAACTCATATTCAGTAATATTAACCAGTATCTGACCTTCATTTGGGATCCGAAGTATTTCTGCTAAGACAATATCATTAAATTTAATACTTTTCCTTGCGACACGGGATGAAATAATAAAAGCTTCTTCCTCAAAGAAAAAGTTACAGTAAAACATCCTGATTGCATTAGGTGAAATTGGAAAAGAGTAATTCACTAGATCATTCAACTACAAATGGTCAAAATATCACTTACGCTGTGAAAGATAGTCCACTGGACAGGGTGACCGGAACAGACATTGCGGGTTGTATAGTCGGCGAACCACGCTAGGGATTGTTTAAGAGTTCCAAAAATGGAAACCGTTGAACGAACCATCGTCCGTGGGAACAGGAAAGAAGAGAGAGTCCCAATTCGAGCAAGAGGACGAACCTTCGTCGTTCGTTCTCTTCTTTCTCTTGAAAGGATTAGGAAACATATTGAATTTCAAGGAATAAAGAAATATATATGTAATAATTAATAAAGAGACGGAAGATAAACTAAAGTTATACCTTCCAGAAATAAAGTATAAAATAGAGAGGATCTAGAGAGCCCAAATTCAAAGTTTGAGCAAGAAATATCAAAGGATTGGAGGGATAAATTCAAACAACAACTAGGCTTTATGGGGTTCTCGGTTATTGTTGCTCGGATTGAAGAAGGAAGATGATGGTAGGATATGATAAATAAGAAAGTGGGGCCATTCAGATTCTGCTACGATTCAACCCAGCAGAGTTCGAGCCGAACGCGGGCCAGATTTGGGCTGAGTTCGCCTAGAACATATTTTGGATATTTTGTAATAAAATAAAATAAAATCCACTTTAAAATTTATTATTCCATTCAACTTTTTCATTCAAAAATTATTATTTTTAATTTTAAATTTCAATAAATATAATTAAAATTATTTTATGAATTATTTTTTGTATACTACGATTGTCTCAGATTAGCTGTAGGGGTACTGTCCCAGCTAGCGGAGGTCCACCGGGGGACACTTAAGTTTCGTTTCACTTTAGCCATAGCCGTGGTGACAGACAGATCATTTGTAAGCTAGTCTCCATAAGATTTTTTTATATTAGAAGTAATTCAATAAGATAAGATTAATTAATATTATTGATATCTAAAATTTCTAATTCTCGACGTAAGTAGTTGAATCTATCTTCTGCTAAAGGTTTAGTAAAGATATCAGCTAGTTTTTTTCGTGTCTACATATTCTATATTAATGTCTCTATTTTGTTGATGATCTGTAAGAAAATGATATCGAATCTCAATGTGCTTAGTGTTTGAGTGACATACATGATTCTTAGTCAAATTAATAGTGCTAGTGTTGTCACAATAAATAGGAATATGTGAATATTGCAAGTTGTAGTCTTCTAGAGTTTGCTTCATCCATAAAATTTGTGCACAACAACGTCCTGCTGCAATATACTCAGCCTCAGTAGTTGATAATGCGACATATTTTTATTTTTTGCTAAACCAAGAGACTAAAGCTTTGCCTAGGAAATGACATGTACCACTAGTACTTTTTTTGTCTACATTGCATCCAACAAAATCAGCATCCGAATAACTGGTTAGGTTGAAGGACGTGGTTTTGGGATACCACAAGCCAACATAATGAGTACTCTTAAGGTATCGAAAGATACGCTTTACCGCGCACAAATGTGATTCCTTAGGGTTAGCTTGGAATCTTGCACAAATACAAACACTAAACATGATAACGGGACAACAAGCAATTAAATATAATAAATTTTTGATCATACCTCGATACTTACGTATGTCGACTGGTTTGCCTTGTTCATCTACATCAAGCTTAGTTGAGGTTGCCATCAGAGTTCCCAGTGGCTTGGATGACTCCATATCAAACTTCTTTAGCATATCCTTTGTGTACTTGGGTTGGTTGATGAATGTCCCATTTATGGTTTACTTGATTTGCAGTCTAAGGAAGAACTTCAATTCCCCCATAATGCTCGTCTCAAACTCATCCTGCATACACTTAGAAAATTCTTGACAAAGAGATTCATCAGTAGAGCCAAAAATGATATCATCCACATAGATTTGAACTAGTAGAAGATTATTATTCAAATATTTTATAAACAGTGTTGTATCAACCTTTTCTTTTGAAAAACCATTTTCAAGTAGAAAATAGCTTAGGCGGTCATACCAACCGCGGGGGACTTGTTTCCGTCCATATAAAGCTTTCTTCAACTTAAAAACATGGTTAGGGTTTTTGAAATCCGTGAATCCAATTGGTTAAGCTATAAAAACCATTTTAAAAGGCACTTTTGACATCAATATGAAATAATTTAAAATGATAAAAATATGCAAATGCACATAGCATGCAAATGGATTCTAAATGCGCAAGTGGGGCATAAATTTTATCGTAGTCAATACCTTCCTTTTGGTTGTATCATTGAGCTACGAGTCTAGCCTTATTACGTGTAACTAAACCATTCTCATTTAATTTATTTCGGAATACCCATGGGTGCCAATGACCGGATGGTCATTAGGCTTGGGAAAAAGTTTCTAAACTTGATTCCGTTCGAATTGGTTTAATTTCTCTTGCATAGCTTCTATCCAGTAATTATCACTGCATGCTTCTTCAATGTTTTTAGGCTCAAGTTGTGAAACAAAAGCTACACTAGATATAATATCTCTATTAGAGGAACGAGTACTTATACCTTTTGTGATCTCACCTATTACCAAGTCCTTGGGGTGATCAGCCACGAATTTTATCCTCTTTGGCAGATTCTCCAAGTAGTTGGTACTGGGTTCCATTTCAGTTGGTGCTTTGCTTGATATACCGATATCTTCATTGTTACTGTCAGTGTTCGTTTCATTGTTCATCTCATTGAAGGTGACGTTGATTGATTCTTCGATCATTATTGACTTCTTGTTGAAGACTCGTAATCCTTTACTCTTGGTCGTATAACCTAGAAAAATACTTTCATCGGTCTTTTCGTCAAATTTTCTTAAGTTATCTTTGGTTTAAAGAATGAAACATTTGCATCCAAAATTTTTAAATTAGGAAACAGAGGGAGTTCTATCAAACCATAATTCATAGGGAGTTTTTTCGATTTAGTTCGAATCAAAACTCTATTCAAACCATAGCACAGTGTATTGACAGCTTCTGCCCAAAAATACTTAGGTAGGCTAAATTTATTTAACATTACTCTAGCCATTTTGCTAAGAGTTATGTTCTTATATTCTACAACGTTATTCTTTTGCAGAGTTCTAAGACAAGAGAATTCGTAGAAATAACTGTGTGTGTTATAAAAATTTTCAAAGTCGTCATTTTTAAATTTGCTACCATGATCACTTCTAATGCGAGTGATCATGAATCCTTTCTTATTTTATACCTTTTTACAAAATATGACGAGTTCTAAGAGTGCGTCATTCTTTTAAGCAAGGAAATATACCCACGTGTATCTAAAGTAATCATCTATAATTATAAATGCATACAACTTACCATTTAGACAAGCAACTCTGCTGGGTCCAAACAGATCCATATATAATAATTATAGAGATCGAGTGGTACTTACAACGTTGATCGACTTAAATGTTGATTTTGTAGATTTGTTCTTTTTACAATCACTACAAACCATTATTTTCTTGAAGACGATCTCCGGTAAGCCTCATACTAATTTTTGTATGGATAATCTCGATATTGTGTCCATGTTTGCATGTCCTAGCCTCATGTGCCATAGTTGATTCTCGTCATTTTTGGCGTATAGGCATCTACCTGTAGTGTTAGTATCTTCCAAAAGATAGAAAATATGAAAACCATTGGTGCCTTGGCCGCATTAGTGCCTAGGTCGCTTGGGTGCCTAGGCTGGATGGTTTGCGTGACCATATGATTGCCTAGGCCATATATATATATTGTCATTGATACTTCTTAATGGTTCTGATCTAACTCCTCTGTGATTTTTTGCAGTGACTTTGCCCGCCACATGTCACACCCCAGCCTCAAAATACATAGGACTAGGAATACGTAAGCATGCAAGCCGTATGAATATGACGACTCCAATATATGAAAACCATAACACATATGTACGTTGTATTATGAATAATAATTCATAAGTGGTATATAATATCACAGTCACAGGCAATACTAATCTCATCCATAAAACCAAATAGAAATAAATAATCAAATATGGCAATAAACCAAGTATGAAATAGTCGAGAAGAACAATGGTTGGGTGGAAACATATCTACTTCCAAACAAGAATATGAAAGAAAATATACTAAGTACATTATTAATGATCAGAGAGACACGAAGGAAAGACCTCCTCGAAAGAGAAAGAAGTAGTAAGTCCTGATATGTGCTCCTGTAAATAGTCTTGAACGTCTATACCTGGAAAGGGACCATGTCCTCAGAGGGACGTAATAAGATACATAAAAGTATTCCAGAATAAACTACAATAAACATCCAATAAGGTTCCTAACCATTTTAAGTGATATGCAGTTTAAGAATAATTTTCTCGCGTATGGACTATCTGGCTAACATAATTGGATGGTTATAGTTCTCTCGGAGATCCAGGGGCCTCGGGCATAATGTCTTTCAATCGTCGTAGTCCTGCAGTAAATATAAGGGGTCATAACACCTCGCATCTTCTGTGGGACTTACGAAGAAATAAAGAAAAAGTATAAAGGAGTCACATACGCTTACTTATTGTTTCTCCCCACCTAATGCTACTAATGTATCACATCCATAACACGTAAACACCTCAAGTAGCTACTAAGTCCGCTAAAATATTATATCCCTATTAGTAGTTATTCGTGATCCGTCGTACGACCTTTATGTACAGGTAGCCAGCCTAATACGCAAGTTTGTGTCCTATATGAGACTCGCAACTCGGGTAAAAATTGTGTCACGGCCAAATGAAATAAAAGGATGCCTCAAAATTATGGGATGGTCTCATAAAAACTAGGTCAACATGCATAATAAAAGTAAGAGACAAAAGACGACGCAACCATCGTTGCACCCTGTAGAAGCATGAAAAAAATGCTTGGAAGATCTACGCAGCATCTTGATACAGAGCAGCGTAGGCAGAGGCCTTCAGAGCCATCCAGCGTAAAATAGGGTTCTTCATCGCCTCCATGGCGTAAAACCCAGCCGCTCTCAAAGCAGCGTTAAATCGTACGAGGAACGCTTCGTATTCTCGAAAAGAAACTGTCCAATCATGCAGTAAACCTGACCTCTGACTCCTGACAAAAAGTGCTGCACAACTACCCAAACGATGGCTGGGAACGGGGGCAGACCCCTCGGGACGTGCTCCATAGTACGATGGCGGATCTCAGCATTTAATGCAGAGGATTTGGTTAAAATATCACCAAACCGGCGCTTACTAAAATCCCCCGGTATAAACCGCTCTTTCGCGTGCAAAGAGAACACGCTGCCTTATTTTACACAGGCAAACATAGGCTGTTTTACGCTCCGCAGAAGACAAACCGCCTACCACGTCAAAAACTGCGCTTCGTACAGGGCTCGAGGCACGTCTTTCCGCCAAAGCATACAGAGCGGTGACAGTGTCCCCTCAAGGCACGTCTCTCCGCCAAAGCACACAGAGCGGTGACAGTGTCCCCTCAAGGCACGTCCCTCCGTCAAAACGCACAGAGCGGTGACAGTGTCCCCTCAAGGCACGTCCCTCCGTCAAAACGCACAGAGCGGTGACAGTTTCCCCTCAAGGCACGTCTCCGCATTTAATGCACAGGATGATGGCAAATCTCTGCCAAAGATTTGATCTCCAAAAGCCGTAATTCCGGCTAAAGACGTCCACATCAGCACCCTGGCACGGTACGCAGCGGCTTCTACGCCCATTCAGGATCTGTGCTCCTATGGCTTTCGCGCCCCCTCAGTCTCTACGACTGCTCGGCTTCCACGCCTACTCGACTTCTATGCCTGTTCGGCTTCTATGCCTGCTCGGCTTCCATGCCCCCTCAGTCTCTACGACTACTCGGCTTTCACGCCTACTCGGCTTCTATGCCTATTTGGCTTCTACGCCAAGGTGACAGACATTTGGCTTCTACGCCAACCTCTTCTACACAATGGATACCTACCTACGTGGCTTTTACGCCGTGATCTTAGTAGCAATTGTACGCGTTGTGTCCCCTTAGTTGGACCAGCATCACACGCTCATTCAAAAGATTATCTATACGTAGGCATTGGTTACTTTAACCGTTGTGTAAAAGGGTGCTATACTTTCCACTCCTCGGTTGTTACACCGATGGAGTGGTCACTGTCACCAAAACTCTATAAATAGAGACCCCTATCAATGGGGAACAAGGTCGACAATTTGGAAGATCGAACCAGGTCAGAAAATTTGGCCAAGAATACCAATATCAGATCAAAGCTCGAAACTTTGAAAGAAGGATCGAACAAGGTCACTGAACCGGAGATCAAGAGGGAGAGACAGAGGGAGAGAGAGAAGAATACAGAGCTCAGGCAAGGAATAGGGAGCGACGACCTTCAGCATCGCACAACCACCCTCCTTCGCAACCTCCGAAGCTGCATCCTGTCTTCCACGGCACTTCTTCAACATCGTGTAGTCCAAGGGCTAAAGTGATCGATCGCAGATCAGACACCTATAGCAATTTATACCCAGATTAAATAAATTGTACTTCCGCATCCTCGTATAGGATCGAATTGTACAAGTTTGTTTGTAAACCAAAGGGCACGGGTCTCGTATAAACCCTGTCATTGAAATACACTTTCATTCTTTCGTTTAATACCACAAACAAGATGGCGACTCTACTGGGGACGTCTTTCTCTTCTGACGAGGAAGTAATTGCTCAACACGATGCGGTATCTGTAGGAACCGTGAAGAAGACACTGGTCGTTCATTTCGCCAGTCTGCCTACGAAGACATGCTTCGGGCTGGGGGTAGCTCTCACTCTCTCTCCGTCCAAGACAACAGGAAGCTACACAAAGTATGGATGCCCAAGACATCCTCCGCCATTCCTGTGGACTCTCCGATATCTTCGATCTCTCCGACCAATGAGGTGGTAGCATCGCTCCCTCCGTGCCCCGCACGTAAAATTCAGTCTCCCGCTACGCGCGGTACAGACAAAAATTCTGGTAAAGCCTCAGCGCTAACCCAGGAGTATGCACTGTGCTATACGCGTAGAAATCAGTCTTCCGCTACGCGCGGTACAGACAAAACTTCTGGTAAAGCCTCAGCGCTAACCCAGGAGTATCCACTGCGCTATACGCGTAGAAATCAGTCTCCCGCTACGCGCGGTACAGACAAAACTTCGGACAAAGCCTCAGCACTGACCCAGAAGTATCCCCTGCGCTCCACGCGTAGGAACCTGTCTTCCGCTACGCGCGGTACAGACAAAACTTTTGACGGTGCCTCAACCCCAAATCGGAAGAACAGATCACGCTCCACGTGCAAGACGACATCTGACCTCTACGACGAACCAGATGAGCGTCATGATCTCCGCAAGAGGAAGCAAGCAGGCGAGTACTCAACTCCTCGGTCGTTACACCAGCAAAGAAGCTATCTGCCTATCCTCCGAATTACGTGGAAAGACGACGGTCGACTGAACACCTCTTCAGCTTTACGCCTGTCTGAGCGAATCTCCAAATCACGCCTGGGTAAGTCCCACGGCGCAAAACAAGCTCAAATTTCTACTCCTGACCTACGCGAAGGCCTAATCCAGAAGCGTAAGGAGAGGGACCTTCCAACATGTCTATTACGTCCCCTAGGGAACAATATTGTAATAGTCATAAGATTGTGATTGACTGCTACTGTTCTAAAGCAAAACGATCGGTCTTCGACCGATTGAACTACTCTCAATCTTTCCCGGAAGAGGAGCACGCATATGCGTCCGTGAACATGGCTTCACGTATACCTAAAAGAGGGTCGAGCTCAAAGCGTCTTTCCTCTGGACCTCCGAGCCAGAGAAAATTCGAAGACCTCCTCAGGAACGCTGAAGCTGGGGTATTCCAAAATACCCATGCAAGGTCACAGCAACCAGCTCCGTACTCGTCTGATTCCGACGCTGGGGGTCGCCGATATCCCAGATCAGATGCCGAGAGTATAGAGTCGACTTCTGCAGCGACCTATACTTACCCTTCAACGACGCCCAGAGAAATGGGAGCTTACGCCATCGAAGACGAACGCGAGGGAGCGTCGCCATCAGGAGACGCAGAACAACGCATCACTGACCTGGAGACGTCGCTAAAACAAATGCAATCCGTAATGGAGAATATGCACCAGATGATGCTAACTCAGCACGCAACCGCCATGGCTCAAGCATCGGTTCCGCCAACTATTCTTCGATGGCGCCTCCAGAGTCGGTCCTAAGGGAAACGTCGTTTCAGGAGTAGGAGTCGTCCTAGTTACTCCAGATCAGCTCGTCATCTACCGAGCATATTCTCTTAGCGAGCCCTGCTCCAACAATGTGGCAGAATACAACGCCCTGCTAATCGGGCTCCAAGTCGCTAAAGAGCTGGGGGTGGAATCCCTGGAAGCTTTCGACGATTCTCTGCTTATCGTCAACCAAGTCAGGGGAATATACGAAGTCCAGAATCCAGACCTCATCCCCTATCACCAAGCAATGGTCGAGATAGCCATGACATTCAAAGGGTTCTTCCTAGAGCATGTACCTCGATCTCAGAATCTGGAAGCTGATGCCCTGGCCAGCCTAGCTGCGGACTTAGCCACCCCTATAAGAAGGCAGGATTCGGTAATCCTTCTTAACAGAGATTTATTCTGTGTGAAGAACATCTGTCACCTAGAACGCAGCTACTCTGTAAATGCCGATCCTCCTACAAGAGATTGGACCAGTCCCTTCATAGATTTTGTGGCATATAGAATCTTGCCAGAGGACCCCAAAGAAGCAGTATCCGTCAAGAGACGATCGTTACGCTTCTACTTCGATGCATCTTCACAATACCTGTATCGCCGGACCTACGACGGACTGCTGTTAAGATATCTCGCTGGCGCGGAGGTACAGCAGATTATCCGTGAAGCTCACGACGACGTATGCGGAGCGCATCAGCCCGGTCCTAAGCTGCAGGACCGCATCAGGAGAATGGGCTATTACTGGCCCACTATGATCACAGACGCGATCAGCTATGTAAAACGATGCAGGGCCTGCCAGGTCCATACAGACTTTATACATCAACCGTCTGAATATCTATATCCTACGATTGCATCCTGGCCCTTCGAAGCCTGGGGTATGGATATCGTTGGGCCCATTCACCCGTCTTCCTCCAGAGGCCACCGGTTCATACTGGCCATCACAGATTACTTTTCCAAATGGGCTGAAGCAATCCCTCTGGCTGAAGTAAAGGCGTCTGACGTAATCAGCTTCATCAAGCACCATGTTATTTATCACTTTGGGATTCCCCAAAGGATAATCCACGACAATGGACCTCAGTTCATCAGCCAAGCGTTTCATCGGTTTTGCGATAATAACAGGATAAACAACATTGCCTCTACGGCATATTATCCAGCTGCTAATGGTTTGGCGAAAGCCTTCAACAAAACCATTATCAAGCTCCTGAAGAAGTTCGTTTCTTCAAACAAAAGAGACTGGAACGAGAAGCTGGACGAATGTCTCTGGGCATACCGCACAACGGTACGGACACCAACAGGTTGTACCCCCTTTTCACTAGTCTACGGAAGCGAGGCGGTCCTTCCTATCAAAATCCAGATCCCGTCGCTCCGAATAGCCGTGACTAGTGAGCTGACTCGAGAAAAGAATGACCTGTTGAGGCTCCAAGAGCTGGAAGGATTAGACGAGAAATGCCTCCAAGCTCAGCAGCGCATCGCGCTCTACCAAGCACGCATTTCCAAAGCTTTCAATCATAAAGTAAAGGAAAGAGTGTTCAAAGTCGGCGAGCTAGTTCTAGCCGTGAGAAGGCCGATGATTCTAACTCACAGAAGTAAAGGCAAATTCCAGCCCAAATGGGAAGGCCCTTATGTGATCGAGACAACGTTCTCAAACGGCGCCTACAGGATAGCCCAGCCCAACGGAGATCTGTTAATGGCTCCTATCAACGGCAAATTCCTGAAAAGGTACTATGCCTAATCTCTTCTGCTCAAAGAGGAAAATAGCAAAGACCTCAATTCTGACAAAACTACTTCCAAAAAACATAATTAGTTGGGTTACACTCTATCATGTCCGCATGACCTCTGAATAGATATGTCCCGCTAAGAAGTTTATCGAGAGTTTATCACATCCATACTACCTCTGATATCACTCTCACCTAACCTGTCGTTTATATTCCGAAATGATGGGTCCACAACAGTCAGAAAAGAGTCACTATTATTCATTCCCGAAGAAGGCAGAATTACATAGGAAGGGGTACATCAACATGGCGGAGTAATCAGGCCATGAATCTGTCGCTCCAGTGCAGCTATCCTCTCATTCCTAAGGGCCAAAGCATCGGCGCGAGCCTGCTCCAGTCGTGCCTTTGGAGTATGCGTAAGGGTCAGATTAGCCCTTGCCCGAAGATAGCCCGTACGGGCAGCTTTCGCACGGTCCAGATCCCGTCGCGCTTCGCTCAGTCGACCAGTCGCTACCTCCAAATCTGCCAATGACTGGGAAGCCCACTCCTCTGCCCGAGCAAGTTTTTCCCGCAGCTTGGAGACCCTCGCCGCATTCCCTTCATGCTCGGATCGACACTGCATCTCAACGGCAAGGGCTTCTTCCACAACAGCTCTTCTCCTATCCATCTCCAGCTTATGCCTCTGGATAGAGTTGTCTAGGCTTTCAAGCTTTGTAGTGAACTGCTCAGACATGAGGTCGTACCGAGCCTGGACATCAGCATCAAGGCTGCCCTCAGTCCGCTGCAAGTATTTGTTAATGGGTTGCTCTAAACCATTAACCACCGCCTCCAGAGCGTCAGCCACTCCAGGATTGCCAAGCCCCTTGACAACCTCGATCGAAAGCTGAGAAGTCTTCTTCAGGAGCTCAAAGTCAAGGTTCTTCGCCAACACCATCGGTATTATCATTTTTAAGCCAGTGTAGACGAGGCTGGAATGCTGCTCGATCAACGCGACTAAACCCGACTAAGCGCCCGGAGCGGCCATAATTGCAGACGAGGTAGCCACCGCCGCCTCAACAGGTGGCACGCCCGAAGAAGGTGCGATAGCGACAATCGAAGTCATCGGCATACTCGCAACAGGCGAGGTCACGATAACAGGTTCGTCCTCCCCTTGAGACGACGAAACCTCTCCGGGCGAGCTAGCCACCGAAGACACTCCTGCCTCAAAATCCGGCGCCTCCACGTCACCGCCAGGAGTCAGAACAAAGCCGGAAGGCGCTTCAACGCCATGCTCCCCGTGGACGTCATCCCCTGAAAAAAGGACAAGAAAGCAAAAATGTCAAACACAGTGGTAATCCTCCTAGGAGGAGACATCGAAACGATATTTACCCGAAACCAACGGCATATATGACGCATCTGCAGCAGATGTAGCTAAGCCACGCCTTAATGACACGATACGAACTGTCATACCTGGAGAAGGAGGTTGGCCGACCGACATCGCCAAGAGTTCGGTCAAGCCTTCCCCGAGACGCGGTCGAGGTTCATCAGCCGGAGTCTTGCTAGGCGCGCTCGCTAACGCAGGAGTAACTCCGCCCGCTACTGACCTCAGGAAAGATTCTCCCATCTGTTGGGGCCACGCAGGCAATCCCGCTCCGCTGCTTGGAGCAGCCACAGCAACAGCAGCCTCTAGCAAGGACTCTCCGGCGCCGCCAGCCAGAACTGTAGAAGGTCCCCCTCTGAAAGGCGAGGAACCTCCGGCCAAAGAATCATCCCTGATACAGGGAGATGCAGGCTCATTCCCGGGAACCTCAACATCAGGAATACGGAGAGGAAGAGCAACCGTCTCCCTCCTCCTCTTACGAAGGGAAGCTTCCTTCGGAGCAGAAGCCCGTCGCTTCCCGGACGAGACTACCAGGGCCCCCGCCGGCAGAGGCACTACACACCTCGGCAACGACACCAGAGGCTCATCCGGAGTACCAGATTCCTCCCCCTCATCAGAAGAAACCGAGGGGACTTCGACCCTTCCCCCAGGCTTGGCAGAAGGCACCCTGAAGCTCCCACGCCTATCGAAATCGCGGTGGAAAGTGTTAACCGCCACATAAAACTGGGCGTAGGAGTGAAGGATGCGCAGCTCCGTGGAGGTTGTAACGACCGGCACGATAAAAATTGCCCCCGTACAACCCATGATAAAATATCGCCACCCTCTAGCTCCATCAATGAGTCCACCCCTGGACCTGAAGCTGGTGACGACGTTGCCCACATACAACTGGTCGTACCCGAACTGCCTGGCGAACTGACTAGGCAGGTAGGGCTCGAAGAAGCAATGGTCTTCGCTCCTATACAGCAGATGGGAAGGTCTAATACAGACCAACCAATTAAATGCCTCCGGAGAAAGAACGGTCTTCCCTCGACCTGAATCCTCGAGCCACAGCCCTGACTGGTTGCGATGCATAAGAGGGGGAGTACAAAGGATCTTCCAGCCATGGCTGAGGTTCAAAACCAGCCGACAGTCTAAAACTGTATTCACATTCCAGGAGGAATACCTGTAATTCAATAGGAATATACCCCCTGAGCTGCTACCGGAACCGGGTGACATAACCCGAGAATTGTGGAGAATTAACCATCCCATCAAGTACAAGTATGGTAATTCCACCCTAGGGAAGCTCTCCCGCCGAGCTTCATCAACGAGCAACCCATCTGTCATGGCCCTCAGGCCAGCCTGTATACGGTACACCATGGCAGGAAGCAAGCCCAGTCTTGCTCCAAACACCAGGCGCACTGCCGGCCACAGGATATTACGGTGAATGCGGTCCGCGGATGCGGTGCCCGGCACCACTACTTGACGTAGCCATATGGAGAGGAAACCAGCCAGCTGGGCCTCCTTAGACAAAGGCCTGCGGCAACGCCTCAAGTAACTACAGGCCTTAGTGCCTTCCGGGTACTTTCCTACCCTCTCCACAAGAATCTGATCCGGAGCTTCAGCCTCCTCCATAAGAGTCTCCACAACCTGGGCACTGAGGATGCCCAAGCAGTTCACGGGCTCTTTCTTACAACCCGAGGCTTTCTCCGACCTGGCGGCCCTGGCTCGATGGAAGAATAGGTAAGACATCCACTTGGTGGTGTGAGCCAAATCAGAAGGCTCGTTATAAAAAGCGGTGCACGCAAAGTACTGACACATCAGCTCCTGATATACTTCTGCCACCCGAGGGTCCAAATCCCCCAACTCCCGGTTGGTGGGAACGTACTCTTCATATGGGGTATCCCCCATCGGCAGTCTCGAGACAACTGCCATCTCATGAAGGGCCAACCCCAACTCCCCTAGTGGAGTGGCGAAGGTCTCGGTGAGCGGAATGTACCGCTCCATCAGTGCCAGGAACAAATTAGGGTTCGGAGGCAGCCCGACGCTCGTCGCACTCACAGCGGCATATAGTCCGATGCCCTCCAACTCTCTCTGGAAGTGCTTTAAGGCCCAGTCAACTAGGCATCTCCATCGGGGGTTCGTTGGGGCAATCCACCCATTGCACCGAGGATTCTTCTTGGGATATACCCCACCTCGACCCATGAAGTCATTGTAGAAGGTCGGCAATTGGACCGGCTGGATCACCGAGCTATCTTCACTTGGAATACTGCCCGGGCACAGTCCTCGGAACAGCGTCACAACGCCAAAATGGCGACTAACAAACGACCCCTGGTCAGCGCCTTTCAGATGAAAGATCTTCCCCGGCTTCCCGTGAAGATCAGGAGTCAGCTTCCAAGACATCTTCCTGGGATGCGTAGCATGGGAGAAGGCCGAGATGGGATAATCCCTCGGCATCGTCGGTAGGTACAAGACCAAATCCCCGACAGGGAAAACCTAAGGCTCCCTCTTGGGCTTCGTCTGGGACTGTTTATCAATCATGTCCCCAAAAAGGAAAGCCGGCTTTATGTACCGCTCCCCATCTACACGTACCAAGGGTTCACCGTTGATCATACTCAACAGCATTCGCTCACCCTGGGCCGATATCAGGATCTCCCTTCCCTTAGGATACTGGGGTCCAGAGATGGGAAATGCCACATGGGACAGATCCTCCAGATAGTTCGAGTGCAGCATCCCGCAGCGGAGCCCATCACCTCAGCCAATGGGGACTCACCCATATCAACTGCAAGATAATGCAAAGAAGATAGGTCATTACAAGTCTGGCACAAACACACGGACCAAGGAAACGACAGTCTGTGCTTTACGCCAAGATTGTACAAATTTGGTCACCTTACGCCGGAAGTCTCCTCCACAAACGTAAAATTCAAATTTTATGAAATACGCCAATTTTTGGTAGCCCGAGCTATTTATGCCCAGAGCTACGAAAATACGGAGTCTTTGCGCTGACACATTAGAAATGTGGGCATAAAAGATGAAAATGCCTCCGTGCGTCATCTTCCTCAAAAGAGGCTATCAGCATAGAAGACGACCTAGCGCAGTCACGTTCAACGTGTGCGAAGGATTTTTCGTCGTTTGTGTCATCCCAAAAAGTTCTACCTCTAAAGCCGGGAGCGCTAGTCGTCGGCGGGATGCTCCCCTCAGAGGGAAGTTCACCTTGCCCGACCGGAGATTCCCTCGCCGGGACAGAAGAATGAGAAGAAGAACCTATGCTCTTTCCCTTAGCGGAGGGGGTTTGTTTCGGCGCCATTTCTGAAAGACTCGAAGTGCTCGGAGAAAGAACGAAGAAAAACTCGAACAATCGAAAGCTCTCTTTCGCAAAAGACAGATGAAAAGTTTTTCTTTCCAGAAGCTGGGGATATATATACAGTCCGGGTCGACTCCTCGAATCCTCGGACGAACCCCTCGAGACCCTAACCAAATCTCACAAATTAATAGTTGATCATGATTGGATGCTACGTCAGCCCACTACCCTTGGAAGATGGACAGTCAGCGAATTCGAAAAGTTTTTTCGTGCAAGACGGTTCAGCGGGTTCTACGCTAAATGATCTTTCTACGCTCGACAGCAACGGATCTACGGTTTTACGCTCGCAAGCTGCAAGTCTATAGTTTTACGCCCGGATGCCTTTGTGCTCGGTAGCTTTTATGCTCGAGAGGCCACAAACCCACGACTTTACGCTCAGCAGATACCAAATCGACGATCTCACGCTCGGTGGCGCTCAGTTTACGCTCACCAGCAACAGATCCGCAAACCTCACGTTCGAAGAAATTTTCTTTTCAGGAGCTACAAATCAAACAGTTCTACGCTAAAGGAGCTTTTCTACGCTCGGCAGCTACGAATCTAGCGGCTTTACGTTCGACAGCAACAAGTCTATGGTTTTTCTTGCCCGGATGCCTTTGTGCTCGGTAGCATTCTATGCTCGAGAGGCAACAAACCTACGACTTCACGCTCAGGAACCACAGGTCTACGATTTCACGCTCGATGGTGTTCTACGCTCACAGGCTACAGATCTACAGTCCTACGCTAAAAGGAGCTTTTCTACGCTCGACAGCTACGAATCTAACGGCTTTACGTTCGACAGCTACAAGTCTATGGTTTTTCTTACCCGGATGCCTTTGTGCTCGGTAGCATTCTATGCTCGAGAGGCAACAAACCTACGACTTCACGCTCAGGAACCACAAGTTTACGATTTCACGCTCGATGGTGTTTTACGCTCAAGAGGCTACAGACATGATTTTTCGCTCCACGACTTTCCGTATATCCAAACAGTCCCCAAGGCGGTCAAGTGCAAAGAGTTCATTCAGAAGATACTCGTTCTTGACCCAAAGCATCCCCAAGTACCCGAAGTATGCAGAGTTCAAACATTGAGAAATTACTCCTCTCGGGTCCAGAAAACTGGAGGTTCATCCATATTCCAGTCTGAACATCTCGTCTATCAAAGTGGCAACTCAGTTTGACAGCCAAAAACCTCGACCCTGTTCCAAGGGAGTTTCGAGAGATCATTCTTGAAGACGAATTCTGAACAAAACGAAATTTCGCTCATCAGAGAGGCAACAGTTCAGAAATTCTACGCAGTCCTAGCAACAGGACAGTTCTAAATGTTCAAAGTGCTCAGCAGCGTTCTATGGACTATCCGCTATGCATAAAGGACAGGGCCTAATACTCTTTCTATCAGAGTCAGCATAAAGATTCAGACGTGTCAAAGCTGCACATATTCAGACTTCACAAGCAACGTATGGCAAGACGATCATATGGAAAAGAAGACGATTTTATTAAAGATTAAAATCATGATTACATATGAGGGAAATCCAATCTATAAGGGTTTTTCTCTATTTCTCATGATTACATCTGAGGGAAACTCCGTCTACAAAGGAGTCCCCCCATCATCGTCCGAAGATCGCCTAGAAGCTGTACTGACAGGTTCTCACATGGGTGAAGGTCTTCCTCTTCTTCGAGGGCTGTTCATCGACTACCACAGTCATGAACAAGATGATCCTCCATTCGCCATGGCCGATCCAGTTGAGGCTTCTTTAAGCCCAACTCGATTGGGGACGATAGATTATAGTTTGTCTAATCTCGTCCGCGGGGATCTCAGAGGAAGATACACAGCATGCCAGCCGCTGTGGGCCAATACGACCCTTCCTCTCTCCTGGGGCAACGCCATACAAAGTTGCTGATTATCCCGAGCAAGGGAGGCTAAGATGTCCTTCCATGATCCATCGTTGCAGTGGATACTTGCTCGAAGATGCCGTCTTTTACGGCTCCCTACATGCTGAAAGAACATGATCTCCTTCTTCCTCAGATCGATCCGACGAACTCCGACGATCATCTCTGCATGACAATGGGAATGTAGTGAAGACAGGTTCACCCCCCCAGCCTTTTATAGGCAAAAGAGATCACAGCGGTCCCCAATAAATCCGCCATAAAGTCAGCATCGACCGTTTCAACGCTCCATTCAGAAATGTTTCGAGGTACGAGGGGCCGTTCATGCTTCATTCAAAGCGTTTCAAATTTCGAGGAATTTAAAAGCTTTGAAGGGGGTCTTGTAGAAGCATGAAAAAAAGGCTTGGAAGATCTACGCAGCGTCTTGATACAGAGCAGCGTAGGCAGAGGCCTTCAGAGCCATCCAGCGTAAAACAGGGTTCTTCATCGCCTCCATGGCGTAAAACCCAGTCGCTCTCAAAGCAGCGTTAAAGCGTACGAGGAACGCTTCGTATTCCCAAAAAGAAACTGTCCAGTCACGCAGTAAACATGATCTCCTTCTTCCTCAGATCGATCCGACGAACTCCGGCGATCATCTCTGCATGACAATGGGAATGTGGTGAAGACAGGTTCACCCCCCCAGCCTTTTATAGGCAAAAGAGATCACAGCGGTCCCCAATAAATCTGCCATAAAGTCAGCATCGACCGTTTTAATGCTCCATTCAGAAAAGTTTTGAGTTACGAGGGGCCGTTCATGCTTCATTCAAAGCGTTTCAAATTCCGAGGAATTTAAAAGCTTTGAAGGGGGTCTTGTAGAAGCATGAAAAAAATGCTTGGAAGATCTACGCAGCGTCTTGATACAGAGCAGCGTAGGCAGAGGTCTTCAGAGCCATCCAGCGTAAAACAGGGTTCTTCATCGCCTCCATGGCGTAAAACCCAGCCGCTCTCAAAGCAGCGTTAAAGCATACGAGGAACGCTTCGTATTCCCGAAAAGAAACTGTCCAGTCATGCAGTAAACCTGACCTCTGACTTCTGACAAAAAGTGCTACACAGCTACCCAAACGACGGCTAGGAACGGGAGCAGACCCCTCGGGACGCGCTCTATAGTATGATGGCGGATCTCAGCATTTAATGCAGAGGATTTGGTTAAAATATCACCAAACCGGCGCTTACTAAAATCCCCCGGTGTAAACCGCTCTTTTGCGTGCAAAGAAAACACGCTGCCTTGTTTTACACAGACAAACATAGGCTGTTTTACGTTCCGTAGAAGACAAACCGCCTGCCACGTCAAAAACTGTGCTTCGTACAGGGCTCGAGGCACGTCTCTCCGCCAAAGCACACAGAGCGGTGACAGTGTCCCCTCAAGGCACGTCTCTCCGCCAAAGCACACAGAGCGGTGACAGTGTCCCCTCAAGGCACGTCCCTCCGTCAAAACGCACAGAGCGGTGACAGTGACCCCTCAAGGCACGTCCCTCCGTCAAAACGCACAGAGCGGTGACAGTTTCCCCTCAAGGCACGTCTCCGCATTTAATGCACAGGATGATGGCAAATCTCTGCCAAAGATTTGATCTCCAAAAGCCGTAATTCCGGCTAAAGACGTCCACATCAGCACCCTGGCACGGTACACAGCGGCTTCTACACCCATTCAGGATCTGTGCTCCTACGGCTTCCGTACCCCCTCAGTCTCTACGACTGCTCGGCTTCCACGCCTACTCGGCTTCTATGCCTGTTCGGCTTCTATGTCTGCTTGGCTTCTACGCCCCCTCAGTCTCTACGACTACTCGGCTTCCACGCCTACTCGGCTTCTATGCCTATTTGGCTTCTACGCCAAGGTGACAGACATTTGGCTTCTACGCCAACCTCTTCTACACAATGGATACCTACCTACGTGGCTTTTACGCCGTGATCTTAGTAGCAATTGTACGCGTTGTGTCCCCTTAGTTGGACCCGCGTCACACGCTCATTCAAAAGATCATCTATACGTAGGCATTGGTTACTTTAACCGTTGTGTAAAAGGGTGTTGTACTTTCCACTTCTCGGTTGTTACACCGATGGAGTGGTCACTGTCACCAAAACTCTATAAATAGAGACCCCTATCAATGGGGAACAAGGTCGACAATTTGGAAGATCGAACCAGGTCGGAAAATTTGGCCAAGAATACCAATATCAGATCAAAGCTCAAAACTTTGAAAGAAGGATCGAACAAGGTCACCGAACCGGAGATCAAGAGGGAGAGACAGAGAGAGAGAGAAGAATACAGAGCTCAGGCAAGGAATAGGGAGCGACGACCTTCAGCATCGCGCATCCACCCTCCTTCGCAACCTCCGAAGCTGCATCCTGTCTTCCACGGCACTTCTTCAACATCGTGTAGCCCAAGGGCTAAAGTTATCGACCGCAGATCAGACACCTATAGTAATTTATACCCAGATTAAATAAATTGTACTCCCGCATCCTCGTATAGGATCGAATTGTACAAGTTTGTTTGTAAACCAAAGGGCACGGGTCTCGTATAAACCCTGTCATTGAAATACACTTTTATTCTTTCGTTTAATACCACAAACACACCCAAGTATTTCTTGGACATAAAGTTTTATATATAACAAAATAAATAGAAATAAATAACATAAAATAAATGTAACTAAAAACTACTATGGCAAGGTATATTGCCTGGCGGAGATTTGGTGTTGAAACAAGGCAAGGCAACAAGTATAACGAACCATAAAATATAGAAGCTAAAAAAATGTCCTAGGATGCTGCAACAGACATCACCAATATTTTCAGAATAAGCGAGATTGTCAAAAAATACTACCCTTTCGTCCAATTTGAAAACATGGACTAGAACGGTAATTTTTTGTCAAAGTGGTATCCACTTTTGGGCTATTGCTGTCACTACCACAATCCAAATGAGGGCATTTGTGTAAATTCACTATTTGAATAATTATGAATTTAATTAATCTGTTGAGTTTGATAAACTATTTTTATATTGTTAGTGATATTTGGTTTTAGGTAAAACCCTAGAATGCATTATGACTAAACCCTAATTTGAAAACCCAGTTCTAGAGAAACCCTAGAATTTAAATTTTAGGTTTGGACCTCAAACCTTAGACTGACTAAACCTGAGTTAATTAGGTTCTACATGACCTAACCTGGGGGGGGTTTAACCTAAAACTATGCATTAGAAACCCTAACTGGTTTAATATAAAAGGGAGGCTCTCTCAAAGCCATTCTTCATGTAGAAAGAAGAAACCCTAGCCTCCATCAAGAAAACCATCTTTCCCCCACCACAAATTCGGAATTAAAACCCTAGGATTCTATCTTCCTCTTCCAAAGCAAGGGAAGCAAGGAACTTGGGTCAAGGAACCTTGGGGAAGAAGAACTTCCATTATAGAAACCATCTCAATAGGTAAAATCCGATTTTAATCCCTTTAATTCCTGTTTTTCTGTTATAGATGGTCATTAGGAACCCACCTTGTGGTGTAGGTTTCGATTTAGGGATTCTACATGAGGACCTAGGAGATCTAGGGTTTTGGTGACCTAAGGTTGAATTTTTCCTAATTTCGTGAACCCTAACCCTAGAGGTTTGCTAGTGGACCGATTTCATCCCTAAATATTGTTTAGATCCCGGTTCTTAGGGTTTTGTTTGGGGATTTATGGGTTTGTATGTAAATTCATTTTTCTGTACCACATATGTTTGATGAAATGATTACTAAGGGATTAACTTTCTAATCTATTCAATATAACCTATTTTTATGTATAATATATATATATGCACACATATATTTGCATATGGATTGATTGAGTGGTGTGTTTTGGGGAGGATGCACTGTAGGGATTCACTGTGCACAGTCGGGCATCAGAGGGTGTGTGGCTGTGTATGAGTTCAGTGGGGAGAAGAACCACTGTGTGTGTCTTAAAATTTTCCAATACCTATGTGACTTTGTATCAGTGTCTACATATACTGTGTGTAGTAGTTTAGAAACCTTTAGTGTCTCAGTTAATTAGAACCTGTGTTGCCTGTGTGCACAGTCGGGTTTGGTCCAGATCTGTGCAGTGATTACTGTGGGCTCATGTAGGGTTATGGCATTTGGGTTTAGTATCAGTGTCAGGATTTTATGTATCAGAAATACATGTGAGATTAGTGCCTGTGTACCTGTAAGTGAGTTAATGTGTGAGTATCCCAGATTTTAGTTGCATTTGTGAGAGTGAGTAAACAGTAGGTATGTATTAGATAACTGTGTTTCTGTGTGTTGAGGTGTAGTTAGGAGTATGTGTGTGAGTGATACTGTGTAGTGAGGACTTATGTGTATGAGTTGAGAATTAGAGTATCAATGAACAACAGTGTGATATCTGTGTGTTTTAAATATCTGTGTGTGTCGGAGTGCAAGGAGGATTCTGTGTAGTGTAGGTAATTAAATTTTTGTGGGTGTGCAGGATTCAGTTGGGAGTAATGCAGTGAGATTTGAGGGTATTAGAACTGTGTATCAGATAGGGGGAAAAGAGTTAGGTCCTGTGTAGTGAGTTCTGTGTGTTTATCAGTGTGTTGAGTGTATAAATTTGAGAGAGTATGTTGTATGAGTGTGAGAGAGAGGAGTGGGTCAGTGTATTGATTTATGTGTGTATGCCAGTGAGCTGAGAGTGCAGTGTGTCTTGTTTGGTGAATCACTGTGTACAGGTCTTATGTATCAGTAACTGCTTATGTATCAGTAAACTTCAGTGTGTGTGTAGGAGTTATGTCTCTGAGCGTATATGGCTGTGTGTAATTCTGAGAGGAATACACCTGTGTGTATACACATGTGTGTGTCCCTGTGCTGAAACATCAGTGAAGTATTGGGGAACTGTGTGAGTGATAACTTCCCAAGTGTCAATGTGAACCAATTTGTACCAGTGTGTATCAGTTAGGTAAGGACAATATGTGTGTTTACCTGTGTGTGCTGTGTGTGCAGGGAGTTTATCAGTGTGTATGTAGATTATAGTATGTCAGACAAGAACCACATGTGTGTGAGTTTCAGTGTATCTACCTGTGTCAGTGCAGTGAGTGCCTATTAGTGTGTCTCAGTACATTCCAGTTTCACTAGGTGTAGTGCAGTGAACTGTGTGTGCATCTGCAGTATGTATCAGCATACATATTAGAGTGAGTGTAGTGTGTCTCTGTGCAGAATTAGTGTATCAACTAGATCATAGTATGCAGGGAAATTCTGTGTGTGTTGAAGGTGTTTTCTGGGCAGTGTAGGTATTGAGTAGCAGTGTATCCATGATACATGAGGGTGTAGATGATTGTATATGATTTGGGTTATTGAGTTTCCCTATTAGTATTAGTAGTTGGGTAGGGGTTAGTATATATATACAACTATTAGTCTAGACAATTAGTGGTAGAATAATATCTATGCTAGCATATAGTTTAGCTACATGTATAAATGTATATATGTAGATATATAGATATACATGTATTGTATTATAACTAGTATCTATATGGTATTGAGGTACATTAGTGTTAGTATCTATGACCTAGTATAAACCTTAGATATGACCTAGAAGCCTCACACTTAATTATTTAAACATGTTACTCTTTTGATTTAATATCTGACATTAATTTTCCATAAATAGGTCATTGTGATTCCACTTTGGACATCGATCCTTACACTTTGCTCAGGACCACAGGCGACTACATTCTCTAACAGTTTTTATTGTTGATTATTACTATAATTTAGTTGTATTACATACTTGATTCCGACACTATGGATACACGGATTAGCACCCTAGATCCCCATCATGAGGAGTCGTGATTGGAATCCATCGTGCTAGCTGGGGGATGGGGAACTATTAGTAGATTATGTGATCATATCCAAACATTTACAAGCATCATAGCTCACCCCACTTCTCACGTCGGGTGCAGCCTGACCATTTACATGCATCATAGCTGTTATATATGATTAACCTGACCACTACATGTATCA
Source organism: Iris macrosiphon (assembly GCA_036927795.1). Classification (NCBI taxonomy): domain Eukaryota; kingdom Viridiplantae; phylum Streptophyta; class Magnoliopsida; order Asparagales; family Iridaceae; genus Iris; species Iris macrosiphon. Next base: position 74,248,074 of record JAYESA010000006.1, on the reverse strand, counting down.
TAGCTAACCATATGGTTAGCCTGGCCTACAAGAATCATAGTTAATCATATATAACCAGCCTGATCAAGTCCCAAGCTGATCACATAATAAACTGATAATTCAAACACTTAGCTAGATGTCTATTTTATTCAGATTCACATGCTCTAGCATTCACTGTCTATTGTTCATTGCTAGATGCTCTATTGCCTATTTCCATTTCTCCAGTACTTTACATTTCCAGCATTTATTTCCATCTTGTATTTCTTACACTGTTTATAGTCTTTGTCAATTTAATGAAACTGCTGTTAGTGCTTGTGCTTCGCTCCAATCCTGACAGGATAACATTTTTCAGAGGACCTGGAGAGCTTGTGCCCCACTCATTACGGCCCAGGATTAGAGGGAGATTTCACTCCAGAAACCCCAGAGGAGTTGCCTAGCCTAAAAGAGAATGTACCTGGCAATTCTTAGATTATTTTTCTGTATTTATTATTCTAGACTGAGACTTGTCACGCCCCGTGGCGTCCCCCGAGTCGTGACCGCCGTGCGGGCCTGGAGTTGCGCCCGCACAAGGCTTTAATGATTTGCATAGCAAACACATATTCAGAGTACGCAGATAAATTGAAACACAGATTTGAAACATAGAAAAGTTCTCTTTATTGATAATGAACATCTATTAGAAACTCTTGAACGAGTTAGCTAATATGCCGAACGGCTTACAAAAGGGTTGACTCAAAATGAGATAGCAGTCCTGTACATTACATCCTTTTATAAACTCAAAACGATAAAGACCTCCAGGCTGGAGGATCGCTTTGCCACGGAGCTGCATTTGTGTATGAAGAGTTGCAGCTTCAAACTTCAGAAGGCTTTAGGGCGCGGTGAAGATGCGCGAACAGCTGGACTGGATCGGGAAGACGACTTCGGCTCCTCGCTCGGTTCGCCTTGGTGCGGAGAACCTGTTTCAACGAGGGTCAGCATATCGAAACATGCTGGTGAAGGCGAGCTAGCCTGACTATACCAATCAACACGTTGTTTAGTGAAGCATGCATATTTTGTGGGTTTCTATCTTGCCTTAGTTCATTTACAAGTAAGCAGCATATTGAATTTACTGAAATGAACGTGCCACCGTTAGGTGGATTTTACCTGACCGTCTGAATTACCTGTACAATACTTACCATGCCTTCCCTGCCACGAAGACATAAGTTAGTATGCAACAGGTTTAAATATACACGTTGGGATCACTGGCTAGGAGCCATAGTGGACCGTTTAGTCTTTGAACGAAGATGGTGTGCAACGAAGCATGTGAGGCGCTGCACGCCATCCCGTTCGCACGTGAGACTATCGTGAAGTTCCGCCCGGACCGGATCGGTGCCAGTGCCCCAGCGACCGTCCGTGGAACCCGTTACCTTGTGCACAAGTTGTCCGTGATCAATCGTTCGTGGCACGTTAACGTTGATGCAGTTGAGGCACGTGAACAAGATAAGCAATATTGCATGATTCGTTTACATTGCAACTACGTTATATTCATGCATCAGGATATACGTTTAAACTTGTATCTATGCATTTGATGAACATTTCGAACGAACAAGCATGCAAAAATATAACCGTTCACAAGTTTATTGACAAGCATAATGAACCCAGTCTATTCTCTTTTATCTTGGTTTCTTTTATTATTACTTGGTATCGTTTGATCGGGGCAACGGAGTGAAGCTGGAAGCAGAGCTAGCTAATCGGGTTGGTAGCCACTCACTTAGATTTTGGAAGGGAGAAGGAAAGAGGTGCTTCACGACTCCGCTCGTAAGCCACCTACTGCTCGTTCACCTGCACACGAACAGCTCGATTAATACTTCTTCCTCTCTTTCCAATCTCGGAATAGAAGTGCAAGTCAATGAACGAAAACAATGAAAACCATCGAAACCGTTCAAGGAAAACAAGCAAATCCCAAAACCAACTCAAAGCACGAAAGCAATAAGCGATATCGAAAACCGAGGCAATAAAGATAGCAGCGGAGAGGTCCCTCCTGACTCTGCCGCTAAGCCGATCCTTGGGGCGCAGTCCACCGAATATGGGAATCGATTCCGAAGAAACAAATCCATAACGAGGACGAGTTCTTAATTCAATCTATCCTGATCGAACGATACCGTCTTGTGTTTCTTAACCGCGCTCTCCGCATCGGGAGAACGGGGCGCTACATCCTACCCAACCAATTGGAAGTTTTGTCCCGAAACTTAAGAACAATGCTTACCGTTAAGGGTGATGAACAGAATAGTTTGGGCAATCACGGATTCGGTGGGTGGAGTCACCGCAAATGAGGTATTGCCCGAGTTTCTTGCGGCACTTATCGGACGTGTGCCCTAGTTTCTTACAGAAATTGCATGAAGGCCCTGGGTTTGCTCGTTGTGGACCGCCGTGGTTAGGGCGCTTTGCAGCGGTATTTCCTCCATCGTTGCCTTGGCGTTTGTGATTGTAGGTATGCACAGCGCCGGTGGAAACGTGAGGATACAGTGGCTCGAGCGATAGGGCGTGATTCATGACTTCACGCATGGTTCCATACTGATTATTGGCCACGTGCGAATGGATGGCAGGATGGAGACCACCTTCAAACCTTCTAGCTCGACTCGCTGCATCAGGTAAATAGGCCCTAGCGAATTTGGAGAGTCGGTTGAATTCGGCGGAATACTCTTTAACTGTCATCCTGCCTTGCCTCAGTTGCACGAAGTCATTTTCCATCTTACGTTGCACTGGAGGGGGTATATACTCCTCTTCAAACGCGGCACGAAAGGTCGTCCACGAGATCGCCTCCTCTCCGTGATCAAATTGGAGAGATCGTCGATGCACGTCCCACCAATCGTGTGCGTTGAGGCGGAGCTGCAGTTGCGCGCAGGCGACGCGCTTATCTTTGGGGACCTCTAGCAGAGTGAAGTGATCTTCGATCTCGGCTAGCCAATCAAGAGCTACCACTGGGTCCTCAGTCCCGTTGAATGGGGTGTTGCAGACTTTCTTGAAATGGCCCAAGTTGAAGGCAGTCACGTCCCTCAGCCTTGGGATTTGAGGCGTCTCCACTTCAAGCACGGGCTGTTCCACCGGAGTCGTTGCTGTTGCGGCAGAATGGTTGGCAGCCAAAGTCTGAACGATTTATTGCAGGGCATCGACCTGCTTCTGTTGGACTGAGAATCGGGTCTCTAGATTACTCTCGAGCTTGGCTTGGCGAGCATCGTCTCGTTGTCGTTGCGATTCTAACATTTGCATTACCCGCTCAAGCGGGTCGACCTGAGACATGCCTCTTTGGCTTCGAGAGCTTCCCGAATTGCCCGAACTGCTTTCTTGTGTTTCGATCGGTGGTTGCGCTGCAGATTGCGCTGGATCCATTCCTTCAAAAGAAGGTAAATTATATTAGGATCATAATGTATTATGGACTTATTGCATGAACGTATCTCATTTTGGCCAAGCGAGTTCAAGAGTTCGCACAGGAATTTTGATCGTTAAAGGAACTTTTCCAGCACGAAGTCTAAGGAACTTTGAATCTGTGCTCTGATACCACTATGTCACGCCCCGAGGCGTCCCCCGAGTCGTGATCGCCGTGCGGGCCTGGAGTTGCGCCCGCACAAGGCTTTAATGATTTGCATAGCAAACACATATTCAGAGTACGCAGATAAATTGAAACACAGATTTGAAACATAGAAAAGTTCTCTTTATTGATAATGAACATCTATTACAAACTCTTGAACGAGTTAGCTAATATGCCGAACGGCTTACAAAAGGGTTGACTCAAAATGAGATAGCAGTCTTGTACATTACATCCTTTTATAAACTCAAAACGATAAAGACCTCCAGGCTGGAGGATCGCTTTGCCACGGAGCTGCATTTGTGTATGAAGAGTTGCAGCTTCGGACTTCAGAAGGCTTTAGGGCACGGTGAAGATGCGCGAACAGCTAGACTGGATCGGGAAGACGACTTCGGCTCCTCGCTCGGTTCGCCTTGGTGCGGAGAACCTGTTTCAACGAGGGTCAGCATATCAAAACATGCTGGTGAAGGCGAGCTAGCCTGACTATACCAATCAACACGTTATTTAGTGAAGCATGCATATTTTGTGGGTTTCTATCTTGCCTTAGTTCATTTACAAGTAAGCAGCATATTGAATTTACTGAAATGAACGTGCCACCGTTAGGTGGATTTTACCTGACCGTCTGAATTACCTGCACAATACTTACCATGCCTTCCCTGCCACGAAGACACAAGTTAGTATGCAACAGGTTTAAATATACACGTTGGGATCACTGGCTAGGAGCCATAGTGGACCGTTTAGTCTTTGAACGAAGATGGTGTACAATAAAGCACGTGAGGCGCTGCACGCCATCCCGTTCGCACGTGAGACTATCGTGAAGTTCCGCCCGGACCGGATCGGTGCCAGTGCCCCAGCGACCGTTCGCGGAACCCGTTACCTTGTGCACAAGTTGTCCGTGATCAATCGTTCGTGGCACGTTAACGTTGATGCAGTTGAGGCACGTGAACAAGATAAGCAATATTGCATGATTCGTTTACATTGCAACTACGTTATATTCATGCATCAGGATATACGTTTAAACTTGTATCTATGCATTTGATGAACATTTCGAACGAACAAGCATGCAAAGATATAACCATTCACAAGTTTATTGACAAGCATAATGAACCCAGTCTATTCTCTTTTATCTTGGTTTCTTTTATTATTACTTGGTATCGTTTGATCGGGGCAACGGAGTGAAGCTGGAAGCAGAGCTAGCTAATCGGGTTGGTAGCCACTCACTTAGATTTTAGAAGGGAGAAGGAAAGAGGCGCTTCACGACTCCGCTCGTAAGCCACCTACTGCTCGTTCACCTGCACACGAACAGCTCGATTAATACTTCTTCCTCTCTTTCCAATCTCGGAATAGAAGTGCAAGTCAATGAACGAAAACAATGAAAACCATTGAAACCGTTCAAGGAAAACAAGCAAATCCCAAAACCAACTCAAAGCACGAAAGCAACAAGCGACATCGAAAATCGAGGCAATAAAGATAGCAGCGGAGAGGTCCCTCCTGACTCTGCCGCTAAGCCGATCCTTGGGGGCGCAGTCCACCGAATATGGGAATCGATTCCGAAGAAACAAATCCATAACGAGGATGAGTTCTTAATTCAATCTATCCCGATCGAACGATACCGTCTTGTGTTTCTTAGCCGCGCTCTCCGCATCGGGAGAACGGGGCGCTACAAGGCTGAGTTGTATTTATTATTCTGTGATTTTGTGAGGTCATCTAGACCCAAGATTTCAGTTGGACTTATTGTGGTTGGTTTATATTAGAACTCTTTTCGATTCTCATCGTGCCATTATTTTCTATTAGCTTGTGATTGAGTATATCATAGAACTATGGATTATTTATCATTGTCCTCCGTGCGGAGTTGAGACTATTGACAGGATATATTATATGTTGAGACCTAGACAGCGTTCTACCGCCGATGCTGCGGCATAGGCTGGACGTACCCACGATTCATGCCCAAATTCCGGGTGCGGGTCGTGACAATTGCACCAAAAAATATACCACGAGTAAAGGTCTCTAAATTGGACAAATTATAGGTCAAAAAAAATCTTAATTGATGTTAGGAACTCAATGTTATGTCCAGTTTTGGATTCCGGCAAGCCTATCACAAAATCGCTTATCAAGTCGAATCGTAGGGCCACAAAACGACGATTTGTCGACTGTCTCAGAATCGATCACAACTTGGGTCACAGGATAAGTCAAATGCTGCGAGTTCAATGGTGCATGTTTTATAGCAATCCAATAAGCACACACAAACTAATAGAAAATTTTGTAAAATACTGATACAGGAGGGCTTTAGACTGATATGGGTTGATTCCGACGTGCACACACGTCCAAATTAACTTACGCGAAAGTCCACATGTCAGGATATACCAATAGCACCTTTCGGTATAATTGGTACGCGACGAGGTGGTCCTGTTTCGTAGGGCACACTATGTATCACAAATTTTAAGTTTTGGAAAATATGATATTGGTCGTTTTGGAAAGAGAATAATTTGATAAATAAGAAAACTAAGAAAAACTAAAATAATAAAAATAATCCTGGATATGTTGTGAATATTTTTCTTTAAATAGATTTTGAAAATATTTAACGAGTTGGTAGAAAACTAGAGATGAACATGGGTACTTGGACTAAATTTCAGAATTATTTTGTATAATTTTTTGTCCAACTTTCGATCGACTTTTCGATCAATCCAGGGCACATAAAATTATCATACTTTAAGGGATTCCTAAATAGTTAGTTTGTCTATAAGAACGAAGAAATCGTTCGAAAAAAGAACGAGAGGTGAGAGAGATATGATACCTCGAAGAGAGGGGGTTCAGGACCACGGGATGATGTCAAGCGTGCGTGCGGTCAGTCGGCCAAATCTGGTGGCGCTCTATGGTCGGCGACGGCGGCGGGCAGAAGTCGAAAAGATAGAGGATGGGTAGAGTTAGGGTTTGGGTTTTGGTATATATATATATATATATATATATATATATATATATATATATATATATATATATATATATATATATATTGATAGAGAGGGAGGGGGTCGGCAGTCGTTCGTATGCGGGGGAGGATTTTGTTTTAGTTACTGGGTTTGGGTTAGTATTAGTTATTAGGCTTGGGTTTTCTTTTTTTTCTTTTTATTTTACTCTTATATATATATATATATATATATATATATATATATATATATATATATATATATATATATATATATATATAAGAAAAACTATAAAATTTCAAGAAAAGTTTCTAACACTTACTAAATAATTTGTACGAAAAAGTTTTTTTTATGAAACATTTATGGTTATCTAATATCGATAAATATTTATATAGTTAAATAAATCAAGGAACTATATTATCTAAATAGCTAAGCAAATAACTAAAATAAATATCCAATAATTAAATAAATAAAAATACTAAAAACTATAAATTAGAATTCTGGGTTTACACCACACCTTTTGGCAAACTTGTCTTCAGGCACAACCCGCTACCCATGAATATGAATCTTGGGGACCTAGCTGCGGCTCTCTAGAAATAGGTTAACAAGGATCTTTCGCCTGAGCGACAAGAGAAGATTGCCGAGCAGACTCCTACATTCTTGTTGAGTTAGATCTACTCGGGGGAGATTTTCGCTAAAGACGGGAAGCACTTCTTCAAGAAGTCGTACTTCTTGTTTGGTGATGCACTGAAATCTTCTAAACCCGAGTTGGGAACGACCAGGAAGAATTGGTCTTTCACATTCCGCAAGACGGAGATGTCATTTCCTGCCATTGAATGTCACCTACCTTTGTCGGACTTGAAGGTGATGATGATTCAACGACAGATGGGCTAGAATTTAACCCTAAGCCATATGGGGCACTCCTTGGCAATATCCGGTGTGGTACCAAAAGAAATAAGGGGAATTTTTATAACGCGAAGGAGTCATCCTCGCACTCCTTGCTGGGACTGAAGCTTGGTCTCATCAAAAGTGACCTGGGACCAAACTTTATCATATATACGGTAGGCATCTTCCTTCATCAAGTTTCCAAGAAGGGGACCTATCCCACAGGACAGTTGCGGGCTCTCAGCTGGGGACATTGTAACGCCTCATGGTGCTGCCAGACCCAGTGGATTCTGAAAAACTACGAGTGGGAGCTCAGGTCTGCAGACTTGTTCTTCGTCGTAAGGGGTATATGTTACGGTTTGTAGAAGAACCGCCCCATGCTCGTTGCCTTGATGGAGTTGTACAACCTTCGCACGGGGACCTTTTTTACCCTCGGCGATGAGATGGGACTAGCCTTGTATGATATACATGTCATCTCAAAACTCCCTTGGGTGACGAACTTTATGAAGAGTATACCCCGAGCAATAAAAACCTTGGGAAGTTGAAAGTAGAGACCCCGGAGATCCTGACGGTGTACCAATAATTGCTATGCCATAACGGCATTTGCCAGAGGTCTTCGAAGAAGAAGAAGAAGAATTCTACTGAGAGGTCTTCTCCTCACATCACGACTTGGACTCGCTATCTCTTTCCGGAGCCGAAAGAGTCCAATAGAGTTTATGTTCAGGCACCACGGTCCTAATATGAAGTAGTTGATTCCATCCAGGCACAAAAGAAAATTGCTGCCATGAGGAAGGAACTGAGGGCTGCTCGGAGTAAGAGGATGAACCCTTAACGAGCTGAGTGTCATCGAAGACGATCTTAGCTTCTTTTATAAGGACACACACAAGTTGTCCCCTAAGGTCGTACTTGGCGTGATACCTGATGCTATGGTTGATCAACTACGTAGTCCTGGGCGGGTCTAGAATGATAGAAAGGATCAGCCGCACCCTCATTTTACCTACCGTGAAGTTGGCTTTCAGCCACAAGCTGGCCTTTCTACCAGCCATGGTGTGTTGCATCCATTGTAGTCTCCGTAACTTTACCGAGAAGGTGGAGGAGCATCTTGGTAAGGGGCATTTCAATATGGTTGGGCTCCCTTACTATTACTTGATGGTTGGCTTCTCCTGTATCATAGGTCCTTGATGAGCCCTGGGACCAATGAGGACATAGTAGCTGTTGATGCCCTGATCCGCAGGTATCGGATAATAAAATAGAAGTATGATATGGTCCCCATTGGTAGGAGAGAGCTCTCCTTCATGACTAGTTGGACCTTCTTTATGTTCGAGCCATAGTTTATTGACGACGAAAGAAACGTCGTTCATTACGATGATGGGCGGCACTTGAAAGTTTGTATGATAGGATCTTTTGCTGGCTTCAAGCTATATGTTCCTCTCATATAGGGTATCAGAATAAGGCTACTATTTTTGTAGAACCTTACTTGGCCAGCCAGTTCGCTCATCAGTTCGGCTACACTCAGCTCTTACTGGGTCATCTGAGTGCTTCTCTCGGATATAGTAGCAATTTGCTCGACGGGGCCCGAGCACGGAGTCACTCTAACGCTACTAGCACCGAGGTTCAGTTTCAATTGCCAACAGCCAGATTCGTACCGAGAATAATGTACACAGCAAAACATAGGAACTCTTGAATGAAAATTGAAAAGAGATGTAGCTCCAGTTCCTTCGAAAATGGTAAGATCTTTGGCGCAAGAAGAAGGGTAATCCATATTATCTTGACAAAGTATTATTGCACGACGAATGCTCCATCGGCTAACTTTGACCCAGAGAGGAGTTAATTCGAAGGCACCATGTTGATGCCTCCAGATACAAAAGAGCGTAGGACGCCCAAAAATGACAAGGGAGTGGCAAGACCTCTGATCGTAGATCTGGAACCTTCGATCGGGGAGGAAACAACGTCTCCTTCTGATGATCCCCCACCTGCTAAGTACAAATCAAAGGTCGAGACACATCATGCTCGCTACTCTAAGAAGGCGAAGATGGATGTGGTCCCCGAGACGGAACCTGTGGCGAAGTCGAAGTTCCTTGTGAAGGGGACTATGAGCAAAGAGGTATGACCCCTTGCACCAGTGGTTTCTGAAGTAGATTCCACTTTAAATATTATGGCGGTATCTGTAAACCCTCTTAATTTGATTCTGCCTGGTCCTCTATGTACATATCTCTCTTCTGGTCTATTTAAAAATTTGCAGACAAAGGAGAGAAAGGACTATCCCTAGCGAACCACCGCTTCGGTGGTTTCTTACACTAAACCAGAAGAGGAACCCCCCCCCCCCCCGGAGTCCGATATGGGTGCCTCGAAACCTGTTTCTGAGGCCTCGGGAGCTTAGGTCTCACATACAACTTCAGCGGAGCAGCCTTATACCCCTTTGGAGCATATATTCGTAGATGACATAGATGCCATGAGGAAGGCTATGACAACGCTGGATGAGCCGCAATATGTGTCGCCTCCCTCAGGTATGTCATTTCACAACTTCTCAAGAGATAAAATTTTTGTCTTCAGCTTCAATTCTCCGAATGAAATTAATTACCAGTTGTTCTAGTTCTGCAGACCCCATCTTTCCCTTTAGGACCGTGGGGACCCACATTGCTGATAAATCCTCCTGATATATCTCTCGTCCTTTTGGATGTGATCTCCAATTTATCCTCCGCCCTCTGCGCATCTATCAATATCTCCTCAAATGTAGCAGTACGGTGACCCCTAGTGTAAGATTTGATCTCCCTGATCAAACCATTTCGGAACTTCCTGGCATTCCCTAGGGGATTATGCCCCTCCACAAATCTGTCTAATTTGTAAAACTCTGTAGCATACTCATTCACCGTCATACTCCTTTGGACGAGATCCTGAAACTGGCTCTCCAAGGCACCCTGAGCCATATCCTAAAAGAACTTCTCTTTAAAGAGCTCATTAAAAGCTCCCTAAGTCAATTCAGGCACTGCAATCCTCGGATATGTTTAAAACTACGCCAGTGCTATGTCAAATATTTGGCTGCCAGTTGCCTCTATCAGTAGGCTCCCTGAGATCTGCGCCAATCGCAAGTTCCTCTCAATATCCTCGATCCAATCGTCGACGTACAATATTTCCTCTATACCCTTAAAGTCCTTGGGCCCCATCCTATTTAAATCGATAATGGTACCCGGCCTCGGCTACTACGGGTCGTAATGAGGTGGTACGATCTGCAGCGGGACATATGCTACCTTATCCACAGCTGCAAGTGCTAACTAGTGCGCACTCTCGATGCCCTGATGTAGAATATTTGTTTGCCTCTACTGTACTTCCATCATCTTCCAGAACATGGCAAACATCTGCGTCCCATCTACTAGCATGGGTGGTGGGGGTAGAAGGTCCTCCGTGACTACTAGAACAGCCCTCGGAACTGGTGGTGGTGCAACCCCAAAAGCTGCTACTGAAATCTCTACCTGGACAGGTGAGGAAACCCTCTAAGCTGGAGGAGGAGCAGTAGCTGCCGCTGATTGCACCAAAGATAAAGAAGTCATTGACCTCGCAGAAAATGCGCCAGAGTGCTACGATCTGGTCTTCGACGGTATCCTGAAGATAGATCAAAATAAAGAATGAATAAGGCACAAGATACGATATCATCAAAGAAGGACAATAATATCCAAATGAAGTAATATTTAGAATGAATAAGTTAGCAAGAATCAATTGATTGAAATTATTTCCTAGTTGTGATTGAGTATTCGCTCTCTCATCCTAGTATCCTATATCATATCCTATCGTAGGCTCGCAGTAGTACAACTAAGTTTATTGCACTACTACGATATCGTACTATTGCGAAGCCTGACCTGCATGGGCCACCACAAAAATATGTCATGACCCGCACCCAGTATAGAAAAATGAGTACATGGGTACGTCCAGCCTACGTCGTAGCATCGACGGTAGAACAATGTCTAGGTCAACAATATTATCTAACATCTCGCACAATATATGTAATGGTACCTGTCAATGATATCTTAACTCTAATTGGAGGAAAATATAATGGTATAAATATAATCGATACTCAATCATAATATAAATTAAAGAAAGATAAATCATTATATGGAATAGAAGAAAGAGTCACAAAGTCGTAATACAATACATCCAAGACTAAAAATCTAGCTACATCACCAGTCTCAAACATATATATACATGCCAAAAGTTAAAACTAAGACCTCTATAATATATAATAATAGAAATGATTAAGTCCCCTCAGTAGCAGGCACTAGGTCCTCAGGTGGCTCACCATCTTGTGGCCCATAATATGTAGGACACATCTCTTCTAACCAATCATCTGAAAAATATATAAAGTCAAGATTGGAGCAAAGTATAACCCAATAGTAGTTCCAATTAATTGATAATGACTATAAACAAAAATAACGAATATAATATAAGACAAGAAACAATAAATAATATCACAGTATGGTAGAAAAAAGACAGATAAACTAGAGCAATATGCTATAAACTGATCACAATGAAATAAAATAAAGACAATAAAATATGGTAAAAAACTGTAACTATACTAAGTGTTTGAAATACTAGTTTGATATGTGATCGGCTTGGGTTGAACATTGTCAAGTTAAACGTTGGATAAACATTGTCTAACTTAAACATTAAACTTGAACATTGTCTAGGTTTTAATCACATATCTAGCTAACACTTTCCCTTTTCTCAACTAGTATAATGGATCCAACCATGACACATCATGATGCAAGATACTCAATGAACATTGTCTAACTTTAAAAAATTTCTAGTGTTTAATATTGTCTAAACTATACGAGAATACGAGAAGCAATAAAATAATAAATAATATCTCATTACTGAAGATCCATATATATACTAATCTATATACCAATGTGTCATGACCTGCACCCAATGTAAGGATGCAAGTCGGAAACAACGCCCAGCCTATGTCACAGAATCGACAGTAGAACGTTGTCTGGGTCTATCTAGCAATATAATGAACCACCAACAATGATAATGTACTCAATCACAGATCTAAGATGGAAACGAGCACGAATAAGATAAGAAATAGAAATAGTCACATATAACTCATGAGTCTAAAATAATACATCAATGAGTCTGAAAGAATGCTAAAAAAATAAGCTGGAGACAAATCCAGTACAAGAAATACTAAGAAGGTACTAATCATAGGTCATCTGTCTAAGTCAGGATAAGTCCCTCCTGAACCAGGGTCTCTGACTCTAAGCCCACAACATCTTGAGGTCCATAACGTGTAGGGTACCACTCCTCTATGTTATTTGGGAAAATATATCCAGTCAGGAAAGGAGCAGAGTACATCTCTAACAGCAGTTCTAATCAATGATAAAAACTATATAACAGAAAATATATATGAATATACTAGATGCACAATAGATACGAGAGATATACAATAAGGAAATACTGGAATGGATACAATAATGAATAATATGACAATGAATAAGAATACTAATGACTAAGTGTGTGAGTACTAGCTTTAACATGTGATCGACTTGGGAACATGATACAATATATATGGCCTGGCTAATCATACATGCGGTGTATGATTAATACTATTCAATGAACAATACTTGATACAATGAGGGTATGATCACATATCTACACTAAAGTACTCCCCACCCTCGACTGGTATAATAGATCCAGCCACGGTACGCTGTGGCATGAGATTCCCCAATAAGCTAGTCTTCCCGAGAATCAGTGTCTGTACATGTACAAGATAATCAATGAAACAATGCTTGCACAAGATACACCATATACCAAGGAATAACTTCTCATGACGAGATCTGGATATACCAATCCGTGTAACCATCGTGTCAAGAGAACATGAATATCTATACTAGATACAATGAACATAGAGGATATCATAAATGAGAAACTATCAGAGAATGTACTCGTCTAAAGTCCAAAGAATAGTCTCACAGATGCCTGATACGGTGCCTCGAAGACCTAGATATAGAATACAACATCAATACAAGGTTCCGAAAAGAAAATAAGTTAAACTAGTCAACTTCTAGGTCAACAAGTCAATTCTAAGTTAAAAGTCAAACTAGGTCAACTCTAAGTCAACTATGGTTAACTATAGTCAAACTATGGTCAATTATGGTCAAACTATGGTCAACTACCTATTTCAAGGTTGCATAAATCTAACACAAAAATATTGGGTTCAAATACTAAAGTCTGGGTCATAAAAATTATATCTTAGGATACTAGGATATCGTATCTCTGGATACGTAAATCAATAAGTAGATCATCACATACATATATCAAACAAGTATTAATTATATAAAATCCTAATTACAAACATTAAATAGATGTCTTGGTTTTGAACCAACTTGGTATCACAACACTAAACCATAAACTTGATACCCAAACCCAATACCTTGGGTATTCCCAATTACCTTGGTACTTACCATGGTATCTCAAGGTAATATCCAAAACCTTACTTATACTAACTACCCATAAATATCTATACTAACAACTAAATATTATACATATAGTATACTAAAACACAAATAGAAAGTTAGGAACATATATACGTATATATTAATTACTATATATATACACATATATAACTATTATAATTAAACTATAACTATATATATATATATAACCGCAGGTCCGTCGTTAAAGAGATGTTGTTGCCGTCGCAATAGCTGCTGCTGCTGGCGGGAACTGTTGCTACTACGACGGTTTTCCTGCTGCTGTCAGTGTAGGTGCTGATACTGCTGCTTTTCTGCGACAGTTTCCTGCTCTGTCTCTAAACTGTTGCCGCTACCTATCGCTATTGTTGCCTCTGCTGTTGCTAATGCTGCCTCTGTTGTTGCTCTCGCTGCTACTGTCTCTTTTTGTGACGTTGAATATCACAATAGATGTTGTCGCCTCTCTCAATACTTATATATATACACACAATAATATATATATACTAAATATATGTATATGCTACAACTAATAAATATACATACACACATACTCCTCACATACATATATATATATATGCACATAATACTACATAGTAACATACACTTGTATAGTAACATATATATAACTACGCATATACGTACATGTATATATAATATACACAATATATACACATATAACAATTTATAATATAAATATATATATAACAACATATAAATATCTACTTAACATATACATATATATAGATACTACAATATATAAGTATACCTTACATGTAGAAGAATAGCTGCATAACAATATATACACATATAGTATATACAAAGATTTATGACACATAAATAGAAAATAAACACATTATATATATATATATATATATATATATATATATATATATATATATATATATATATATATATATATATATATATATATAATTATACATCACTATGTTTAAAAATAAAAGAGAATTAGATCTAAAATAGAATTGTACAAATACATGGAGCATATCACACCTGTATCCCACTAGATCTAGGATACGCTTGCGACATGAGTCCACCACACATCAAAACGTACCCCGAATGACACAAGCAAGTCTAAAATATCATTTACGAACAACACGAAGAGTCAAATATAAATCTACGTGTCTGTGTCAAAATATGACATGCACAAAGTTTCGTGTCGAAGAAAAAACTGCCAAATCAACACGTATTACCAAATTATTTGGATACGACCTACACGTACCCAATTATGGACATGACACTAGTCCCAACACACAAGCACATGCCAAAATAATCTTTAGGACCAATTGACACACACAACAATTGTCAATCTCAAAATTCTTCCAAAATTGGCACAAAAAGTACAATAACTTTCTCAATAGGCCTCCTATGAACACAAAACCAAATCCTATGGGTAGCCTATGCATATGGGTTAATTTCTCATGGTTAAATATCATATTTAGAACATAAATTAAGGGGAAAAACTAAATTTTACCTATTGGGAGATGGATTCCCAATGCAACCTCCAAATATGATGAAATTGGCCTCCAACTTGTAGATCCTTGCTCCTCTTTGTAGATCCTTGCTTCCTCCTTCAAGATCCTTGTTCCACTAGTCTCTAATGGTGATTTGAAAAAGAATTGGGATAAATTTTGGTAGGAAAATAAAGTGTAAATGAAGGAATTTGGTTGAGGGAAATTCTAGATCTAGTTTTCAAATGAAAAGAGGAGAGAGAAACAAATTCCCCCCTCTTTAATAGGACGGCCCCCTTTTCCCTTCCTCAAGTCACTATGAACAGTCCAATATACCCCTTGGGGCCTCTCATGAAGAAATAATTAAGGAGGGAAGCTTCTAGTCAAATGGTTTAATTAAATTAATCCTCCTCCTAAACAATAGACTTTCTAAATGGGCTAAAATCTAACAATTAATACATGTTGGTCCATGAGTCTAAACTAAACTAGTTAGGTCTACTTACACAAGTCCAAAATAAATAAATAACATCTAACAATAATTAAATAATACAACAAATAATTATTTATCATGCACAATATTTAATTAAATATAAAATTACTAAAATACTCTTTCCCAGAAATGTGGTACTGACAACTCTACCCTCCTTAAAATAATTTCGTCCTCAAAATTTCAAAGACGAAAACTATCCCCAGAAAATAATAGAACATAACAAAAGAACAGAACTAAAGAACATAACTAACTACAAAAGAGCATAACATAATTAGGAAAGAACATACCTCAAGGCACAAACAAATATGGATAACGCTCTCGCATTTCATCCTCTCTTTCTCCCAGGTAGACTCCCCCAGAGAGTGATGCCTCCATCCGATGTATACCAAAGGAATAGTCTGGTTCCACAGCACCTTCTCTCTCCGATCCAGAATCTCAACTAGCTGCTCTGGATAGCTAAGAGTAGGGCCTACCTCTATCTCCGAATGATCCAATACATGACTAGGATCTGCCACGTACTGTCTCAACTGTGACACATGAAACACGTTGTGCACTCCCTCTAATGCAGGTGGCAAGTCTAGTCTATAAGCAACTGCACTGACCCTTTCTAGAATAGTGAAAGGTCCGATGAATCGCGGACTAAGCTTCCCGCCTCCATCGAAGTGAATCGTGCCTCGTATCAGAGAAATCCTCAAAAACACCAAACCACCCACCTAAAACAAAACACCACCTTAAGAACTTAATCTATAACAAACAACCAATAACAAGCACAAAACAAAAATCTAAAACTATACTCGAACTCCAAAGTTCTCCGGTGGCTATCGGCCCAATGTCGCTGTCTGTCCTGCGCCATACGAAGCCTGTCTCTGATCAACTAAATTTTCTCTGCTGCATCTACAACCATCTCTGGCCCAAGCTAAACTCTCTCTCCAACATCGTCCTATGACAAAGGAGTACGACACCTTCGACCGTACAGAGCTTCAAAAGATGACATCTCTATACTAGCCTGATAGCTGTTGTTGTACGCAAACTCTACCAAATGGAGATGGTTCTCCCAAGAAACACCAAAATCTAGCACACAATTGCGCAACATATCCTCGAGAGTCTGAATAGTTCTCTTTGATTGCCCATCTGTCTAGGGTGATATGTAGTACTGAACTTGAGCTGAGTGCCCAAACTCTCCTACAAACTCCTTCAGAAATAAGAAGTGAAATGACTATACCGATCCGAGACTATGCTGACGGGAACTCCATGTATCCTAACGATCTACCTCACATACATCTCTACCAGCTTCTCCGTAGACAAACCAACCTTAAAAGGCAAAAAGTGGGCCGACTTGGTCAACCTATTAACGATGACCTAAATCGCGTATTTCCTTCATGGAGATCGTGGAAGTCCGGACACAAAATCTATAGTAATGTGCTTCCACTTCCACTCTGGAATGGGTAATGGCTGAAGTAAATCTCTTAGCCTCTGTCTTTCGGCTTTCACCTGCTGGCACACTAAGCATCTGGATACAAACTTTGCCACTTCCCTCTTCACGCCATACCACCACACACTCTCTCGCATATCCTGATATATCTTGTTGGCACCTGGATGTATGGAATACTGAGAGCGATGTACTTCCTGTAATACCTCCTCACACAGCTCCCCATTAGGCACAAACAATCCAACTCCATGCCACAAAGATCCATCCTCGACAATGGTAAAATTATCCTCCAATCATGCTCTCATCTGAGCTCTGATGCTCCTTAGAGATACATTCTCATACTGTGTTGCCATGATCCTGTCCATCAAATCTGAATGTATCTGCAATCCCCACTTCTGTATCGCACAACCAGGAACTATCACCTCATTACCCAAGCTCTCCAAGTCCTCCAGCAAATATCGATCCTGCGTCAAAAATATAGCTACCAGATACCTACTCAAAGCATCGGCATCTACATTAGCTTTTCCAGGATGATATTGTAACGATATATCAAAATCTTTCATTAGTTCTAACCACCGACGCTGCCTCATGTTCAACTCCTTCTGCGTGAAAACGTACTTCAAGCTTTTATTGTCTGTGAAGATCTCCATATGCTCTCCGTACAAATAATGTTTCTACAACATCAGGACAAAGATGACTGCTGCCAACTCCCAATCATTGGTAGGATAGTTTTTCTTATGAGAACGCAATTGCCTGGATGCATAGGCAATCACCTTCCCATTCTGCTGAAGAACAAAACCCAAATATTTTTTTGATGCATCACTATAAATAGTAAAACCTCCAGACCCTGATGGCAACGTCAAAATAGGAGCAGACGTCAACCTCTTCTTCAATTCCATAAAAGCAATCTGGCAATCCTCCGTCCAAACAAACTCTACATCCTTCCTGGTGAGTCTGGTCATCGGCTCGACAATCCTCGAAAAATCTTGCACAAACTTCCTGTAGTAGCCTGCTAATCCCAAGAAACTCATGATCTCTGCTACCGAACTCGGGGTCTTCCAAGATTCTAATGCTGCGATCTTCTTCGGATCCACTGAAATACCATCACCAGTCATAACATGCCCCAAGAACTCTACCTTTTCCAGGAAAAACTCACACTTGGACAACTTTCCATACAGCTTCTCCTTCCTCAGCACATCCAACACAATCCTCACATGCTTCTCATGCTCCTCAGGTGTCTTTGAGTAAATGAGTATGTCATCGATGAATACCACTACGAACTTGTCAAGGTACTGATGGAACACCTTGTTCATCAAGTTCATAAATATCGTCGATGCATTAGTCAAACCAAACGGCATCACCATAAACTGGTACTGACTATAACAAGTTCTAAAAGTAGTCTTCGGTATGTCCACCGGCTTCACCTTCACCTGATGGTAGCCTGATCTCAAATCTATCTTAGAAAACACCTTGGCACCACTCAATTGATCAAACAGATCATCAATCCGTGGCAAAGGGTACTTATTCTTGATAGTGAGATTATTCAATGCCCTGTAATTAATGTACATACGTACCGATCTATCCTTCTTCGGTACAAACAATATCGGGGCTACCCATGGTAAAGAACTCGATCTGATAAACCCCTTATCCTGCAATTTTTCTACTTGCTTCTTTAACTCGACCATCTCGCTATTGTTTACTCTATAGACATATTGCAAAATTGGTTCTGCACTTGGTACCAAGTCTATAGAGAATTCAATATCTCGATCTGGCGGTAATCCTGGCAATTTCTCAGGAAATACATCCAAGAACTCAGCTATCAACGGATGCAGCAACTCCTTGTCTTCCACCATAGCTCCAAAAATAATGCCTTCTCCCTGCTCTGCAGCTCCTTTAGCAAAATCGAACTCTGGCTCTCACGGCGGACAAAACAAAACTCTACCTCCTCTGCAATCTATGCTAGCATGGTGCCTACTCAACCAATCCATCCCGAGTACAATGTCGTAACTCAAAAGTGGCATTACAAGTAGACACGCACTTAACTCCCAGCCTCCCAGAGTAACTCTCTGATCCTTGCAAATATCATTAACCAGGATAATGCCTCCCCCGGTCATGATCTTGTAAGTCCTAAGCAAAGACTCGGCTACCAAACTATGCTTCAGAGCAAAAGAAACAGATACAAAACTATGGGAAGCACTACTATCAAATAAAGCTAAAGCTGGAATAGAATCAAGAAGAATAGAACCTGCGATGACATCTTCGGTGGGTTCGTCCTCATCAACGGTCATAGCAAACGCTCATCCCTGACGTGCACCTCCCTGCTGCTGATGCTGGACGTAACGCTGCTGCTGTGTCGGAAGCAGTCCCCTTAGCTGTACTGCAGGTGGTCTCGTCTGTGCCCTCGGAGCTGAAGCTGCTCCCTGAACTGCACGACGAGGACACTCTCTCGACAGATGTCTTTCAGTACCACAATACAAACAAACTCCTAGCCCCCCTGTAAACTTCCCAAATATGGCAGGGCTTCTTACAGTAGTGGAAGGAAGCTTGCTGTAACTGTCTATGTTGCTATGGTGCCTGGTTAAACGGTGCCCTATCTTGAGTTTGGTGCTGCTATGGCTGTTGGAAAGGCCTTGATTGGAAATGAGGATGTTTGACAGATACTGCACTGTTGTTGGCCCCCAGAAAAGAATCACGGTCTCTCTTGGGCTTCAAACCCAACTCCTGCTCAACCTTGCATGCCTCCGCAAGTATCTCTGAGTATGTCTCATAAAAAGACGGAATAAGGATCTTCACTTCCCAGTTTAGACCCTCACAGAAATGAATAGCCCGAATCTCTGGCTCTCTCACCAAATACTCTATAAATTGGCTCAACCTGCCGAACTCTACAGCGTACTCCTCTACAGACATGCTCCCCTGAATGAGACTCTCAAACTGTCTTCCCAAGTCTAGCATGTCTGCCCGAGAAAAAAACTTTTTTTTGAAGAGGTCCTTGAATACCTCCCAAGATTGTCCTGCGTCAAGCAGAATCGGCTCATTCCTGAACCAAGTACGAGCGATGTCGAACAGTTAAAGTCCTACCGCCTCAACCTTCAGATCCTCAGACGGGACACCCTCATAAGATGCTCAATGTCCTCGAGCCAATCATCAGCATAGACGATGCCCTCCGTCCCCTTGAAGACCCTAAGCTCCAGCTTCTTGAAGTCCTGAATGTTGCCTGACCGAAGATGAGCAACCTGAGAAACAACCTGCTGCTAGACCGAAACTCCTCTCTCGACTACGGCACGAGCAAGATAATAAGAACTCTCGATGCCCTGCTATAAGATGTCGTTCTGCCTCTGATTTGCCTCAGACTGAGCCATTTGTGCCTCGAGCATCTAACAAAATAGTGTAAACATATGTGTCGCCTCTGCGGGAACAGGAGGTGGAGGTGGAAGCCCCTCAAATATAGCTGGCACAGTCCTCTGAGTAGGTGGTGGACATCCGAAAGTAGCTGACACTCCAATCACCGGAGAAGTGACTGGTGTAGGCCCTCGGGATGTCGCAGACCTCTCAGAAACTACTCTCCACTGCTATGATCTAGTCTTAGGCGGCATCCTGAGATAAAGCAAAAGAAAGAATCAATATGGCACATGATGTAAGACACTCAAGGAAAGGACAGTTTAAGAGATCAAGTATCAATATCAAAGGAGAATAGTGGAATGAATCAAAAGAATTTTTCCTTGATAAGATTGAGTATTCTCAGCCTATAGCCTATATCCTGATACAGGCTCGCAGTAGTTCAACTAAATCGTCGTACTACCACGATATCGCATAACATGCGAAGCTTGACCTACATGGGCCACCACTAAAAATGTGTCATGACCCACACCCGATGTAAGGATACAAGTCAGAAATAATGCCCAGCCTACGCCACAGAATCAGCGGTAGAATGTTGTTTGGATAATTTATCTAGCAATATAATGAACCATCAATAATGACAATATACTCAATCACAGATCTAAGATAAAAACGAGCACGAATAAGATAAGAAATAAAAATAGTCACATACAACTTATGAGTCTAAAATAATACATCAATGAGTCTGAAAGAATGCTAACAAAATAAGTTGGAGACAAATCCAGTACAAGAAATACTAAGAATGTACTAATCCTGGGTCATCTGTCTCAGTCGGGATAAGTCCCTCCTGAGCTAGGATTTCTGACTCTAAGTCCACAACATCCTGAGGTCCATAACTTATAGGGTACCACTCCTCTGTGTCATTTAAAAAAATATATCCAGTCAAGAAAGGAGCAGAGTATATCTCTAATAGCAGTTCTAATCAATGATAAAAACTATATAACAGTAAATAGATGTGAATGTACAAGATACACAATAGATATGAGAGATATACAATAATTAAATACTGGAATGAATACAATAATGAACAATATAACAATGAACAAGAATACTAATGACTAAATGTGTGAGTACTAGCTTTAACATGTGACCGGCTTGGGAACATGATACAATATATATGGCCTGGCTAATCATACGTACGGTGTATGATTAACACTATTCAATGAACAATACTTGATACAATGATGGTATGATCACATATCTACACTAGAGTACTCCCCACCCTCTACAGGTATAATAGATCCAACCACGGTACGCTATGGCACGAGATTCCCCAAGAAGATAGTTAGTCTTCTCGAGAATCGATGTCTCTATATGTACAAGATAAACAATGAAATAATACTTGCACAAGATACACCATATACCAAGGAATAATATCTCATGACGAGATTCGGATATACCAATCCGTGTAACCATCGTATCAAGAGAACATGGATATCTACACTGGATACAATGAACATAGAGGATATCATAAATGAGAAACTATCAGAGAATGTACTCGCCTGAAGACCAAAGAATAGTCTCACAGTTGCCTGATACGGTGCCTCGAAGACCTAGATATAGAATACAACATCAATACAAGGTTTTGAAAAAAAAATAAGTTAAACTAGTCAACTTCTAGGTTAACAAGTCAATTCTTAGTCAAAAGTCAACTCTACGTTAACTATGGTCAACTATAGTCAAACTATAGTCAAACTATGGTCAACTACCTATTTCGAGGTTGAATAAGTCTAACACAAAAATATTGGGTTCAAATACTAAAGTCTGGGTCATAAAAATTATATCTTAGGTTACTAGGATATCGTATCTCGGGATACGTAAATCAATAGGTAAATCATCACATACACATATCAAACAAGTATTAATTATATAAAATCCTAATTACAAATATTAAATAGATGCCTTGGTTTTGAACCAACTTGGTATCACAACACTAAACCATAAACTTGATACCCAAACCCAATACCTTGGGTATTCCCAATTACCTTCGTACTTACCATGGTATCTCAACGTAATATCCAAAATCTTACTTATACTAACTACCCGTAAATATATATACTAACAACTAAATATTATACATATAGTATACTAAAACACAAATTGAATGTTAGGAACATATATAAATATATATTAATTACTATAAATATATACACATATAACTATTATAATTAAACTATAACTATATATATATAACAGCAGGTTCTTCGCTAAAGAGCTGCTGCTACCGTCGTAATTGCTGTTGCTGCTGGCGGGAACTATTGCTACTGCGACAGTTTTCCTACTGTCGACGATGTAGGTGCTTCTACTGCTGCTTTTCTGCGACAGTTTCCTGCTCTGTCTCTAAACTGATGCCGCTGCTTGTCGCTTGGGTGGCCCATGCAGGTCGAGAGCATATTGTTTCGGTTACGTTATTGTACCGAACAAGCCTGCACCTAGGAATAGAGTATAGGATCTCATCCACAATTGACTATTATTCATCTTCCTCCTATCTGTTCTATCTGAATAATTGCATCCTGCTTGATTCCTGTACTTCCCTAATAGTTCTTTGAGTATAGCCTTCTGCTAGAATATAGGAACCCCTGTTATTAGGATGATAATTTTGGTAGCACACCTATTAAGAATACAACGAGAATATAGACACACCACTAAGTTTAGAATATCTAGTGAACCCTAGAATTCCTTATCTCTAGAATTGGTTTACCATTACCCCTTGATGTAATATGAAGACTTGAGAGTAGTATAGACACTACTAGAATTAGTTAGAAGTTTGACCATAGTGTTTGACCCTAGTATTGAGGAACCAATAGAAATCCAGGGTTAAATATTAGGGCTGGACCTAACACTTATGGTGAGATAATATTAGAACTATAAACTTAGATCATTGTCTTATTAGTAGCAGACAGTACCTTAGGAAGCCAAGAGCAATGAATATAACGTTTCTCTTGATCATACCTCGAACATAGCAACTAGCATACCACTTTTCCTTAGAAAACTATGATGCTATATAGATCCCCCTATTTTAATTTCATATATTGTTCCTCTGCGACCTTAGTGTTCGCTAATTGTGCGACGACCAAATTTTGTTCCTTTATTCTTCATCTTTCAACTCGTGCCATCTGACACTGCTGATTATAGACCAAGTGAATTTATTCTATGTTAGGATATATATAGCTTGCTAGGATTTTGGTGGTTACTCTTGAATTTTGAAATTATGTGCTTAGTAGTTAGAACTTGATGGTTTAAGCTATTCTTGTAGATTGAGACCTGCGCTTATCCCTTAGTTTTAAATTGCGTAACATGTACCCCCACCTCGATACGAGTTAGATCCTTTCCCCTTGACGGCCAGTAACTCTTCTATCCTTACTATTGACATTTGCTCCATGAGCGCTATGATTAAGACTTAGGACGACCATGACCTATGTAATGAAAGAGGATACCCTAATAAATACCAAGACCCCTTGCCGTAGACCTTAACAGGAGTTCTACGGTATCCTTAAGGCAATTACAGTATTAGTTAATTGTTATAAGTTGGGTAGCATACCTCATAACCTAGTATCACATAATCTTTTGCCCTATTATTGAAGTATAGCTGAATGACATTAATTGTATGCTAGCATAAGACGACAGTGTTTATTCAGACAATAGAATTTAGAGGACCTTGCCCCCATTTGGTCGACTAGCGACATAGACAAGGAGGTTGTATGATAACTATAGAGATTTGTAGAGTCTTTATTATTATTGCTTATTCTATTTTTTTGTTTTGTTTTTGTGAACTTTAATTGACTTGTACCTCCTTTCATCATCATCTTGCGTACCTATAATTATTGTACCACCTTGACTTATGCCGCTATTATAGCCTAGTTTTGCAAGCTTATTGTTTCATCAAGCTTGTTCACTATATATGTATTAGTGGATGCATACATTAATACATTTCAGAATCAGTGTACTACAGTCTGATCAACCATAGTGCGCGTGGTTCGCCCTTCGTATAACTACTTTACGTGGATTGAGACATCTAGTGATTAGTAGATGAATGAACTTGCCCTCTAGATATGTCTAAGCATATCGTATCCGTTACATAACTGTACCGATGAGAGCATGTGGATAGGCATTACCAAAATAGGACTTCAATCCATAACTGCTTTGACAATTCCTATTTGAATTCTTTAAACGCCTTGATCTCGATACTTCTATTCTATTACCTCGCCCTTGAACTCTTTATTATTGATCTCCGTCTTCCCTTATTTCGGAAAGTCGAAACCTCGTGCTTGGTATAAGTTTGATACACAAAGAGTACTAGATATACCCCATAGGCCGATCATATACTTGAGAATTATTCTTTCATAATTAAGGACATATCATATATGATATAATCGACGTTGAAGTTTTGAGGATTGAATGACATGAGTAAATAAATTAAGGAATATTTTTCTTAAAGTATATAGCCTTCTGTGATAGATGGATAAATTCTAAGTTGGGTAGCAGTGTATTGGCAACTCGAGAGAAATTTCTTTTAGATTGTGATCGAGTAAGATTAGATTGGGAGAGGTTTAAGCCATTTAATTTTGAGAATTTTAGAATAATGACCCAGATGATGAGGATTAGTGAATTTTAAAAATCTTGATATTGAGGACCCAATATTTATACCTTAAGTACATAATTTAAATTTTTGAGTATTGAAGGTAAAATCATCAATTTGAATTTGAAGGATAAATATATAATTTCAGACTTGAACATTGGTGGACTGCATTTAAATTATTTTTCAATTTGATGATTTAAATTAAGAATTAAAATTTGATGGTTGGACTACCTATTTTTTAATATTGAGGATTTGAATAAAATTTAAAAAGTTGAAGAATACAAAAAAATTTATAAGTGAAAATAGGAATAATATTGGACTCGAATTAATTCTAGAGGAGATTATGATAGTTGAAGATCGTGAGGTAAAATTTGATAGAGGTTATTTAAATCTTGAAGATATTATATGGATTCAATTTAAATTTGGATATTGATGATTTGAAAAAGTGAGAAGAGATTACAATAGGTTGTATTTTTATTTGAACAATAATTATCTTAATTTTGAAATGATCGCGATAGATTTGAATAGATTTTGTTATTTAAATTTTTGGAAGAGATTGCGATTGACGTACCTTATGTACGAATGTGAAGGATTTAACAAATTATGCCTTATTTTAATTTTGAGGACGAAATTATTTTAAGTTGGGAAAATTGTAAACTCCGTCACCCAAAATAGGTATTTTGTGTATATTTTATATTATTATATTTATTATAGATGTTGAATTTATTTAGAGTATTCTCTTAGTTAATGAGAAAATAATTTTTTTTGTATATTTACTTATATAAATATTTATTTAGAATTATTTTTAGGCTATTTTAGATTATTGGAATTATTTTCCATAATTTTTAGTTAATTAAAAACTAGTAACTCTAATTTTCTAGGAATTTGAAGAATTTATTTTATGTTCAAATGAAACTAAAAATATCCAAAAATTTTATTTTAGGTTCTAAATAGTCACATATATTTTCTAGAATTGTTTGGAAATTTTCTGAGTATTTTTAGTATTTATTGGGAGTAATTAGGCTAATAACTAATTTTTAGGACTTGTAAAATTTATTGTGCAATCTCAGGAATATAGAATGGACCCACGTTATTATTTAAGGTTTATAATATTATTATATATTTTTTGAAATTATTTCAGAATTTTTGGAATAATTTTAGTATTTATTTTTAGTTATATGGGTAAAACTAATGTTTAGAGCTTCTACAAATTATAGTAGAAAATCTATGAACATAAAATTATCCCAAGTATTTTTCTAGGATTTTTAGATTCAAAATATATTTTTTATAATTTTTGCAGATTTTTATGATTATTTTTAATATTTATTTGGAGTTATTTAGATTTAAAATGACTTAAATAATATTTTGATAAAGGCAAATCAAAAATAAATAATATAAATAAAATCATCCAATCAGATTCTGACACGTGTCAGCTTATAGGTATCCATTAAGCCGCAGGTAATCTCTATATATATATAATATGATAACCCTAATTATCCCATTATTTAGAGAGAGATTTTGGAGAATTGCCATCTAGGGTTCCTTCATCTTCCAGAAGCCATTGCGCATAGTTTCGGACTCCAAACGAGGCCTAGTTTCTTGCGTTAGAAAGATATTAAGGTTAGCTTTCTAATTATATAAATTGTTTTTCAAAGTTATTAGTATTAAATTTTGGAAATTTCGTAGAGCATAGCATGTCCAAAAATAGACGTGTTTCGATGTTTTCGTAATTTTGGGAGAACCCGGAATCAGAATCACGAACCGTTTAAAGTTTTGGAAAGCTAATATCGAGATAATCGACATATATTTTTCCCAGAATTTAATTCAAAGTATTTACATACTTTTAATTCTGTAGAACTTCTAGGTTAGAATTTAACCATCGGTGCACAATACAAAATTTGTATGTGCCATAATTCCCAAACGAATTTGAATTCGGACGAGCCATAAATTCTAGCATGTTCTTGATGTTGAAATCTATAGAAAATCATGCATGAAAGTTGAGTTTGTGTCGGTTGACTTTTCGGTCAATAAATTGCCTCGACTTGTGTGCCATGAGTCTCGAGTTGATAAAATTCAGTTCTTTGGACACAATTAGGGTTTAACAATAAAATTAGATTATAATAAGATTAAAATACTATTTTAGGTTATTTTATTCATAATTAAAATAGATTAAATGGAGGAACCTATTTACCCACTTTTGTAACCTAACTTGTTTAATTTATGTGACGGGTAGATCGGACGATGCCTTGAGTTGGGACTTCATCCTTTTCAGACCAGGCAAGATACCTTGCCAAATTGTTTACAGTACTTTGCATGCTATTTATATTTCTGTTTATTCATTGCATGTGTAGTCTCGTTCAGTTAAATTCATTGCATGTGTAGTTCGTTCAGTCATTACTATATATATTAGATATGTTGACACACACTTGACACCTAGTATCATGAGAGGACAATCATTAGGCATATGGGCTTTTAACCACTCTGGTAAACCGTAGTATATAGTTCGCACTACGGACGTGTGTCGCGCTGGTCGCTACCCCCGCGGTATATCGATTTTTGGAGTCTCGCTGGTCGCTACCCCGGCGGTATGTCGATTTCTGATATCCATTGACGTGTGTGTGAGTTATGAGGTAAATCGAGTAGCCTACCCTTGCCCATACGTCGAAAATTTGTCCTCATTTGCATTCATATAGATGTCTTGTACAGCGTACTTATTTATTTTCAAATAATATGCATATTTACTGTATTCAAGTTGGCTCACTTTTCTGTATCTTGTTACGTTCCTCTGAGGACCTGGTCCTCTACCAGGTGTATCTGTTCTTAAGTATTTGCAGGAGCGCAGATTTGGATGGTTATATATGTTTCGTGGATGTCCTCTCTTCGAGCCCGTGATTGCAAGCTGGTATTCTTATATGGTGTTGTTGTGTTGTACTTATTTTGTATTTGCTCTTACATTCGAGTTGATAGTGGATTTATTTTCATCCAACTATCATCCTTAGATACTTATGTTAAGATCTAGTTATATAGATGCTGGTTATTCATTTATATTGATTTTCTATGGATGAGATTTAGATTGTACCCTGTGACTTGTGACATATGTTTATACCACTTGTGGACTTTATTTTCATATTACAGCGTACGTATGGGTTTGGTTTACATATATTGGAGTTGCCATATCCATGCGGCTGGCATGCTTACGTGTTCCTAGTCCTACGTATTTTGGGACTGAGGCGTGACATCGCTATTGTTGCCTCTGCTGCTAATGCTGCCTCTATTGTTGCTCTCGCTACTGCTGTCTCTTTTTGTGACATTGAATGTCACAATAGTTATTGTCGCCTATCTCAATACTTATATATATATACATACAATAATATATATATACTAAATATATGCATATGCTACAATTAATAAATATACATACACACATACTCCTCATATACATATATATGCACATAATACTACATAGTAACATATACATGTATAGTAACATATATATAACTGTGCATATATGTACATGCATATATAATATACACAATATATATACATATAATAATATATAATATAAATATATATATATATATAATAACATATAAATATTCACTTAACATATACATATATATACATACTACAATATATAAATATACCTTACATGTAGAAGAATAGCTACATAATAATATATACACATATAGTATATACATAGATTTATGACACATAAATACAAAATATATACATCACATTATATATATGTATACAATGATATATAATTACACATCACCATATAATTACAGATCAGATGGAACTGGATTATGAGTCTGTCCATCTGGTCCCGGAAGTCTAGATATCGTTGAGCTCCCTCCTTGAGTCTGACCATTAACTCCTGAAGTTGTGTCACTATCGGCGGCAGTATATCCCTTTTGCATATCCATCTCTTTGTAGGTGATGTACGAAATGAATAGAAGAAGTACGGGAATCAAACAGGATGCAAGCATTAAATAGGATAGTTGAACGAAAGGATAAGTTTCAGTCAGGCGTGGATGAGATCCTTATACTATATTCCTATACGCAGGCTTGTTCGGTACAGTTACGTAATCGAGACAATATATTCTGACCTGTATGGGCCACCACTAAAAATATGTCACGCTCCAGTCCCAAAATACGTAGGACTAGAAATACGTAACACGTCAGCCGTATATATACGAACTCCAATATATGGAAACCATATACACACGTACGTTGTACATGAATATCCAATCCACCAGTGATAATATACTGTCACAACAAGTCACATGCAATATATATCTTATCTACAGCACCAATAAATAGATAAAGGAGATAAATATCTGAATAATAATTGAATATCAAAGATGAGTATCAAAGTTTGATAGTCGGATGGAAACAAATCTACTACAAAATGACTATACTGAAACTACTAAAAGAGAAAAGAGAATTAACTCTAATATAAGATAATTTACTCTAAAAGAGTAGCAACCAGGATCTCTAAACAGCGGTTATAAAATCACAAATATGCCGAAGGTAAGACCTCCTCAGTCTGGTAAGTAGCGTCAGGTCCAGGTCCGTACTCCTACGGATACTCCTGCTTATTTATATCTGGAAAGGAATCAGGTCCTCAGATGGACGTAACAAAATACATAATAATATGCCAATAAAGTACTGAAAAGTAAACATCCAATGGGGTCGCCTAACCATCTAAGTAAATGCAGTTTGAGAACAACTTTTTAACACGTCGGCTATCTGGCCAAAAATAGAATTGGCATGGTTCTCTTGGAGATCAGGGGCCTACAAATCATGTCATCTTTTGAACGAAAGAGGCCGCCTGATAATATAATATATAGTTGTCATCACCACTGTTTCTCCGGTGGAGAATCCGTGCGCACAGGAGAAAATGTGCAAAGGAGCCCAAATACCTTACTTGTTGTTCTCCCCACCCCATGCTCTAAGCATGCCACATCCATGACACAATAAAACCTCTAAATAACTGCCAGGTCTACTAGCATACAAAGTTTCTATCGACAGTTATCCCTAACCGTCGTACGACCTGTACGTATTAGTGGCCAGCCGAATACGCAAGTCCGTGTCCTACATGTGACTCATACTCTTGTAAGAATAGTGTCATGGCCAATGAAACATAAAATTTCTCATAATAATGGGGTGATCTCATAAAGTAGGTCCAATGCATATACATAAATAAAAACAGAATACGACGACACCGTCGTTGCACCCAAGTTTTCTTGGACGCGCAATTTATATAACAGTTAAAATATATAAACTAAAATAAGCAGAAAATAAACATGCATGCATCATACAGAATGTAAATATAGTACAATGACAAGGTATACTTGCCTGCCAAGAAATCTGTATAGTGCAAGCGTCCAAATATCAAGGACAAGGGATTTGGAACTCATACCTCCGAACAAACGTCTCTAGATACTGAAATAGACATCAACAATGTTTCCGAAATAAGTGAGATAGCTAGAAATTACTACCCTTTCGTACAATTTGGATACAGGGACAAAACAGTAATTTCGGGTCGAAGTGGGGTCCACCTATGGCCCACTTTGCACTAAAAAGCGTGCCAAAGGTAACAGTCTCTAAATGGGACAAATTATAGGTCAAACAAACTCTAAATGTCAGTACGAACTTAATGGTATGTCCAAATGTGGATTCTGATGAGCCGAACATAATTTTGACCAAAAAGTCAACTATATAGCCCGCCAATTGGTAACTTGGTCAATTGTCTCAGAATTGCGTGAAAATTGGGTAACAGGATCAGCGCGATACTACTAGTCTAGTGGCACAAGTTTTGTCGCATTTTGATGAGCGTGCACTAAATGCGTAGGGCTTTTGTAAAAGTTACGACACGGAGAATTTCCTGCGGATACGGGCTGATTCCGACGCGCACAAGTGTCTAAATCAGTTTTCGCAAAATCCCACATATCCGAGTATACTGCGTGCACCTTTTGGTACACTTTGTATATGACGGGGCGGTCCCGTTTGGCGGAGCGTGCTCCGTATCACAATTTCTAGAATTTAGAAAAAGTATATTTTCGGGAATTTCCAACTGGTTAATTCTACACACGGCAATTAATAAATTATTATAAATAACAGAAATTAAACTAGGTTAGGTGATCTTCGCATACCAAAAAGAAATACCAAATTCGGATCTCTGTGGTTGGAGATACGAGTCTGTGAACATAGGTAGTTACCGTAGTTTTCTGCGATACCCAAAAGTTATCATTTTCTGTCAACTTGGACGCTGTTTTTGCCTAGGTTTACGCACCGAACGAGGTAAACTAATATATAGGATTTAGAGAGGGATAGGTGGTGAACGTACCGATGAAGATGGGGTCAAGTTTGGTCGAGCGAGGAGACAGGAATCGCGGCGAGAGCACAGGTACTTCGC
Source organism: Iris macrosiphon (assembly GCA_036927795.1). Lineage (NCBI taxonomy): Eukaryota > Viridiplantae > Streptophyta > Magnoliopsida > Asparagales > Iridaceae > Iris > Iris macrosiphon. The sequence goes on along the minus strand of JAYESA010000006.1, from coordinate 74,216,476 downwards.
TGCGTATTTCCTGTCTCGGCGCGCTGGAATCGCGGACGTCTTGTCGGCGACTCCGGCTGGGCGGCTAGCGGCTGGAGGCGGCGGTCGGGTGCAACGCGGTGGCTGGAGGCTGCTGGAGTGGAGAGGTATTGGGGTTTGGGATTTGGGTTGATATATATATAGGGATAGAGGCGGTGGAGGATGAGTCATACGTGGGGGGGGGGGAGGGGGGTTATGGCGGTTTGCTACTGCTGTTGTTGATTTTTCTATTTGCTAGTGGGTAGTGGGTTAAGGGGGTTAACGGGTTATATCAAATAGGAATTAGAGGGTTTGGGTTTTGGGTAGAGATCAAATAGGAATTATATTTGTTTTTGTTTTTGTTTTTGTTTTTGTTTTCTTTCTTTTTCTAATTAACTATATATATATATATATATATATATATATATATACCTAGAAATTCTAGAAATTATATTTGGGCATACCATTAAGCTAGCAACTGTCCAAAGGATCTCCTACATGGAATAAATTAGAAAAAATTTATAATGGCTCCATAAATTCCCTAAATGCATAAACACCTAAAATAAGAATTAAATAAAATCTATTTTCTCTATTTAGTTCATAATTACTATAAATAAATTAAATAATTAATAATAAAAAATTAATACAGTTTATAAAATTAGGGGTTTTACATTCTACCTAACTTATAAAAATTTCGTCCTCGAAATTAAAACTAAGCCACGGTAGAAAGTTAAGGATGGTATAAGCTATAAATGAATGAAATAAATTCATGCCTTGGTCTACGAATAGGTTCGGAAAACACTTGCGCATGTCGTCCTCGCGTTCCCAAGTTGATTCTCCTGGCGTGCCATGCTTTCATACCACGCGAAGCAAGGGAATAGACTGGTTCCTCAACACTTTCTCTCGACGATCAAGGATTCCCACGGGTTGCTCTTGATATGACAAGCTCGGCCCAATGGTGATCTCTGAATGGTCGAGAACATGACTGCTGTCTGCCATATATCGCCTGAGCTGCGACACATGGAATACGTCATGTACTCCCTCAAGTGAAGGCGGTAGTGCAAGTCGATATGCCACTTCTTCTACTTTGTCTATCACGTCAAATGGTCTAATATATCTTGGACTCAACTTGCCACGTCCTCCAAATCGAATGGTGCCTCTGGTAGGTGATATCCTCAAGAAGACATGATCGCCCTCTTTGAACTCCAAGGGACGACGATGAAGGTCTGCCCACTGTTTTGCCTGTCTTGCTCTTCTCGCAAGTGTCGTTGTATCTTCTTTACTGTCTCTATGGTGTTGACCACCAACTCTTGTCCCAGAATCTGACGTTCTCCCATCTCACTCCAACACACAGGAGACCTACACTTTCTTCCATACAATGCTTCAAACAGAGCCATCTGAATACTCGCTTGATAGCTATTGTTGTAAAAAAACTCTACAAGATGTATGTGGTCCTCCCATGATCCTCCAAAGTCTAACATACAAGCCCTCAATATATCCTCCAATGTCTGAATAGTACGCTCTGACTGCCCATCTGTCTGCGGGTGGTAAGATGTACTGAACTTCAGACGAGTTCCAAGACTCTCTTGCATGCTCCTCCAAAAGTGCGATGTAAAGCGCGAATCCCTGTCTGATACAATGCTGACTGGTATGCCGTGCAATCTCACGATCTGCCTTATATATAAGTCAGCCAAAGCTTTTGTAGATTGGCCAACTCTAAAAGAAAAGAAATGGGCTGACTTGGTGAGTCTATCTACTATTATCCATACTGCATCTCTACCACTTGGACTCTTGGAAAAACCCATGACGAAGTCCATAGTGATGTGCTTCCACTTCCACTCTGGAATAGGATGTGGTTGCAATAATCCTGCTATTCTCTGGTGCTCCGCCTTTACTTGTTGACATACTAGACATTTAGCTACAAAGTGAGCTCTCTCTCTTTTCATTCCATGCCACCAAAAATATTATCGTAAGTCACGATACATCTTGGTGCCTCCAGGATGAATAGAATATATCGAACTATGAGCCTTTGTCATCAGCTCCTGTCAAATCTCTCCATTTGGAACATATAGACGATCATCACATCGTAATATCCCATCATCATGAATGCGCAATCATGTCTGCTCTCCGTCTTCTGTCCTTTCCTTCAGTCTCCTGAATCTGGCTTCTGTAGGCAAAGCTACCTTAATCCTCTCTACTAATGATGATTGTACTTGCAAGTTGGCTACTGTTCCATCTGCTCCGGGTAATATCACTTCAATGCCAAGCTCTTGCAAGTCCTCCAATAATTCTCTCTGTGTAGTTAAGAAATAAGCTGCTGGTTTTTGGCTTAATGCGTCTGCTACAACGTTAGCCTTGCCTGGGTGATAATGTAGCTCTATCTCAAAATCTTTCATCAACTCAAGCCATCGACGTTGCTTCATATTTAACTCCTTTTGTGTGAAGGCATACTTGAGGCTTTTGTGGTCTGTATAGATCTCCACTCGTTCCCCATATAAGTAATGTCTCCATAACTTCAGAGCAAATACAACGGCTGCAAGTTCCAAGTCATGAGTTGAATAATTCTTCTCATGTACTCATAATTGTCTAGAAGCATATGCAATCACCTTTCCATGCTGCATAAATACGCTTCTCAAGCCTTTTGCTAATGTGTCACTATAGATCACGTAGCCTCCTGATCCTGATGGAATAGCCAATACTGATGTTGTAGTCAGTCGCTTCTTCAACTCCTCGAAAGTGGCTTGACACTCGTTGGTCCATATAAATTCTTGATCCTTACAAGTAAAATGAGTCATAGGTGCTGCTATCCTTGAGAAGTTCTCCACGAACCGTCGATAATATCCCGCAAGTCCAAGAAAACTCCTTACCTCCACTGCTGATTTAGGAACAGGCCATGTCACGACTGCCGAGATCTTTTCTGGATCAACAGAAATACCATCTCCTGTAACGACATGCCCAAGAAATAAAACTTTGTCCAAAAAGAACTCACATTTACTGAGCTTCGCGTATAACTGCTCTCTCCTCAAGGTCTCTAGAACAATCCGCAGGTGCTTCTCGTGCTCCTCGTGACTCTTCGAATAGACAAGTATATCATCTATGAAGACGACCACGAACTGGTCCAAATACTTAAGGAAGACTCTATTCATTAAGTCCATAAAGATAGCTGGAGCATTGGTCAATCCAAATGGCATGACAAGAAACTCGTAGTGCCCATATCTTATCCGAAATACGGTCTTCGGGATGTCCTCCTTCCGTACCGTCACCTGGTGATATCCCGATCTCAAATCTATCTTCGAGAACATCTTGGCTCCACTGAGCTGATCAAATAAGTCATCAATGCGTGGCAATAGATATTTATTCTTTACAGTCACTGCATTTAAGGCTTTATAGTCAATGTACATACGCACGGAACCATCCTTCTTTGGTATAAACAATACTGGTGCTCCCCAGGGTGATGCACTTGGTCGGATGAAACCTTTCTCTTCTATTTCTTTCAACTGTGTCTTCAGCTCATCCATCTCCTTCTTTGCTAGTCTATAAACATGTGATGCTATAGGTGCTGCTCCTGGTGTTAATTCAATTGAGAATTCTACGTCTCTATCTGGGGGTAGTCCTGGCAATTTATCTGGAAAGACGTCTTGAAATTCTAAAATAATTGGGTGATAAACAACGTCGTCCATTGCGAGCTGCATACCATCAAGAATTTCTGTGGATCATCGTGCAAACTCAAGTTCAGCCTGGCCGGGTACCTTAAAAATAATGCTTCCTCCAAAACAATTAAAGAAAGCATGGTACTTGCTCAGCCAGTCCATTCCAAGCATAATATCAAAAGTCGGCATAGGAAGGACTAAGAGTCGGGTATTCATCTCTCTGCCATGAATCACTATAAGACACGATCTACAAATTCTACTAATAGGTACAACTCCTCCTCCGGTAAGAATTCTAACACAACTAGGTAAAGATATAGAGGCAATATTGTGTTTGGCAATAAAACTAGATGATATGAATGAGTGGGTGGTTCCCGTATCAAACAAGCTCACAGCAGGAAAAGTAAAAGCAAGAGTAATACCTGCTATGACATCAACCTCCTAATCCATATCATCTATTTCCAATGTAAAAGATTGTCTGTTCCTCTGTGGTTGTCCCTGTCTGGCCCTCGCGAACTGATCCTCCTGTGTAGGTAGCGGTTGTCCTTGCTGAAATCCTTCTGCTACTGGAGGTCGAGGTGCTCCTGGTCTAGTTATTTGTGATGTTGGATTTGGTGCTGGAAGCGCAAGTCTCTGTACTGGCGGTGGAAATATCTGCTGCATTGGGCAATTTCTCGCCAGGTGCTGTCCGGAACCACATCTGATACACTGTCCCAAACGAGTCCGACAGTCTCTTGAAATGTGCCCGTGTCTCCCACAATAATTATATTGGGGCTTTTCTGGAATCTGGTACGGTCCTGCTTTGTGTTGGTACTACTGTTGCTGAGATAAAGGACGTCTGATAGGTCCTCCTTGTTATGTCCTTATCGATCCTTGTTGTGTCCTCAGTTGACCTCCCTTTCTTCTGCTGATGGTTTCTTACAATCTAGCTTCCTTCAGTAATTCGGCATAAGAGATTCGGGACTGTGAGCTAGTGTAGTGTTGGAGCTCCTGAGTTCCGTAATAAAATCTCTTAGCCTTAGCCAAGTCATCGGGTATCAGGGCAGCACCATATTTACTGAGACGACTAAACTCGGCATCGTACTCGTCAATTGTTCTGTTCCCCTGCTTCAGGTAAAGAAATTGATTATACAATGCATCTCTTATGGTGTCCGGAAAGTACTTCCTTTCAAAGCACTCCAAGAACTGCTCCCAAGTCTGGTATGTACCCAACTGGTGCTCTATGGATTCCCACCAGTGATGAGCATTACCATCTAGATGCGTCCTTACACCCGTCATCCACAGCTCTGTAGGTAGCTGCGATGCTTCTAATAGCTTCTGAGTGTGAGTGATCCAGTTGGTAGTCTCTTCTGGGCTCTCAATGCCTTTGTACGGCTTCAGACCCATCTGTATAAAGTCCTTTACTGAACCAACTCTATCTCGAGGTACTGGAGCTAGTGCTTGAGCTGGTACAGTAGTCTTTGCAGCCATCCTCTCAAGTGCAGCTAGAAACTCTTGTCTCTGTTCTGCTGCTTGCTGCCTCTGCTCTGCAGCTAGTGTGGCGGCCTGTTGTCGCTGTTCCTGCATTATTATCTGGAAGAATTGGAACAACTGTGCCTGGCCATCTTGCGGTATCAATGAGGCTGGAAGGTTCCCATTAGGTGAAGCGGGAAGATCAGATGGAACTGGATTATGAGTCTGTCCATCTGGTCCCGGAAGTCTAGAAATCATTGAGGTCCCTCCTTGAGTCTGACCATTGACTCCTAAAGTTATGTCGCCATCGGCGGCAGTACATCCCTTTTGCATATCCATCTCTCTGTATTTGATGTATGAAACGATTAGAAGAAGTACGGGAATCAAACAGGATGCAAGCATTAAACAGGATAGTCGAACGGAAGGATAAGTTTCAGTGAGGCGTGGATGAGATCCTTATACTATATTCCTATACGCAGGCTTGTTCGGTACAGTTACGTAACCGAGATAATATATTCAGACCTGCATGGGTCACCACTAAAAATATGTCATACCCCAGTCCCAAAATACGTAGGACTAGCAATACGTAACACGCCAGCCATATGTATACGAACTCCAATATATGGAAACCATATACACACATATGCTGTACATGAATATCCAATCCACCAGTGGTAATATACTGTCACAACAAGTCACATGCAATCTATATCTCATCCACAACACCAATAAAGAGATAAAGGAGATAAATAGCTGAATAATAACTAAATATCAAAGATGAGTATCAAAGTTTGATAGTCAGATGGAAACAAATCTACTACAAAACGACTATACTAAAACTACTAAAAGAGAAAAAAGAATTAACTCTAATATAAGATAATTGTCTATAAAAGAGTAACAACCAGGATCTCTAAACAGCGGTAATAAAATCACAGATACTCCGAAGGTAAGACCTCCTCCGTCTGGTAATAAGCGTCAGGTCCAGGTCCCTACTCCTGCGGATACACCTGCTCGTCTATATCTAGAAAGGAACCAGGTCCTTAGAGGGACATAACAAGATACATAATAACATGCCAATAAAGTACTGAAAAGTAAACATCTAATGGGGTCGCCTAACCATCTAAGTGAATGCAGTTTGAGAACAACTTTCCAACACGTGGGCTATCTGGCCAAAAATAGGATTGGCATGGTTCTCTTGGAGATCCAGGGGCCTATAAAGCATGTCATCTTTTGAAAGGCAGAGGCCGCCAGATAATATAATATATAGTGGTCATCACCACCCGTTTCTCCGACGGAGAATCCGGGCGCACAGGAGAAAATATGCAAAGGAGCCCAAATGCCTTACTTGTTGTTCTCCCTACCCCATGCTCTAAGCATGCCACATCCATGACACGATAAAACCTCTAAATAACTGCCAGGTCTATTAGCATACAAAGTTTCTATCGACAGTTATCCCTAACCGTCGCACGACCTATACGTACTAGTGGCCAGCAGAGTACGCAAGTCCGTGTCCTATATGTGACTCACACTCGTGTAAGAATAATGTCATGGCCAATGAAACATAAAATGTCTCATAATAATGGGGTGGTATCATAAAGTAGGTCCAATGCATATACATAAATAAAAACATAATACGATGACACTGTCGTTGCATCCAAGTTTCCTTGGACGCACAATTTATATAACAGTTAAAATATATGAACTAAAATAAGCAAAAAATAAATATGCATGCATCATATGAAATGTAAATACAGTACAATGACATGGTATACTTGCCTGACAAGAAATCTGTATAGTGTAAGCGCCCAAATATCAAGGATACGGGATCTGGAACTAATGCCTCCGAACAAACGTCTTCGGATGCTGAAATAGACATCACCAATATTTCCAGAATCAGTGAGATAGCTAGAAATCATTACCCTTTTGTCCAATTTAGACCCAGGAGCAAAATGGTAATTTCGGGTCGAAGTGGGGTCCACGTGTGGCCCACTTTGCACCAAAAAGTGTGCCAGAGGTTATAGTCTCTAAATGAGATAAATTATAGGTCAAACAAACTCTAAATGTCAGTACGAACTTAACGGTATATCCAAATATTAATTTCGATGAGCCGAACACAATTTTGCCCAAAAAGTCAACCGTGGGGCCCGCCAATTGGCGACTGGGTCAATTGTCTCAGAATTGCTTGAAAATTGGGTCACATGACCAGCGCGATACCATGAGTCCAGTGGCGTAAGTTTCGTCGTATTCTGACGAGCGTTTACTAAATACACAGCACTTTTGCAAAAGTTACGACATAAAGAATTTCCTGCGGATATGGGCTGATTCCGACGCGCACACGCGTCCAAATCAGTTTCCGCTAAATCCTACATGTCCGGGTATACTGCGCGCACCTTTTGGTACACTTGGTACACGACAGGGCGGTCCTGTTTGGCGGAGCGCGCTCTTTATCATAATTTCTGGAATTTAGAAAAAGTATATTTTCAGGATTTTTCAACTGGTTTAATTCTACACACGGCAGTTAATAAATTATTATAAATAACAGAAATTAAACTAGGTTAGGTGATCTTCGCATACCAAAAAGAAAAATCAAATTCGAATTTATGTGGTGGGAGATACGAGTCCGTGAACATAGGTAGTTACCGTAGTTTTTTGCGATATCCAAAAGTTGTCATTTTTCGTCAACTTGGGCGCTATTTTTGCCTAGGTTTATGCACTGAACGAGTTAAACTAATACACAGGATTTAGAGAGAGAATAGTGATGAACATACCGGTGAAGACGGGGTCTAGTTTGGTCTAGCGAGGAGTCGAAAATCGCGACGAGAACACAGGTACTTCGCTGTGTATTTCCTGTCTCGGTGTGCTGGAATCGCGGACGTCGTGCTGGCGGCTCCGGCTGGGCAGCTAGCGGCTGGAGGTGGCGGTCAGGTGCGACGCGGTGGCTGGAGGCTGCTGGAGTGGAGAAGTGTTAGGGTTTGGGATTTAGGTTGATTTATATATAGGGATAGAGGCGGTGGAGGATGAGCCATACGCGGGGGGGGGGGGGGGTATGGCGGTTTGCTACTGCTGTTGATTTTTCTCTTTGCTAGTAGGTAGTGGGTTAAGGGGGTTAACGGGTTATATCAAATAGGAATTAGAGGGTTTGGATTTTGGGTAGAGATCCAATAGGAATTATATTTCTTTTTCTTTTTCTTTTTTTTTCTTTCTTTTTCTAATTAACCATATATATATATATATATATATATATATATATATATATATATATATATATATATATATATATATATATATATATATATATATATACCTAGAAAATTCTAGAAATTATATTTGGGCATACCATTAAGCTAGCAACTATCTAAAGGGTCTCCTACATGGAATAAATTAGAAAATATTTATAATGGCTCCATAAATTCCCTACATGAATAAACACCTAAAATAAAAATTAAATAAAATCTATTTTCTCTATTTAGCTCATTATTACTGTAAATAAATTAAATAATTAAGAATAAAAAATTAATACGGTTTATAAAATTAGGAGTTTTACAAAAACCCCCCAAATCAATACGTATCATCAAATTATTGGGATACGACCTACACGTACCCAATTGTGGACACGACACTAGCCCCAATACACAAGCACATGTCAAAATAATCTATATCACCAATTGACACACACAACAATTGTCAATCTCGAAATTTCTCCAAAATTGACACAAAAAATACCATAACTTTCTCAATAGGCCTCCTATGAACACAAAACTTAATCATATGGGTAGCCTATGCATATGGGTTGATTTCTCATAGTTAAATCTCAAATTTAGAACCTAAATTAAGGGGAAACTAAATTGTACCTATTGGGAGATGGATTCCCAATGCAACCTCCAAATATGATGAAATTGACCTCCAACTTGTAGATCCTTGCTCCTCTTTGTAGATCCTTGCTTCCTCCTTCTAGATCCTTGCTCCATTAGTCTCCAATGGTGATTTAGGAAGGAATTGAGAAAAATTTTGGTAGGGAAATGAAGTAGAAATGAAAGAATTTGGTTGAGAGAAATTCTAGATCTAGTTTCCAAATAAAAAGAGGAAAGAGAAATAAATTCCACCCTCTTTAATAGGCCGGCCCCCTTTCCCCTTCCTCAAGTCACTATGAATTATCCAATATACCCCTTGGGACCTCTCATAAAGAAATAATTAAGGAGAGAAGCTTCTAGTCTAATGGTTTAATTAAATTAATCCTCCTTCTAAACAATGGGCTTTCTAAATGGGCTAAAATCTAACAATTAATACATGTTGGTCCATGAATCTAAACTAAACTAGTTAGGTCCACTAACACAAGTCCAAAATAAAAAAACCAATATCTAACAACAATTAAATAATACAACAAATAATTATTTATCATGCACAATATTTAATTAAATATAAAATTACTAAAATACCCTTTCCTAGAAATGTGATAGTGACACAATGTGTCAAGAATCAAGTAATACATTTCTAAATACTTGCATGATAGTAATTATTAAATAATAGAAACTATCAAATAATATACTCGTCTGGTATCTGGTTCAAGAAATAGTAAACAGTGCTCGACTGGAGTCCAAGAGTCCTAGATATAGAAATAGAAGTGTTAAAGATTGATTTGAAATAAAAATATGCATAACTAGTTTATGGTGATGATTATAGGTCAATTTTACGTCCATACTAAGACATACTATCTAATACTAGTCAAAACTAGGTCATACTAACTAATATCTAAGGTATACTAACATTATTAACTAATACTAGTTAATACACTATATAAATATAACTCATATATACTAATACTATAAAGTATCTACGATATAACTAATACCTTAGCTATATTTCCATTATCTTATACTAATACTTACATTATAACATCCTACCTAACACTCTAGTTAGAACCATTCCTTTAGCAATATAACTTACCTCATATCATAACCCAAGATATTACCTTAGTACCTAAATCACTGGTACTTAATAATTAGGTACACATATCAACACAATCCCTACTGACCTGAACTCAAATTATGATACCAACCTACCCATATCCTATACTTTAACATTCCTACTAACACAACCCCAAAAGGAACATTTGCTATATAACTTGATTGACACTCTAATACACATGCACATATCTAATCTCATTCTTACCACATACTCAACCCACACTATACTCTCACCTTCATTCTAATTCTTTACCTATGATACTCATGTCCTTACCTTACACTCACTGATAACTTTTCCCAATCACTTAATTGAACACACAACCCCATCCTAAATTCTGATACATCACTCAGTATGCATGATTGATAATTTCCCTTCACTCACCTAGGTGTAGTCCTCAGCAGCTATTGCACATAATGAGATACAGGTTGATGCACTTACTGGCTATGCATTGCCAAACTTATTGCATCTTGGTTCTGCTGATGTCGCATTCCTAACTACAACTGAGTTATTACACCACTACAAGCAGCAGGTGTTGTTGACACCACTGCTATGATGCTCCTACACTCATTTTCTCTATACCTCAAATACCCACATTGTGCATACTCAGTTGTACAGACCCTCTCTTACTCTCTGATACACATGTATTAGTACACCTATACACTAAGGCAACTCCTAACAGACAGATATAGGCAACACAAACACTATGGTCTGATACCTCCTCCTAAGCTCACTACTTCAAGGAAGGACCCCACATCTGAAACTAAGCACACCAACACTCCTATCCACCTACAGTCAATGCAAATGCCACTACAACCAACCCCTCATGCCAACAACAAACTAACCATAGCAGCAGCAGTTGTACTAAGTTTTCCTTGTATACCACCCGACCTTCATTGCCAACTCGCCCCCTACATAACTTACGGTACCTCTCATTGTAACACACAGTAGGCAATTCTCCATGTACACACACTCCCACATGCTGTACACAGATCTGAGTTCTCCATCTCTTAATCTTCAAGCTTACTCACACATACATTATCACCTCACTCACACCTAACACACACTATCACATACCCAAAACACTAATCCCTTCACTCACTATTACACTTCATAAACTAACACTGATACTTTACTCCATATTCAACCCACACTATAAATTCCCTACACCCAAATAGGTTGCATTAATACTATAACACTACACCCATTGCTACTGTTGCCCTCTATTGTAACATCTGCAGTTTCACTCTCCAAAAATTAGAACACTAACACCCCTTCAAACTGCTGACACCATCACTCAACTTTACCTGCTCATAGCCATATACCTACTCACTTAACACATTGCCACCACTCCTTCAATTACTGTTGTTCCCTTTACTTACTCTGCCAATATCAGTCCCAAATTATTTGCTTGAACCTGTAATACTTGCTCAAAATTTACCTATTGGGAGATGGATTCTCAATATAAAGTCAAGTTGACATAATTTAGAAACAAACTTCTTGTCCAAAGTCTTTCTCTCCAAGTGCTCTTACCAACCCAAGCTTCTAGTCTCCTTAGATGGTGAGGATGAGGAAAATTGAGAGTGAATTGAGAGAAATTTAGTGGAGGAATGGATCAATTTGGAGAAGAACACCAAATGGGGAATAATTAGAATGAAAAATAAGAGGAAAGAGAAAGTCTCTTCCCACAAATAGGGCTAGCCACCTATCTCCTCTCCCAAGCATTGCATAATGACTACAATACCTCCATTGGATTTTCATGAAGAAATTAATTAGGGAGGAAGCTTCTCTTCCTAATAAAGGTTTTGTCTAATCTCTAATTAAGGGGAATGGTTAACTAGTTGGGTCTAAATGGACAAGTCTAACTAATTGGTTAAGTTGTCATGTCAAGTAGGTTAGGTCCACTAGGGTCATGTCTAATCAAATAGTTCAATCTACCAACCAAAAGTAATATTAGTCACCAATATATAGATATATATATATATATATATATATATATATATATATAGAGAGAGAGAGAGAGAGAGAGAGAGAGAGAGCATGCACTATATTAAATAAATTATAATCATAATATTTAGAATAATACAAAATGACAAAATTATCCCTATTTTAGAAATATGGTAGTTAAAGTGTATATGAGTGAATGCGTGGGTGAATCAGGTAGTCACGGGTGCATATGTTGTGTTGATTTGGTTAATTAGAAAATTAGTTAATAGAAATTAGTAGATTATTTAGATAAATAATTAATAAGTAATTAGGAGTTGATAATGCTAATAAATTCTAATTCTAAAAATAGTATATAATAATAAGAAAGAAATTATTTAGTTCTAAATGTTTTCTTTTATTATTTTGGTAAATCTAGTTATTAAGTGACTTTATATATAGTAAAAGTTCTTTTAGTTATATAACTTCCATATAATTATCCAAATATTTATAAACTTTTATTTAGATTTTAGTCTTAACTAATAAATTTCCTAATTTATTCGAATGGTGTCATCTGAATGTTGGCCTTGAAGCTATTATTGTAGAAGAACTCTAACAAGTGTAGATGATCCTTCCATGATCCATCGAAGTCTAGGGTATATAACCATACGTAGTATATAATCTAATAAATGTATCATACACATTATTCGACACATCCTTTCAAATTAAAAGAGCACTTATAGCTAATAGACTGACTATAGAAGAAAAATTAATTCATACAAAGAGCACCGAATTACTAGTTAAAGCGCATTTGGATATTGTGTGAGGCAGAGTTATTTGCATGATATTTTTGTTAAGAGACAACAAATGACACTATTCTTCTACTTAACTCTTTGTGTTACGCAATATAACAATGAATACAAAAATATTTATAACTAAATAATATCTCTCTCGTTGCTATTATTATAAGAATTTATTAGCATTATCAACCCCTAATTACTTATTAATTAATTATTCATTATTTATCATGTTTACAAATACAAATATATTAAATGGGGCTTTGATCACATAATCAACTCCTACTCTCCCATCCCCAACTAATACCAATGGATCCAATCACGATATGCTGCGAACACGAATATGACCACTGAACACGAGCAGTGGGTGTACACAGATAAGCACATTGGACACGAGCAGTGTGTGAACATGAAATGCAAATCAATACCCAATATACACAATAAAATACATGTACACGAGTACCCACTGAACACGGTAGGGGATAACATCTTCTAACGGGATCCATGTAGTACAAGTCTGTGAAATCACTGTGTCAGAATCAAGTATACAATTCTAGAACATGCATATATACTCTATTAGGAATTAAAAACTATCAGATAAATGTAATCGCCTGAAGTCCTTAGTAAGGTGTCTCTCGATGCCTAAGCTGGTGTCACAAAGACCTATATATGCTATGTTGCATCAATACAAGGTTTTGGAATAGAAATAAATTAATATGATATAATTCTAAGTCATAAAGCCATTTCTAGGGCAAACCGATTAATTCTAGGTTGCAAGAGTCTAACACTAAGATACTAGGTCGATACACTATAAAACTAAGCTATACTAGCTAATCTACGATACTATGAAACACATCAAAATATCGTATCCTAAGATACACAAGTTTCATATATGAAAAAAATAGTTTATATATATATATATATATATATATATATATATATATATATATACAAGTCAATATACATAGTACTATAACAAATTAATTAAAATATGATACCTTGGCCTTGCACCAATATGTATCACACCTATCTTGATGCCCAAACCCAATACCTAGGGTCTCGACCCAATACCTAGGGTCTCGACCCAATACCTTTATATTACCTTGGTATCCCGAGGTAATTCAAAACACTTAACAAATAGCTATAACACATATGCATAATACCTCAAGTGCTAACTATAAATATATAATATACTAATATCAAACATATGCCTATTAACAAATAATTTAATACCACAAATCTACATAGATACATATATACATATATCTAATCTAACAAGTATACACATACCTATCTAACTACTAACAATAAACTACACTAACTAACAACATAATATATACTAGTATACGTATCTAACTATCTATTAACATAGTCAATAACTAAACTAACTAACTACCCATCTATACCTACACCAAAACCTTGACTAAATGTACTGATATCACAGATACTGATACCTGAATATTGATACTGCTCGATACCTCACTGGACACTGTACTGATACTGATACTGTGCACCTTCTCTGCACAACGAGGCTCCTACTGCAGGAGCTGCTACTGCTACTGCCCTCGTGTACACGATCTCGTGCACACTGTTGCACCCATTGGCTGTGCAGATTGACTGTTCAGTGCTCGAGGCTTGTTGTTCCCTGATGATCTTTGTGCATTGCTAACTTCTTTTACTGCAATGAAATACAGTGCCTGCACATTATGAGCAAGGAGACTACTATACCCGACTACATAATCTCCTGCAGAAGCAGTTACTGCTGAGTTCCCTTACTGTACTGCACTATAGCTTCTCCTAATTCTGCCACCCCTATGTGCACGAGTTACTACACAGTTAACTGTCTCGAGTTGCTGATACTCATCTCCACGAGGTTGCTGTCCACTGTGCTCGATAATCCCTTGCTGTCACTGACTAGCTCACACCCTCACACACACAAACACAAACACAAACACTAAGCTCACATGTACACTCATATATACATCTATGCCTCCATGTATATATTAATTTACATATATATATATCCAACTCTCTCTCTCTCTCTCTCTCTCTCTCTCTCTATATATATATATATATATATATATATATATATATATATATGTAAATACTAATAAATATATACTTATAGATATAATTAGATACATATACATATATATACTCACCCATAGATATAAACACATAGATATAAACACATAGCTATAAACACCTGGATATAAACACACTCACCTATATACTATCAATACATATATATAAACACATACACATATATGTATATCTATAACCACTCATATATATATACACTTATAGTTATATACATATAGATATATATATATACATACACTTATAGCTATATGTATACACCTATACACTATATCACAATACACACTTATATATATATATATATATATATACATATATATATATATATATATACATATATATATCATACATATATAAATATATACACAAGTACATATAGAAAAGAGGACCAAAACCAAACACGTGGAGTGCACCGTACCCGTATCACACTTATTCTATGATACGCTTGCGATACGGCTCCACCATACAACCAAATGCATCCCGGAGGACACGAGCAAGTCTAATACACTAAATATGAACAATATGTATAATAATTAGATCAACGGTTTTTTCATATAAAGTAATATATTTATATAAAATTATAAAAAAGAGAAAAGTTTGACGAAAATGCAGAGAGGAGGAGGACTCGCCAACTGAGTTGGCGGGGAGCAGTCCTCGAGAGGAACTCGCCAACTGATTTGGCGGGGCACAGTCCTCGAGAGGCAGCTCGCCAACTCAGTTGGCGGACCGCTGTCCTGCTTCCCTCACTGCTTCGGATACCCTAACTCCTCGGAGACCACCCATCCGACTCCTCCCCTTCTCGGAGACCCCCCCTCCCATCAACTTCCCCCCCTCCCCTCCCTATACCTGCCCCCAAGTCCTCCTCCTCCTCACACCAATTCTTCTCCTCCTCCTCCTCCTACTCACAACACTTCTCCTCCTCCTACTCACAACACTTCTTCTTCGCCTCCTCATCATAACAATCCCTCTGCATCTTATAATCAATATTTTTTAAGATGGCTAATCACAATGACGGTCGTATTCCTAGTGGACCAACTACCCAGCTTATTATTATGCAACGTAAAGACCACATTTCTAGTCAGATATTTACTGGCGAGGTAATTTTTAAAATTACAAGTTTCCAAGTTTAGTAATTTACACACAAAATATAATGCATATATTTTTTATAGTTATACGACCATGATCTTGGTTTACGAACCCGGATTAATGTACATTGGCGGACCGAAAGGAATTATCGTACGTGGGAGCTAAATTCGGTCCAAAAGTCTTTGGTGGAATCCTTTGGATTCCATTATATAGATCGTGTTAGATATTTAATCTATAATCTTCATTTAGTTGTAAGTCTTGCGGAGCGTTGGTGGCCCGAACGCAACACTTTTCAACTCCCATTCGGCGAGATGACGATCACCCTATTTGATGTGGCAAATATACTAGGGTTACCTATTAAAGGTGACGCTATATATTTTGATCCGCACTTAAAGGGATCTGATCTGATCAGGAGGTATCTCAGTGTTAGCCCTCCATCTGGTATAAAAGATGGCAATTTTATAAAGTTTACATGACTTCGTGGCAACTTCATGGACCTACATCACACTATTGACGGGGTGGTTGATGTAGATGAAATGCGGGTATGTATTTTTATTAGTAAATTTGTTTATGACTTAATTTAGTGTCTATATAACACTTAATATATCCAGGTTATTCGTTGCACTAAAGCATATCTGCTCTGTTTATGTGGTGCAATTCTATTTCCCGATGCATCGGGAAATATGGTAAATATGCAGCTTCTACCATTCTTGGATGATTTGACAAAACCTACTCAGCATGCGTGGGGAGCTGCTACTCTTGCCTTTATATACGCCAATCTGACAGAATTTGTGAGATCCAATCGCAAGAGTATTTGTGGATGTATTTCACTAATTCTTGAGGAAGATGATGCACGGAGGCGTTTTCATCTTTTACGCCCACATTTCTAATGTGTCAGCATAAAGACTCCATATTTTCGTAGTTCTGAGCGTAGAAGCTCTGGCTACCGAAAATTGGAGTATATCGTAAAATTTGAATTTTATGGTTGTAGGGGGACCTGCGGCGTAAAATTGCCAGATTTGTACAATCCTGCGTAGAGCACAGACTGTTGTTTCTTTCGGTCCGTATGTTCGTGCAAGACTTGTGATGACGTATTTTCCTTGCACTTTTGTAGTTGACTTGGGTGAGTCTCCGCTGGCCGAGGTGATGGGCTCCGCTGCTGGGATGCTGCACTCAAACTACCTGGAGGATCTGTCCCACGTGTCATTCCCTATCTCCGGACCCCAGTACCCTGAAGGAAGGAGGGTCTTAATATTGGCTCAGGGCGAGCGAATGCTGCTGAGCATGATCAACGGGGAGCCTCTGACTTATGTAGACGGGGAGCCGTACGTAAAGCCGGCTTTCCTTTTTGGGGACATGATCGACAAACAGTCCCAGACGAAGCCTAAGAGGGAGCCCTGGGTCTTCCCAGCCGAGAATTTGGTTTTGTACCTGCCAACGATGCCGAGGGATTATCCCATCTCGGCCTTCTTCCATGCGACGCATCCTAGGAAGATGTCGTGGACGCTGACTCCTGATCTTCACGGCAAGCCGGGGAAGATTTTTCATCTGAAAGGAGCTGACCAGGGGTCATTCGTCAGTCGCCCCTCCGGCGTTGTGACGTTGTTCAGAGGACTGTGCCCGAGCAGTGTTCCAAGTGAAGATAGCTTGGTGATCCAGCCGGTCCAATTGCCGACCTTCTGCAACGACTTCATGGGTCGAGGTGGGGTATATCCCAAGGAGAATCCTCGGTGCAATGGGTGGATCGCCCCAACGAACTCCCGATGGAGATGCCTAGTTGACTGGGCCTTGAAGCACTTCCAGAGAGAGTTGGAGGGCATTGGACTATATGCCGCTGTGAGTGCGACGAGCGTCGGGTTGCCTCCGAACCCTAATTTGTTCCTGGCGCTGATGGAGCGGTACATTCCGCTCACCGGGACCTTTGCTACTCCACTGGGGGAGTTGGGGTTGGCGCTCCACGGGATGGCAGTTGTCTCGAGACTGCCGATGGGGGATACTCCATATGAAGAGTATGTTCCCACCAACCGGGAGTTGGGAGATTTGGACCCTCGGGTGGCGGAAGTATATCAGAAGCTGATGTGTCAATACTTCGCGTGCACCGCCTTTTATAACGAGCCTTCTGATTTGGCTCACACCACCAAGTGGATGTCCTACCTCTTCTTCCACTGAGCCAGGGCCGCCAGGTCGGAAAAAGCCTCGGGTGGCAAGAATGAGCCCGTGAACTGTTTGGGCGTGCTTAGTGCCCAGGTTGTGGAGACTCTTATGGAGGAGGCTGAAGCTCCATATCAGATTCTTGTCAAGGGGGTAAGAAAGTACCCGGAAGGCACTAAGGCCTGTAGTTACTTGAGGCGTTGTCGCAGGCCTTTGTCTAAGGAAGCCCAGCTGGCTAGTTTCCTCTTCATATGGCTGCGCCGAGTAGTGGTGCCAGGTACCGCTTCCGTGGACCGTATTTACTGAAACATCCTGTGGCCGACAGTGCGCCTGGTGTTTGGGGCAAGACTGGGCTTACTTCCTGCCATGGTGTGCCGTATACAGGCTGGCTTGAGAGCCATAACTGACGGGTTGCTCGTCGACGAAGCTCGACGTGAGAGTTTTCCCAGGGTGGAATTACCATACCTATACTTGATGGGATGGTTGATTCTCCACAATCCCTGGGTGATGTCTCCTGGGTCCGGTAGCAGCTCGGGGTGTATATTCTTGCTGAATTATAAGGATTCCTCCTGGAATGTGAGCACAGTTTTAGACTGCCGGCTGGTGTTGAACCTCAGCCACGGTTGGAAGCTCCTCTGTACTGCTCCCCCCGTGCATCACAATCAATCAGGGGTGCGGCTTGAGGATTCAGGTGGAGAGAAGACCGACCTTTCCCCGGAAGCTTTTAACTGGTTGGTCTGTATTAGACCCTCCCATCTGCTATACAGGAGCGAAGATCACTGCTTCTTCGAGCCCTACTTGCCTAGTCGGTTTGCCAGGCAGTTTGGGTACGATCAGCTGCATGTGGGTAATGCCGTTACCAGCTTTAGGTCCAGGGGCAGACTCATTGATGGAGCTAGAGGGTGGCGATATTTCTTCATGGGTTGTACGAGGGCAACCTTCATTGTGCCGGTCGTTACAACCTCCACGGAGCTTCGCATTTTCCATTCTTACGCCCAGTTTTACGTGGCGATTAACACCTTCCATCATGATTTCGACGTGCGTGGAAGCTTCCGGGTGCCTTCTCCCAAGCCTGTGGGAAGAGTTGACGTGCCTTCGGTTTCTTCGGACGAAGGTGAGGAGTCTGGTACTCCGGACGAGCCTCTGGTATCGGTGCCGAGGTGCGAAGTGCCTCTGCCTACGGGGGCTTTGGTAGTCCCTTCTGGGAAGCGACGGGCTTCTGCTCTGAAGGAAGTTTCTCTTCACAAGAGGAGGAAGGAGACGGTTGCTCGTCCTCTCCGCATTCCTGGCATTGTAGCTCCTGGGAGTGAGCCTGCCTCTCCCTACATCGGGAATGATTCCTTGGCTGGAGGTTCCTCGCCTTCTAGAGAGGGGCCTCCTACAGTTCCGGTCGTCGATGCCGGAGAATCCTCGTTAGAGGTGGCTGTGGTGGCTACTGCTCCAGGTAGTGGAGCGAGATTGCCTGTGTGGCCGAGGCAGATGGGAGAATCTTTCCCGAGGCCAGCAGCGGGCATGAATCCTGTCGCGTCAGTGAGCGCGTCTGGCGAGATTTCGGCCGATGAACTTCGACCACGTCTTGGTGGAGGCCTGACAGAACTCTCGGCGATGTCGGTCGGCCCACCTCCTTCTCCAGGCATAACGATTCGTATTGCGTCATTAAGGCGTGGTTTAGCTATATCGACTACAGATGCGTCGTATATGCCGTTGGCTCCGGGTAAATGTCGTCTTTATGTCTCCTTTGAGAAAGATTGTTATCATACTGATATTGACTTTCTCGTCTTCTTCTCAGGGGATAGCGCCCACGGGGAGTCTAGCGTTGAAGCGCATTCTGGTTCCGCTCGGGCTTCTGACGAGGAGGCGTTCGACTTTGATGAGGAAGTGGCTTCGGGGGCCAGTACGCCTAGAGTAGCTTCGTCACCTCGAGAGGAGGATGAACACGTCGTCATGACCTTGCCTCTTGTGAGTGTGGCGATGACTTCGACCGCCGTTACTGCACCTTCTTCGATTGTGCCATGTGTCGATGCGACGGCTGTGGCCACCTCGTCTGCAATCATCCCTAGAGAGGGACTTGCTGACATTGTGGGCGCTCCGGCGTTCAGTCGGATCTAGTTGCGTTGACCGAGCAACATACCAGCCTTTTCTACACCGGTTTGAGAACGATGGTGTCAATGGTGTTAGCGAAGAGTCTGGATTTTGAGCGCCTGAGGAAGACTTCTCTTGCTTCGATCGGGGTCATCAGGGAGCTCGGTGATCCTGGGGTAGCTGACGCCCTGGAGGTGGTGGTTAATGGGTTAGAGCAAACTATTAACGAACATTTGCAGCTGACTCAGGGTCTCGATGCTGATGTTCAGGTTCGGTTCGACCTTATGACTGCGCGGCTTGCTACGAAGGTGGAAAGCCTAGACAACTCTATCCAGAAGCATAAGCTGGAGGTGGATAGGAGAAAAGTTGTCGTGGAAGAGGCTATTGCCGTTGAGACGCGGTGTCGCTCTGAGCATGAAGGGAATGCAGCGAGGGTCTCCAAGCTGAAGGAAAAACTCGCTCGGGCAGAGGAGTGGGCTTCTCAGTCGCTGGCAGGTCTAGACGTAGCGTCCGGTCGACTGAGCACAGCGCGACGGGAGCTGGACCGTGCAGAAGCTGCTCGCGCGGGTTGTCTTCGGGCAAAGGCTGATCTGACCCTCACGGACACTCCCGAGGCACGGCTGGAGCAGGCTCGTGCCGACGCCTTGGTTCTTAGGAATGAGAGGATAGCTGCGCTGGAGCGGCAGATTCACAATCTGACTCACCCGCCATCATGATGTATCCTTTCCCCTTTTTGCTTGCCCAGATGTAATTATGCCTCCCTCTCGGGAATAAATAAAGGCGACTCTTTTCTGACTTTTGTGGACCCATCATTTCGGAATATAAATGACCGGTTTTGGTGAGAGTGTTATCAGAGGTAGTATGGACATGATAGACTCCCGATGAACTTCTTAGCATGACACATCTATTCAGAGGTCATACGGACATGATAGAGCGTAACCCTACTAATTGCGTTTTGGAAGTAGTTTTGTCAGAATCGAGAGCCTTGATATGTCCTACCCGAGCAGGAAAGATTAAGCATAGTACATTTTCAGGAATTTTTCGTTGATAGGAGCCATTAACAGGTCTCCATTAGGCTGGGCTATCCTGTAGGCGCCGTTCGAGAACGTAGTCTCGATCACATAAGGGCCTTCCCACTTGGGCTGGAATTTGCCTTTACTTCTGTGGGTAAGAATCATCGATCTTCTTACGGCTAGAACTAGCTCGCCGACTTTGAACACTCTTTTCTTCACTTTATGATTAAAAGTTTTGGAAATACGTGCTTGGTAAAGCGCGATGCGCTGTTGAGCTTGTAGGCGTTTCTCGTCTAATCCTTCAAGCTCTTGGAGCCTTAACAGGTCATTCTTTTCTCGAGTCAACTCACTAGTCACTGCTATCCTGAACGACGGGATCTGGATTTCGATGGGAAGAACTGCCTCGCTTCCGTAGACCAGTAAAAAGGGGGTACAACCTGTAGGTGTCCGTACCGTTGTGCGGTATGCCCAGAGACATTCGCCCAGCTTCTCGTTCCAGTCTCTTTTGTTTGAAGAGACGAACTTCTTCAGGAGTTTGATAATGGTTTTGTTGAAAGCTTCCGCCAAACCATTAGCAGCTGGATAATATACCGTAGAGGCAATATTATGTATTCGACTTTTATCGCAAAATTGATAAAACGCTTGGCTGATGAACTGAGGCCCATTGTCATGGATTATCCTTCAAGGAATCCCAAAGCAATAAATGACGTGGTGCTTGATGAAGCTGATCACGTCAAACGCTTTTACCTCAACCAGAGGGATCGCCTCTGCCCATTTGGAGAAGTAATCCGTGATGGCCAGTATGAACCGGTGGCCTCTGGAGGAGGACGGGTGAATGGGACCGACGATATCCATACCCCATGCTTCGAAGGGCCAGGATGCGACCGTAGGATATAGATATTCAGACGGTTGGTGTATGAAGTCTGCATGAACCTGACAGGCTCTGCATTCTCTTGCATAGCTGATCGCGTCTGTGATCATAGTGGGCCAGTAGTAGCCCATTCTCCTGATACGATCCTGTAGCTTAGGACCGGGCTGATGCGCTCCGCATATGCCGTCGTGAGCTTCTCGGATAATCTGCTGTGCTTCGTCGTCTGAGAGACATCTTAATAGCAGTCCGTCGTAGGTTCGACGATATAGGCAGTGTGAAGATGCATCGAAATAGAAGCGTAATGATCGTCTCTTGACGGATACTGCTTCTTTGGGGTCCTCTGGCAAGATTCCGTATGCGACGAAATCTATGAAGGGACTTCTCCAGTCTCTTCTGGGGGGATCTGTGTTCACAGCGTGGCTGCGTTCTATGTGAAGGTTGTTCTTCACGCAGAATAAATCTCTGTTAAGAAGGATCACCGAATCTTGCCTTCTTATAGGGGTAGCTAAGTCCGCAGCTAGACTGGCCAGGGCATCAGCTTCCAGATTCTGAGATCGAGGCACATGCTCTAGGAAGAACCCTTTGAACGTCAGGGCTATCTCGATTGTCACTCGGTGATAGGGGATGAGGTCTGGATTTCGGACTTGGTATATCCCTCTGACTTGATTGACGATAAGCAGAGAATCACCGAAAGCTTCCAGGGATTCGACCCCCAGCTCTTCAGCGACTTGGAGCCTGATCAACAGGGCGTTGTATTCCGCCACATTATTGGAGCATGGTTCATTAAGAGAGTATGCCCGGTAGATGACGAGTTTATCAGGAGTGGCCAGGACGATTCCTACCCCTAAAACCGCGTTTTCCTGGGGGCCAGTCCTGGAGGCGCTGTCAAAGAACAGTTGCCATGTGTCACTTTCCATTGCGGAATTACACTCTGCAACTTCGTCGGGAATGTCTTCGTATAACTTGGCGGCCTCCGGGATCGGATGAGCAGCCAGGAATTTGGCCAGCGCTTGGCCTTTGATGGACTTCTACGGGATGTACACCATGTCATATGGTGTTAACAGCATCGCCCAGGTTGCGAGTCGAGAATTAAGAATACTCGGCTTGCTCATCAGTACTCGAAGAGGGTTGATCCTGGAGATGATATAAATAGTCTGGCCGGTGACGTAGTGCCGCGTCATTTGGATAGGGAACATCAGAGCCAGATATTCTTTCTCCACTGGATTGTACCGGTGTTCGGCTCCGACCATCATCCTGCTGAGGTAGTAGATAGCCTGCTCATGCCCCACGTCATTCTTCTGCGCTAGAAGAGCTCATAGCGAATGATCTATTGCTCGGACGTACAGCAAGAACGGTTTCCCCATGATAGGAGGCACCAGAACTGGCGGACTGGTGAGGTAGCGTTTGATCTTCCCGAATGCTTGCTGACAGGTTTCATCCCATACGAAGGATACACCTTTCTTCATGAGGTGCGAAAAAGGCTGGCATCTTCCTCAGAGGTTGGATATGAACCTCCGGATATAAGCCAGACGGCCTTGAAATCCCCGGAGTTCCCTCAGATTGTGGGGCAGTCGCATTTCTACGATGGCCTGGACTTTGTCAGGGTCCACCTGGATGCCTTTGGCGGTGATAACAAATCCCAGGAATTTGCCACTAGATACGCCCAGGAAGGACTTCGTAGGGTTCATCTTGAGTTGATGTCGGTGCATTAACTCGAATACCATCCTTAGGTCCTAAACGTGATCATCCTTGAGGCGGCTCTTGACGGTTATGTCGTCTACGTAACACTCTACTATTTTGCGTAAATGTTCATGGAATATGCCGCTCATAGCCCGTTGGTACGTAGTCCCGGCATTTTCAATTCGAAGGGCATGACCGTATAGCAATACACTCCCAACGGGGTACGGAAGGCAGTGTGCTTCTCGTCTTCAGGATGCATCTTGATCTGATTGTATCCTGAGAACCCGTCCATGAAAGACATGCGTTCAAAACCGCAGGTGTTGTCGATCATGATGTCCGTGATGGGAAAAGGAAATTCATCCTTAGGGCAGGCCGTATTCAGATGTCGATAATCGATGCAGATACGTACCTTCCCATTTTTCTTCATGACTGGGACAACGTTGGCGACCCAGTCGGGATGTTGTTCTTCCCGGATGAACCCACAGGCTATCAGCTTTTTGACTTCAGCTTCAATGGAGTCCATCATGTCCGGTCGGAACCGGCGTTGGTGCTGCTTTACAGGCTTTGAGTTAGTCAATATGTTATGTTTGTGAGTAGCCACCTTCGGGTCTAGGCCCAGCATGTCTCCATAATCCCATACAAAGACGTCGACGTATTCCTTTATCAGCTGTATGATTTATTTCCTTTCGGCTGGTGGGAGATTGTGTCACGACCCGCACCCGAAAATCGGGCATGAGTCGTGGGTACGTCCAGCCTACGCCGCAGCATCGGCGGTAGAACGCTGTCTAGGTCAACTATCTAGATAATAATCTCACACAAAAATCGGCCATGACCTCTCCAAAAGGAGGGCAACCACACAAACAAGTATAAACCTGTCAAGATCTCAACTCCAAACGGAGGAGCAAATATCACAATGATAATCAAGTACTCAATCACGAATCTAAGCACGATAAGATAACACAGAGATCTAACAACTATAAAGTCTAACCAACAACAACTACTACAACAACCACAACATCAAATAATAATACAACAATATCCAAAATAATATACAAACAAGGTCTCAATCCAAAACCGGAGACAAATCCGGTACTAAGGCTAATAAAACAACAACAAGATCCTAGTGATCCCGGCTACCAATCCGGAAATCACCCCTAAACTAGAGGGTCCCTGTCTGCACCATCGACAGGCTCAGGTCCATAGAACGTCGGAAACCAATCCTCCGGATACTCTAGAAAAAATATGTCCAGTCAGGACTGGAGCAAGTACATCTCTAACAGCAGTTCCATTTAAATGATAAAAACTATAAAACAGTTATAGCAAGTAGCAAGTAGGGTGAAGCAAGTATGAAACAAGAAAAATAAATCACTGGTGCATAAAGGTAAAGATGCATGGATATCAGAGCAACATAGTAATAACTGCAAGATACAGGAAATCTAAGCTAAGATCAAGTCTGTGCACATGAACGTGTAGTGAGTCCAGCATGAAAAACATGTAGTGAGTCAAGTCCAGAAACATGTAAGTGAGACAAGTCAAGAAATGCATGAGAGTCCAGACTATAAAGAATGAACTCGGTGTCTTTGAAATACTTGTTTCGACATGTAAACGGCTAGGGGTAAGTACGGCTCACCGTGCACTGGGTGCACGGCTGCTATCATTCCAGATTAGACCAGAGGGAGTGATGCCTGATGATTCCAGATGGGAATGTTTACATGTCTACTCGAGTATTTTCCCGCCCCGACTAATACAAGTGGATCCAAGACCCGACACGCAATCAAGATGAGTCCAGCCTGAACATGAGTGATGCCTGTAGGTGATGTCTGTAGTAATTCCAGAATAGAGGCCAGAAACATAAAATGTACGTGTCGCAAGTAAATAAATCCAGAAATATCAATCAGTGTCCCGTGTAGTGCCAAAATAATCAGATGATACTATACTAGAAGCTGAATCATAATAAATATCAGATAATGAAAACTATCAGAGAATGTACTCGCCTGACGTCCTGAGCAACTGGCGATCCGAACCGGTGTCGCAAGGACCTAATGCGAAAAGCAAGGTTAAACAGGGTTCTAATGAGTTAAACAGATATAAAATAACTAAAAATAGGCTTCTAGGGTCGTTCTAGGTCAAACGGGTCAAACCGGTGAAATCTGGGTCAAAAAGTCAACTCTGGGTCCAAATAGTCAACTCTGGGTCAAAACTAGGTCAAAAGTTGACTTTGGCGGTCAACCGAGTCAACTACGGTCAAGTCTGGGTCAAACTAGGGTGCTCCTGAAATTCTAGGTCAAACCGAGGTCATTAAGCTAGAAAACTCACAAACTCGCCTCCTTGAGATACCGGGATACCCTCGGTATCCGATACCTCAACCTAGGCTACGCACCCCGCCTAAACCCGCTAAAACCTATGCTAGCACGCGTAAATATATACACATATACATATAAAAATCACTCCAATACTATTCCTAGGCTATTGCTCAAAAACCCCGCTCGAAACCCAATACCTTGGTTATCTTGAGGTATTGAAATACCTCGGTATCTCAAGGTATTGAGATACCGCTCTAAACTCCTCTAACTAGCTATCTAGCTACTAATTATGCACCTAGTTATTAATCTAGGCTAGGTAATATAGATATCTACCATATATATATATATCTAAGTAGGTATCTACCTATATACATATATATCCACACACATACCCATTAATACCCATTACCTTACCCATACACATATATATATATATATATATATTACCTTACCTTACCCAACTCATAAATATCTATGTATAACTATCTAGATATCTATAGATATGTATATAACTATATGTATATACATCTATATCCTAGATAGATATAACTATCTATCTACCTATCTATTGTCAACCTATCTAGTTATCTATCTAACTAGATATCTAATATCTAGTATTTACCTACCTAACTATCTATCAAATTATCTAACTATCTACTTATCTATATATCTTAAAAATCTATCTATCTTATCTAACTATCTATCTATTTATTAGTCTATCTATCTATTTATCCTACTGTCTATTTAGCTATCTAGTAACTTATCTACTACCTACCTATTTATCTTATTTACCTAACTATCTAACTATCTAATAACTTACCTATCCATCTAATAATCTAACTATCTATCTTTATCTATATATAGATCCATATATCTAATATCTAGATCTATCTAATCTATTTATCTATCTATATACTAATACCTATCTAGATATCTTACTATCTACCTATTTATCTAGGTAACTATATATCTATTTAGCTATCTAGTTACCTATCAAACTACTAATCTATCTATCTATCTATTTATCTATAAGCATACCCCTCTCT
This sequence comes from Iris macrosiphon, assembly GCA_036927795.1. Lineage (NCBI taxonomy): Eukaryota > Viridiplantae > Streptophyta > Magnoliopsida > Asparagales > Iridaceae > Iris > Iris macrosiphon. The sequence continues at coordinate 74,189,366 of JAYESA010000006.1, read as the reverse complement.
CTCTCCCTCGCACACTGCTCTTGCTAGCTGCTACTGCCCATGCTGCTGCTGCTGTAAACTGCTGCTGTGGCTGCTATGCTGCTGCTAGCTGCTGCTACTGCAGCTTTGCTGCTGCTGCTGCAGCTTCCTGCTGCTGTTCCAGAATCTGCCCCCCCTCTCTTCTCTCATACACACACACACACTCCTATATATACACATATATATATATATCTATATATATATATATATACATACATCTATATCTATATATATATAACTAAATATCTATATATATATAACTCTCATCTACACACTCTAACACACACACACTAGCACACTCACACACTAATACACACACACACTCACAACACTATCAACACACACACATAAATATATATACATATCTATATATATATACACACATATATATCTATATATATGTACACACTAATATATATATATATATATATACACACACACACTCAAACATATATAAATATATATCCTCACACACTCTCACACTCACACACCCTCACACACACTCTCGCAAACACACAACCCCACACACAAACACTCCTACATATATATAAATACATATATATACACTCACTCAAACTCATATATATATATATATATAGGCACTCACTCACCCTCACACACACTCTCCTACACACTAGCACACACTCACACAAGCACTCACCTACACACATACACTAGCACTCACTAACACACTCACAAACACATAACCACACATAAATATATAAATAGAAATATATATATATATATATAGGAACACACACACAAATAAATATATATATAGAGACATATATACACAAACACAACACCACCACAACGATGCACACAACGCTCACAACGCCCCACCTACGCACGCCCAACGACCCCGACACGCCCAAACACCTATAAATATATAAAATATAACTCAAAAACTCTAGCACACACTCCCCGATACTAACCCAACGCGCGCACAAGCCCGAAACGAGGAAACCAAGTCGAAATGGCCGTTCGGTCATTTCGACGAACACGTGGTGCGCGGTTCGAAAAACCTCCTGAAACGCACACCAAACGAACTCAGAATCGGCCCAAAATTTACCCACGCGCTCTACACGATGCCTAGATCCTATAAAATGTGCTCCCGCGTCGATTCTAGGCCCGTGGCGGAAACGCACACGCACTTAGAATCGGCGACGACGAAAAGCCCCAATTTCGCCCGAAACTCCCGTTTCTCCGCGATGCGGCTTCCCGTGTCCGAACGGAGACACGCTCTCACCCTCACGACACCCGACAACGTCGACCTTGGTCCATCTAACCTAGGGCATCATCCAAAATTGGGCCAAATTCGGATTTCACCCGAAATTGACACAAAACCTAGTGTTAAAGTCTCTAAACCCAACCAAACTAGTTCCAACTTCCTCCCACGGGTAGCCTAAGGGTCTAGGAAGGTTCTAAAATATTAATTACACTATAAAAGAGTAATTACAAGGGGAAATTTAGGGTTTATCTCTTGGGAGTTGGAATCCCAAGCAAAAATCCCCAAAATGCTCCAAATCCTCCAATCCAAGCTTCCAAGCCTCAAATCCAAGCTCCAACACCAAATCTAGGCTCTACCCACGTAGGTTAGGGAAAGATCTAGGGTTAGGGTTAATCATAAAGAAGAATAGAGGAAGAAAGAAGAGAAATGGAAGCTTACTTGAAAGTGGGAAGAAGAAAAGAAGAAGGAAGAGTGGAAAATGGAGAAGAAGAAGAAGAAGAATGAAGAATGAAGAAGAAGAGGAAGTGGGGAAGAAGCTCCTGCTGGTTCACACGGGTCTGGGAAGGGTTTGGGGCCGGCCATGCTAAATATAAGGGTTACACTAAGTCCAAAATACCCAAAATGCCCTCCTAACTCTCGGTTTTGGGTTCCGGGTTCCAAAAGCACTCAAACTAGTTCCAAATCTCTCCAACTAACCTCCTAAAAATAAAATAAATATTCTAAGCCCCAAAATAATTCTCACAAGGGTGTGGGCTGGGTCGGACATGGGTCCACTAGGGTCTGACATGGGTCCAGGCTAGCCAAAACCCTAAAACAATCAAAATAAAAATAATAAAAAATAATGCAATCACTAATTAAATATAAATACAATTAATTATAAATAATCCACAATTTACCAAATTAAAAATAAAAAAAAATACCCGGCTCTGGAAATGGGGTGGTGACAAGCCTATCCTCCTTAGAAAATTTCGTCCTCGAAATTTAAAGTCAATCACACTCTAGGTCAAACCCCCAACAATCAAAGTCAAGAAATTCTACCTATACAACATACAAGATCAGGGTCCTACTGGTCGTGTTATCACAGTCTCAATCAGGGTCACTACACTATCTACCACAGCACAAAGAAAAATCTAACAGGTACTAATGAAGCACACCACAGGAATGGAAAAGGACAGGAAGAAGAAACAAGAGACAGACCTGCTAACCCGACATCCGTAGCATCGGCCTCCTCGACCGTCAACGCATAAGCCCTGTCCTGCTGGGGTGTATCCCTCGGCTGGTGCGGGGCCTGATGCTGTGCCACAGATGGCCTAGCTCCAACTCTCTGATCCTGTGCTCCATCCAATGGAGGTGCAGTGGAGCAATCTCGCATCTGGTGAGCAGCGGATCCATAGAACAAACACACCTTCAGCCTCCTCCTACAAACATCCCAAGTGTGTCCTGCCTTCCTGCAGTAGGCACAAGTGGGCGCTCTCTGATCCTGACCCTGCTGCGCTGCCTTCTGCACATAGGGACGCTTAGCTGGTCCCGCACTACCACTGGCACTGCCTGAATCATCCCTGCCTCTCTTGGACTTGAGCTCCAAGTCATCCTCTGCTCTCTGAGCATCTCCTACTATCTGCTCGAAAGTCGCCTCGCGGTCGCTCCTGGTCAAAGACTTGACCGCCATAACCAAGCCCTTGCAAAACTTTCTCGCCTTGGCTGCCTCGCTCAAGCCATCCACAAATCTGCCCAAACGGCAGAACTCCGCTGCGTACTCGTCCACTGTCATGCTCCCTTGGACGAGTGCCTCAAACTGGCTCTCCAAAGCACTAAGCGCCACATCTGGGAAAAACTTCTCCTTAAAAAGCCTCTTGAAAGCCTCCCAAGTAAGCCCTGGCGCTGCAATCCTCGTATCTGTGCGATACCACGTCAAGGCGAGGTCGAACATCTGACTGCCTGCTGCCTCTATCTGCATGCTGTCTGGAATCTGCGCCAGCCTGAAGATCCCCTCAATCTGCTCTATCCAGTCATCCGTGTACAGGATCCCTTCTGTACCACGGAACTCCTTGGGCCGCATCCTCTGAAAGTCAATGATACTGCCCTGCCTCGGGCACTGAATCTGATCTGCCTGTGGCTGATTCTGTGCCACCCTATCCACTGCCGTCATGGCCACCTGGTGGGCGTTCTCAATGCCCAGCCTCATCACATCCACCTGACGGTGCTGCGCGTCCATCATCTCCCTGAAGAACGCAAACAACTGCACGGCATCTACTGGAGCAGGAAGTGGTGGAGGAACCACCGGAACGACTGGGGTAGTCCTCGGATCGATAAGTGGAGAAGGATCCCCGAGAGAAACAGAGGCTCCCTCAACCGCAGGAGTGGTGAGTGGAGCGGTAGCAGCTACCTGAATACGAGCTGGACGAGAGGTAGCAGACCTCTCCGAGGCAACTGCTGGAACGGTACGATGGGATCGTGTCTTCGGAGGCATCCTGAACACAGATCAAAAGAAGTCAATACGGCGCAAGATACGATATCATCAAGAAAGGACAGTAATATTTCAAAAGAAAGCAATTTCAGAATAATTAGATTGGAATTGTTCCTAGTCGTGATTGAGTACACTCTCATCCTAGATCCTAGATCCTATAGCAGGCTCGCAGCAGTACAACTAAGTTGTTGTACCACCACGACATCGCACTAATTGCGAATCGAGACCTGCATGGGGCCGCCACCAAAAACGTGTCACGACCCGCACCCGAAAATCGGGCATGAGTCGTGGGTACGTCCAGCCTACGCCGCAGCATCGGTGGTAGAATGCTGTCTAGGTCAACTATCTAGATAATAATCTCACACAAAAATCGGCCATGACCTCTCCAAAAGGAGGGCAACCACACAAACAAGTATAAACCTGTCAAGATCTCAACTCCAAACGGAGGAGCAAATATCACAATGATAATCAAGTACTCAATCACGAATCTAAGCACGATAAGATAACACAGAGATCTAACAACTATAAAGTCTAACCAACAACAACTACTACAACAACCACAACATCAAATAATAATACAACAATATCCAAAATAATATACAAACAAGGTCTCAATCCAAAACCGGAGACAAATCCGGTACTAAGGCTAATAAAACAACAACAAGATCCTAGTGATCCCGGCTACCAATCCGGAAATCACCCCTAAACTAGAGGGTCCCTGTCTGCACCATCGACAGGCTCAGGTCCATAGAACGTCGGAAACCAATCCTCCGGATACTCTGGAAAAAATATGTCCAGTCAGGACTGAAGCAAGTACATCTCTAACAGCAGTTCCATTTAAATGATAAAAACTATAAAACAGTTATAGCAAGTAGCAAGTAGGGTGAAGCAAGTATGAAACAAGAAATATAAATCACTGGTGCATAAAGGTAAAGATGCATGGATATCAGAGCAACATAGTAATAACTGCAAGATACAGGAAATCTAAGCTAAGATCAAGTCCGTGCACATGAACGTGTAGTGAGTCCAGCATGAAAAACATGTAGTGAGTCAAGTCCAAAAATATGTAAGTGAGACAAGTCAAGAAATGCATGAGAGTCCAGACTATAAAGAATGAACTCGGTGTCTTTGAAATACTTGTTTCGACATGTAAACGGCTAGGGGTAAGTATGGCTCACCGCGCACTGGGTGCACGGCTGCTATCATTCCAGATTAGACCAGAGGGAGTGATGCCTGATGATTCCAGATGGGAATGTTTACATGTCTACTCGAGTATTTTCCCGCCCCGACTAATACAAGTGGATCCAAGACCCGACACGCAATCAAGATGAGTCCAGCCTGAACATGAGTGATGCCTGTAGGTGATGCCTGTAGTGATTCCAGAATAGAGGCCAGAAACATGAAATGTATGTGTCGCAAGTAAATAAATCCAGAAATATCAATCAGTGTCCCGTGTGGTGCCAGAATAATCAGATGATACTATACTAGAAGCTGAATCATAATAAATATCAGATAATGAAAACTATCAGAGAATGTACTCGCCTGACGTCCTGAGCAACTGGCGATCCGAACCGGTGTCACAAGGACCTAATGTGAAAAGCAAGGTTAAACAGGGTTCTAATGAGTTAAACAGATATAAAATAACTAAAAATAGGCTTCTAGGGTCGTTCTAGGTCAAACGGGTCAAACCGGTAAAATCTGGGTCAAAAAGTCAACTCTGGGTCCAAAAAGTCAACTCTGGGTCAAAACTAGGTCAAAAGTTGACTTTGGCGGTCAACCGAGTCAACTACGGTCAAGTCTGGGTCAAACTAGGGTGCTCCTGAAATTCTAGGTCAAACCGAGGTCATTAAGCTAGAAAACTCACAAACTCGCCTCCTTGAGATACCGGGATACCCTCGGTATCCGATACCTCAACCTAGGCTACGCACCCCGCCTAAACCCGCTAAAACCTATGCTAGCACGCGTAAATATATACACATATACATATAAAAATCACTCCAATACTATTCCTAGGCTATTGCTCAAAAACCCCGCTCGAAACCCAATACCTTGGTTATCTTGAGGTATTGAAATACCTCGGTATCTCAAGGTATTGAGATACCGCTCTAAACTCCTCTAACTAGCTATCTAGCTACTAATTATGCACCTAGTTATTAATCTAGGCTAGGTAATATAGATATCTACCATATATATATATATCTAAGTAGGTATCTACCTATATACATATATATCCACACACATACCCATTAATACCCATTACCTTACCCATACACACATATATATATATATTACCTTACCTTACCCAACTCATAAATATCTATGTATAACTATCTAGATATCTATAGATATGTATATAACTATATGTATATACATCTATATCCTAGATAGATATAACTATCTATCTACCTATCTATTGTCAACCTATCTAGTTATCTATCTAACTAGATATCTAATATCTAGTATTTACCTACCTAACTATCTATCAAATTATCTAACTATCTACTTATCTATATATCTTAAAAATCTATCTATCTTATCTAACTATCTATCTATTTATTAGTCTATCTATCTATTTATCCTACTGTCTATTTAGCTATCTAGTAACTTATCTACTACCTACCTATTTATCTTATTTACCTAACTATCTAACTATCTAATAACTTACCTATCCATCTAATAATCTAACTATCTATCTTTATCTATATATAGATCCATATATCTAATATCTAGATCTATCTAATCTATTTATCTATCTATATACTAATACCTATCTAGATATCTTACTATCTACCTATTTATCTAGGTAACTATATATCTATTTAGCTATCTAGTTACCTATCAAACTACTAATCTATCTATCTATCTATTTATCTATAAGCATACCCCTCTCTCTCTCCCTCGCACACTGCTCTTGCTAGCTGCTACTGCCCATGCTGCTGCTGCTGCAAACTGCTGCTGTGGCTGCTATGCTGCTGCTAGCTGCTGCTACTGCAGCTTTGCTGCTGCTGCTGCAGCTTCCTGCTGCTGTTCCAGAATCTGCCCCCCCTCTCTTCTCTCATACACACACACACACTCCTATATATACACATATATATATATATCTATATATATATATATATACATACATCTATATCTATATATATATAACTAAATATCTATATATATATAACTCTCATCTACACACTCTAACACACACACACTAGCACACTCACACACTAATACACACACACACTCACAACACTATCAACACACACACATAAATATATATACATATCTATATATATATACACACATATATATCTATATATATGTACACACTAATATATATATATATATATACACACACACACTCAAACATATATAAATATATATCCTCACACACTCTCACACTCACACACCCTCACACACACTCTCGCAAACACACAACCCCACACACAAACACTCCTACATATATATATAAATACATATATATACACTCACTCAAACTCATATATATATATATATATATAGGCACTCACTCACCCTCACACACACTCTCCTACACACTAGCACACACTCACACAAGCACTCACCTACACACATACACTAGCACTCACTAACACACTCACAAACACATAACCACACATAAATATATAAATAGAAATATATATATATATATAGGAACACACACACAAATAAATATATATATAGAGACATATATACACAAACACAACACCACCACAACGATGCACACAACGCTCACAACGCCCCACCTACGCACGCCCAACGACCCCGACACGCCCAAACACCTATAAATATATAAAATATAACTCAAAAACTCTAGCACACACTCCCCGATACTAACCCAACGCGCGCACAAGCCCGAAACGAGGAAACCAAGTCGAAATGGCCGTTCGGTCATTTCGACGAACACGTGGTGCGCGGTTCGGAAAACCTCCTGAAACGCACACCAAACGAACTCGGAATCGGCCCAAAATTTACCCACGCGCTCTACACGATGCCTAGATCCTAGAAAATGTGCTTCCGCGTCGATTCTAGGCCCGTGGCGGAAACGCACACGCACTTAGAATCGGCGACGACGAAAAGCCCCAATTTTGCCCGAAACTCCCGTTTCTCCGCGATGCGGCTTCCCGTGTCCGAACGGAGACACGCTCTCACCCTCACGACACCCGACAATGTCGACCTAGGTCCATCTAACCTAGGGTATCACCCAAAATTGGGCCAAATTCGGATTTCACCCGAAATTGACACAAAACCTAGTGTTAAAGTCTCTAAACCCAACCAAACTAGTTCCAACTTCCTCCCACGGGTAGCCTAAGGGTCTAGGAAGGTTCTAAAATATTAATTACACTATAAAAGAGTAATTACAAGGGGAAATTTAGGGTTTACCTCTTGGGAGTTGGAATCCCAAGCAAAAATCCCCAAAATGCTCCAAATCCTCCAATCCAAGCTTCCAAGCCTCAAATCCAAGCTCCAACACCAAATCTAGGCTCTACCCACCTAGGTTAGGGAAAGATCTAGGGTTAGGGTTAATCATAAAGAAGAATAGAGGAACAAAGAAGAGAAATGGAAGCTTACTTGAAAGTGGGAAGAAGAAAAGAAGAAGGAAGAGTGGAAAATGGAGAAGAAGAAGAAGAAGAATGAAGAAGAAGAGGAAGTGGGGAAGAAGCTCCTGCTGGTTCACACGGGTCTGGGAAGGGTTTGGGGCCGGCCATGCTAAATATAAGGGTTACACTAAGTCCAAAATACCCAAAATGCCCTCCTAACTCTCGGTTTTGTGTTCCGGGTTCCAAAAGCACTCAAACTAGTTCCAAATCTCTCCAACTAACCTCCTAAAAATAAAATAAATATTCTAAGCCCCAAAATAATTCTCACAAGGGTGTGGGTTGGGTCGGACATGGGTCCACTAGGGTCTGACATGGGTCCAGGCTAGCCAAAACCCTAAAACAATCAAAATAAAAATAATAAAAAATAATGCAATCGCTAATTAAATATAAATACAATTAATTATAAATAATCCACAATTTACCAAATTAAAAATAAAAAAAAAATACCCGGCTCTGGAAATGGGGTGGTGACAGATTGTCACTGATAAATATCGGCTTTGGCAAAAGCTCACTCCCAACATCGGTTTGGATAACTTCGTCTTTGGTTGGAGGTTCCCTCTGTTCGAAGCAGAATTTCCACTGTGTATCCATTTATTGAGCCCAAGAGTCATTCTCAAACGGCTCAGAATCTCGTTCCTCTGCTTCTGAGGGATCTGTCATCCCCATATTTGCTGATAGTGCTTGTTCGGGAGCACTAGGTGAGTCGTGGGGTGACGAGCCGTCCCAGGAGGAGGAAAAGATGTCCTTATCCGACGTGGAAGCCGTAAAGGAGGTGGCATACCCTAACCCGAAACGAGTTTGTTGGTAGCGGGGGTCGCCGCATGGCGGCGTTCTTCTGCCTCTTCCGTAGTTGAGGCCCGGCTTTCGCTTCAAGTCGTAGCCCATGTTTTGTATGATCTTAAGCGCTTGAGGGCTGTATCGGTGAACCTGCATCTTCCCAGTATCGTCATCGAAAGGATCTTCCTAGATGGCTGGTTGATTGCACATGCGGCCGAATACTATTGGACGCTGACTGCTGCAGGTAGGCGGGATTATGAAGATAGAATCTTCATGCGGTCCATACGTTGTGATGACGTTGGATGATGACGCTGCTTCCCAGATATGCGGATGGTAGGAGTTCATAGCTTCCAAGAACTTTCGTGCTATGGGTTCTACCTCGTCACAGGGAATGGGTTCCTGATTTGGAATCTGAGTATTAATGTACTGGAAAAGAGGATGTTTATTGCCATCTGGAACTCCGTTCTTGGTCGTATTTACATCGGTCGGCTGCTCGTCGCGCCGAAGGTTGATGACCAAAGGTGGAGGCTTATGGTTCAGAGTAACCACTGGAGAATTGCTTCTTTTCCCCGAGCTGGATCTGTTCAGGTGAATAGCCATGGGCTCTATGGCTTTTGAACGAGTGGTTCGTCCTTTCACTCTGATCGACAGCGGTAGTGCGGCAGAGGGTTCTCCTGGCTCCCGGTGGGATTCTTTCTCTGTCTTGCCCGCCACTTCTTCCGTGTGGTCCTGTGAGTACAACACGGCGTCAGAATAATATGACTCTACTCCTTTAAACGGGTTTAGGTCGGCCACCTCCGTTTGTACCATTCCTTGGGGGTCTACATATTTAAGACATTGATGTAGAGTTAAAGGAACGATGTTGTGATCGTGGATCCACGGTCTTCCCAGCAAGATATTGTAGGATACCTCTGAATCGATCACGTAACATGAGGCCACCGATCTGAGGTTGCCAATCTGGATCCTCAGGCGAATCTTTCCCAACGGCTTACTTCTTCCGGCGTTGAATCCCACGATTGTAGTGGAGGTGTAAGCCAGTTCGCTGGTAGGAATCGTCAAAGGTCTGAGCAGACTGTGCGGGATGATGCTGATCGATGATCCCGGATCTATGTGAATCCGATCAACCTCCATGGAACCGATGTACCCGGTGTAATAGAGGGGCCTGTCATGCCTGTTATGTTTTAACAGCATATCGTCTTGGGTGAAGGTGATATTTGGGACCACCTCCATCACACTGTGGCATTGAGGGCACGCCACTGGTTCTTCGTCGGGAGATTTGAGCTGGATCAAGCATGCCTCCGCCTGTATCAGTGCTTCACTCAAGGCTAGACGAGTGTCTTGGGAGAGCCTGAGTAGCTCGAAGATGGAGAGCCTGGCCGGTGTATTAGCCAGTTGGGCTAGGATGTCGAAGTTATACGGCTTCACAAAACCTTTGTTCAGAATATTTTTCACAGGTTTATCGTAGCGCACTTCTCTTTGTTTTCCTTTGTCCGTCGGCGTCGGTTTTGAAGGGTTGGCTTCCGGTATGACGGGGCTTGGCCCTGCAGGTTTGGCAGTTGAAACGTCTGCCGGTATATCCTCCTGACTTGCTCCGTAGTCGTTGAGGTAGGCTCTCCCTGACCGGGTTGCAGCAAGTACCTCATCTTCGTCTGATAGTGAAGAATTTGTGACCATATGGCATGGTTTGTACTTTGAGCTCCTCCTAGACGTAGCTTTAGTCTCTTCCTCGAGCTCTGACACCAAATCTGGATGAACCCACATAATCTCGCCCTGACGGGTGGCCAGGGGTACCAGGTTATGATTTTGATCCCTAGCCGGAGGGAGATTGACGATGTTCATTGTGGCTCAGGAAATGGGCGTGATACCGTCCATGAATTCTTGGGGAGGCAGATCGCCGAACCGCAGAGAGATCATGTTGGCTGTGACCGTTTTCTCGGTGTTGTGCAGGGTGATGGCCTTAGCATCGATCAACCCCTGGAGCTTCCTCTTCAGTACGTAACACACCTTTGTTGGGTGGTGTACGTATCTGTGGAAGATGCAGTATTTGGGGTCGTCGGTACTGTCGACCTCTTGGGGCCGCCTTAGCTCCGGCAGGGTGATCTTGCCACTTTTGACGAGACACTCAAATATAATAGGGATATCGTCGTCGTCGAAAGAGTAGACCTCGACGGGCCTGGAAGTCCCGGACTTTGTCTGCGTGGTCGCCGCCGTCTTTTGTCTGGACGTATTGACCGTCAGAGCTTCTTTTCCCTTGGAGCTGCGAGGATGGTCGCCGCTGGAAGATGGCCTTTTGCCTCTATCGGAGGTGGAGATCATGATGCCATTGTCGCGCGCCTTGCGACTGTTATCTTCGGCGGCCACTGCCGAGACGATGAACGAGGGCCACTCATGGAACTGATATGGTCCTGTGAACACCGAGACTATAGGAAGGAGGTTCTTCCTACAAATGTCTACTAACGCCGAGTCTGGAACTCCTGGAGGCATTTGGAAGGTGGCCTGCCAAAAACGTTCGACGAAGGTGCGAACGTCTTCCTTTTCCCTTTGCTTGACTTCAATGAGGGAGGACATAGATATGTCCATTCCACCCTCGTAGAATCGTGTGAAGAATAACGCTTTGAAGTCCTCGAAGGAAGTAATGCAGTTGTACGCCAAGCTACGGTACCACTGATAGGCTACTCCTGAGAGGCAGCCCTTGAACACCCGAGTGAGGAGGGCGTCGTTCCCTTGTAGCAACACCGTCATCATACTGAAATAGTTCATGTATTGACTTGGTGATTTTTTTTCCTTCGAACAGAGCCATAGTCTGAGGTTTGTACTTCGGAGGAAAAGGGACTTCTTCCCAGATAGCCGGGTAAGGCTGGTTGATTCCCAGTTTCTTGAGCTGATCTTTGTGCTTCAAGGCGTCAAACAGGGCTTTCAACTCCCGTACTTCCTGTATCGGATTCTGAGTTGAAAGCGGAGGGACTGCTGACTCTTGATCTAGAGCAGGTTCTTGGCTTGGGTTGGATGGTGGTAAGTCCACCCCCACACGTATCTGAGTTGGCGGGACCGACGTTTGAGCCATGGCAGTCGCGTGCTGAGTTAGCATCATCTGGTGCATGTTCTCCATTACGGATTGCATTTGCTTCAGAGATGTCTCTAGCATAGTGATGCATTATTTCGCGTTTCCTGAAGCCTCCTCGCGTTCGTCTTCATTGGCGTAAGCTCCCACTTCCCTGGGCGTCATCGAAGGATTAGTATAGGTCGCCGCAGAAGTCGACTCTACACTCTCAGCATCTGTTCTGGGAGATTGGCGACCCCCAGCATCAGAATCAGACGAGTACGGAGTTGGTTGCTGTGACCTTGCCCGGGTGTTTTGGAACACCCCAGCTTCACTGCTCCAGAGGAGGTCTTCGAATCTTCTTCGGCTCGGAGGCCCAGAGGGATAACGTCTTGAGCTCGACCTTCTTCTGGGTATGCGTGAAGCCATGTTCATGGACGCATACGCGTGCTCTTCTTCCAGAAAAGACTGAGAGTAGCTCAATCGGTCGAAGACCGACCGTTTTACTTTAGAACAGCAGCAGTCAATCACAATCTTATGACTATTACAATATTGCTCTCTAGGGGGCGTAATAGACATGTTGGAAGATCCTCTCTCCTTACGCTTCTGGACTAGGCATTCGCGTAGGTCAGGAGTAGCAACCGGAGCTTGCTTTACGCCGCGGGACTTCGCCTGGCATAATTTGGAGATTCACTCAGACTGGCGTAAAGCTGAAAAGGTCCTCAGTCGGCCATCGACTTCTCGCGTAATCCGGAGGGTAGGCAAAATTGTTCTCTTGCTGGCGTAAAGGCCGAGAGGTTGAATATTCGCTTGCTTGCTTCCCCTCGCGGAGATTACTGCGCTTATCTATTTTACCGTAGAAGTCAGATATTGTTTCGCGCATGGAGCGTGATCTGTTCTTCCGATTTGGCGTTGAGGCACCATCGGAAGTTTGGTCCGTACCACGCGTAGCGGGAGACTGATTCCTACGCGTAGAGCGCAGTAGATACTTCTGGGTTAGCGTAGAGGCCTTGCCCGAGGTTTTGTCTGTACCGCGCGTAGCGGGAGACTGGTTCCTACGCATAGAGCGTAGTGGATACTTCTGGGTTAGCGCAGAGGCCTTTTCCGAAGTTTTGTCTGTACCGTGCGTAGCGGGAGACTGGTTCCTACGCGTAAAGTGCAGTGGATACTTCTGGGTTAGCGCAGAGGCCTTGCCCGAAGTTTTGTCTGTACCGCGCGTAGCGGGAGACTGAATTTTATGTGCAGGGCACGGAGGGAGCGATGCTACCACCTCATTGGTCGGAGAGATCGGAGAGATCGGAGAGTCCACAGGAATGGTTGAGGATGTCTTGGGCATCCACATTGTGCGCAGCTTCCTGTTGTCTTGGACGGAGAGAGAGTGAGAGCTACCCCCGGTTCGAAGTATGTCTTCGTAAGCAGACTGGTCGAAATGAACGACCAGCGTCTTCTTTACGGTTCCTATAGATACCGCATCGCGTTGAGCAATTACTTCCTCGTCAGAAGAGAAAGACGTCCCCAGCAGAGTCGCCATCTTGTTTGTGGTATTAAATGAAAGAATGAAAGTGTATTTCAATGACGGGGTTTGTGCGAAACCTGCGCCCTTTGGTTTACAAACAAACTTGTACAATGTAATCCTATACGAGGATGTGGGAGTACAATTTATTTAATCTGGGTATAAATTGCTATAGGTGTCTGATCTGCGGTCGATCACTTTAGCCCTTGGACCACGCGATGTTGAAGAAGTGCCATGGAAGACAGGTAGCAGCTTCGAAGGTTGTAGGAGAGGGTGTCACTACCACATTTTAGGAAAAAGGGTATTTTAGTAATTTCCTATTTAAATAAATATTGTGCATGGTAAATAATTTTTGTTGTATTATTTAATTGTTCTTGGATGTTATTTAATTATTTTGGACTTATTTTAGTAGACCCAACTAGTGTAGTTTGGACCCATGGACCAACATGAATTAAATAGTTAGATTTGGCCCATTTAGAAAGCCCATAGTTAAGGAGATGGATTAAATTAATTAAATGATTAGACTAGAAGCTTCCTTCCTTAATTATTTCTTCATGAGAGGCCCCAAGGGGTACATTGGACATTTTACAATTACTTGGGGAAGGGGGCATGGCCGGCCTATATTAGAGGAAGGGAATTTCTCTCCTCTCATTCTCATTCCAAATCTAGATCTAGAATTTTCCACTCCCAAATTCCCTCCATTTCCATTCTAATTTCCCACCAAATTTATCCCAAATTCTTCCCAATTCACCATTAGAAAGTTGAGAAGCAAGGATCTAGAAGGAGGAAGCAAGGATCTACAAAGAGGAGCAAGGATCTACAATTTGGAAGCAAGTTCATCTCAATTGGAGGTTTCATTGGAAATCTATCTCCCAATAGGTATAATTCAGTTTTTTCCATTAAAAAGGCTTCTAAATCTGATATTTAATCATGTAAAATCAACCTATATGTATGTACTACCCATAGGAATTTGTTTTGTGTTCATAGGAGACCCATGGAGAAAGTTATGGTGCTTTTTGTGTCAATTTTGTTGGAATTCCGAATTTATATTTTGTTGTGTGTGTCAATTGATCCTATAGATCAATTGGGCATGTGCTTATGTGTTTGGAGCTTGTGTCGTGTCCATATTTGGGTACTTGTGGTTCGTATCCCAACTATTTGGTGATACGTGTCATTTTGGGGGTTTTCCCTCCGACACGGGGCTTTGAACATGTCGTATTTTCACACAGACACATAGATCTACTTTTGACACTTTGATTTATTCATAAATATTATTTATGACTTGTTTGTGTCCTTCGGGGTGCAATTGGTTGTGTGTTGGACTCGTGTCACATGCGTATCCTAGATCTAGTGGGATACGGTGTGAAACTTTCCAATTTGGTATATTTATGTGTAGATCTAATTAATTATGCTTTAAATTCTTTATTTATAATTAGTAAATATATATAGATATTATATATTATTTTAGTGTATTTATTATGGTATTTATTGTAGCATAGATCTATAGATATTTCTATGTGTTCTAATATGGTGTATAAATATATGTATGTAGCTTTCTTGCATACAAATATATATGTACTTATGTTAATTACATAAATTATATATGAATGTTTTTATAAAATATATTTATGTGTTTAAATATGTAATTATATTATTTATAATTATTATATATTTAATTGTTAATTTAATGAATGTATTTTTATGTGTGCTTCTAGCCATGTAAAATACGTACATATGTGCATGTGTTTGGTATTTTCATTTTGTAAGTTTATATGTATGTATATATAAGTATATAGTTATTAAATTGTTTATATATATATATATGCATTTTGATTTATATATTGTATATATAAATTTATATATATATATATATTTATATTTTCTGTTTGGTGACAGTGGTTTAATGACAGTTGAAAACTGTCATTATTCGGTCTGTCACAGCAGCTGCTGTAACAGTGGTTCAGCATTAATGACAGATCTGTCATTAATGCTGCGGGCAGTTTTGAGCGGCAACCCTTCAGCGACGGTTTCTGTGACAGTTTAAAACTGTCATCAAACGGTATCAGCAGTGGTTTATATATATATTGTTTCTGTGACAGAATTTCTGTGACAGTTGAGATTGTCACTATTAGCTATTTTATTTAAATCCTTGTTTTAGCTTACTGTTTTCAGTGACAACTTGGCAGATTTAATTTATATATTACATATTATATTTGTATATATATATATATGTATATATATATAGGTGTTTTGTGAGGTATAATACTAATAATAATATATTATTCTATTTGGTTTGTATATACATTATTTAGAGTGTGCATTATTTGTATTATTAGTATTCTTGTGTGGGTATCTATTGAGATCTAATTTTGATTCCTAAATTGTTGTATTTTATTTTCTATATTATTTTATATAGAGGTTTTGTGAGGTTGACATTGGTTTGACCATGTTTGACTTTAGTTGACTTTAGAGTTGACCATAGTTGACTTTTAACTTAGAATTGATTTATTGACCTAGAAGTTGACTAGTTTAACTTGTTCTCTTTCCGGGACCTTGTATTAATGTGGTATTCCATATCTAGGTCTTCGAGGCACCGAGTCAGACATCTGTGAGACTTTTTCATTGGACTTCAGGCGAGTACATTCTCTGATAGTTTCTCATTTATGATATCCTCTATGTTCACTGTATCTAGTGTAGATATCCATGTTCTCTTGACACTATGGTTACACGGATTGGTATATCCGGATCTCGTCATGAGATATTATTCCTTGGTATATGGTGTATATGGTACAAGTATTGTTTCATTGGTTATCTTGTACATGTACAGACACCGATACTTGGGGAGACTAGCTATCTTCTTGGGGAATCTAGTGCCATAGCATACCGTGGTTGGATCTATTATACCAGTTGGGGGTGGGGAGTATTAGTATAGATATGTGATCAAATTCCTATTGAATAAAGTATTGGTAAGCGAATAGTGTTGATCATACACCGCACGTATGATTAGCAAGGCCGCATTGTATCTTGCCCAAGCCGATCACATGTTAAGCTAGTACTCACACACTTAGTTATTAGTATTATTGTTTCATTGGCATATTGTTCATTATTGTATTTCTTTCCAGTATTTCCTTATTGTCTATATATCTCTTGTATCTATTTTGTGCATCTTGTTTATCCACAGCTATTTACTGTTACATAGTTTTTATCATGGATTAGAACTGCTATTAGAGATGTACTCTGCTCCTTTCCTAACTGGATATATTTTTCCAGATGACACTGAGGAGTACCCTACCTATTATGGACCCCAGGATATTGTGGGTTTAGATTCGGAGACCCTGGCTCAAGAGGGACTTATCCCAACTGAGACAGTTGACCCTGGAGTGTAGCTTTATAGTATGATAGTATTCTTTTGTACTGGATTTGTCTCCAGCTTATTTCTGTTACTCTTCAGACTCATTGATGTATTATTTTAAACTCATGAGTTGATGACTATTCTATTCTTATCTGATTCGTGCTCATTTCTACCTTAGATCTGTGATTGAGTATACTATCATTATTGGTGGTTCATTATATTGTTAGATAGACTATCTAGACAGCGTTCTACCGCCAATTCTGCGGCGTAGGCTGGGCGTTATTTCTGACTAGTACCCTTACACCGGGTGCAGGTCGTGACACGTTTTTGGTGGTGGCCCATGCAGGTCTAGCTTCACAAGTATGTGATGTCGTGGTAGTGCGACAATTTAGTTGTACTACTGCGAGCCTGCGATAGGATATAGGATATAGGCTGAGATACTCAATCACATCTAGGAAAATTCTTTTGATTCAACTATTCTCCTTTGATATTGATACTTGATCCCTTAAACTGTCCTTTCCTTGATGTCTTACATCTTGTGCCATATTGATTCTTTCTTTCACTTTATCTCAGGATGCCGCCTATGACTAGATCACAGCAGGGGAGAGCAGCTTCTGAGGGGTCTGCGATATCCCGAGGGCCTGCACCAGTCACTTCTCCGGTGATTGGAGTGTCAGCTGCTTTCGGAGGTCCACCACCTACTCAGAGGACTATGCCAGCTGTATCTGAGGGGCTTCCACCTCCACCTCCTGTGCCAGCAGAGGCGTCACAGATGTTTACACTGTTTTGTGAGATGCTCGAGGCACAGAGGGCTCAGTCAGAGGCACATCAGAGGCAGACCGACGTTCTACGACAGGGCATCGAGAGTGCTCATCAGCTTGCTCGTGCTGTAGTTGAGAGAGGAGTTCCGATCCAGCAGCAGATTATTCCTCAAGTTGCTCAGCTTTGGCCAGGCAACATTCAGGACTTCAAGAAACTGGAGCCTAGGGTTTTCAAAGGGACGGAGGGCATCGTCTATGCTGATGATTGGCTCGAGGACATTGAGCGTCTTATGAGGGTGTCCCATCTTTCCGAAGATCTGAAGGTTGAGGCGGTTGGACTTTAACTGTTCGACGTCGCTCGCACTTGGTTCAGGAATGAGCCAGTACTGGTTGACGTAGGACAATCTTGGGAGGTATTCAAGGACCTTTTCAAGAAGAAGTTTTTTGCCCGGATAGACAGGCTTGACTTGGGTAGACAATTTGAGAGTCTCATTCAGGGGAGCATGTCTGTGGAGGAATACGCTGCGGAGTTCGGTAGGTTGAGCCAATTTGCAGAGTACTTGGTGAGGGAGCCGGAGGTTCGAGCTATTCGTTTCCGAGAGGGTCTAAACTGGGAAGTGAAGATTCTCATTCCGTCTTTTTATGAGACATACTCGGAGATACTTGCGGAGGCACGCAAGGTTGAGCGAGATCTGGGTTTAAAGACCAAGAGAGACCGTGATTCTTTTCTGGGGGCCAACGGCAGTACAGTATCTGCCAAACGTCCTCATTTCCAGTCCAGACCTTTCCAGCAGCCACAGCTGAACCAGACTCCAGTTAGAGCACCTTTTCACCAGGCACCTCAATAGCAGAGACAATTACAGCAAGCTCCATGCAACTTTTGCAAGAAGCCCGGCCACATCTGGGAAGTTTACAGGAGGAGGCAAGGAGTTTGTTTGTATTGTGGTACTGAAGGGCATCAATCAAGGGTGTGTCCTCGTCGCGCAGTTCAGGTAGCAGCTCCAGCTCCGAGGACACAGACGAGACCACATGCAGCACAGCCGAGGGGACCGCTTCTGACATAGCAGCAGCGTTTTGTCCAGCATCAACAGCAGGGAGGTGCTCGGTAGGGACGAGCATTTGCTATGACCGTCGAAGAGGAGGAACCCACAGGAGATGTCATCGCAGGTTCTATTCTTCTTGATTCCATTCCAGCTTTAGCTTTGTTTGATAGTGGTGCTTCCCATAGTTTTGTATATGTTTCTTTTGCTCTGAAGCATGGTTTTGTAGCTGAGTCTTTGCTTAGGACTTGCAAGATCATGACCGGGGGAGGCATTATCCTGGTTAATGATATTTGCAAGGATCGGAGAGTTACTCTGGAAGGCCGGGAGTTGAGTGCGTGTCTACTTGTAATGCCACTTCCAAGCTATGACATTGTACTTGGGATGGATTGGTTGAGTAGGCACCGTGCTAACATAGATTGTAGAGGAGGTAGAGTTTTGTTTGGTCCGCCAGGAGAGCCAGAGTTCGAGTTTGCTAGAGGAGCTGCGGAGCAGGGGGAAGGCATTATTTATGGAGCTATGGTAGAAGACAAGGAGTTGCCACATCCGTTGATAGCAGAATTCTTGGATGTGTTTCCTGAGGAATTGCCAGGATTGCCGCCAGATCGAGATGTTGAATTTTTTATAGATTTGGTGCCAGGTGCAAAACCAATTTCGCAACATGTCTATAGAGTAAACAACAGCGAGCTGGTCGAGTTGAAGAAGCAGGTGGACGAATTGCAGGATAAGGGGTTTATCAGATCGAGTTCTTCACCATGGGGAGCCCCGGTATTGTTTATACCGAAGAAGGATGGATCGATGCGTATGTGCATTAATTACAGAGCTTTGAATAATCTCACTATCAAGAATAAGTATCCTTTGCCATGGATTGATGATCTGTTTGATCAGTTGAGTGGTGCGAAGGTATTTTCTAAAATAGATTTGAGATCAGGCTACCATCAGGTGAAGGTGAAGCCGGAGGACATACCGAAGACTGCTTTTAGAACTCGGTATGGTCAGTTCGAGTTTATGGTGATGCCATTTGGTTTGACTAATGCACCGGTGGTATTTATGAACTTGATGAACAAGGTGTTCCACCAGTACCTTGACAAGTTCGTGGTGGTGTTCATCGACGACATACTCATATACTCGAGGACACCGGAGGAGCATGAGGAGCATTTGAGGATTGTGTTGGATGTGCTGAGGAAGGAGAAGTTGTATAGGAAGTTGTCCAAATATGAGTTTTTCTTGGACAAGGTAGAATTCTTGGGGCATGTTGTGACTGGTGATGGTATTTCAGTGGATCCGAAGAAGATTTCAGCAGTGGAATCTTGGAAGACTCCGAGTTCGGTAGCAAAGATCAGGAGTTTCTTGGGATTGGCAGGTTATTACAGGAAGTTTGTGCAAGATTTTTCGAGGATTGCCGAGCCGATAACCAGACTCACAAGGAAGGATGTGGAGTTTGTTTGGACGGAGGATTGCCAGGTTACTTTTGAGGAGTTGAAGAAGAGGTTGACGTCTGCTCCTATTTTGACGTTGCCATCTGGGTCCGGAGGTTTCACTATTTATAGTGATGCATCGGGGAAGGGTTTAGGTTGTGTTCTTCAGCAGCATGGGAAAGTGATTGCCTATGCATCCAGGCAATTGCGTTCTCATGAAAAGAACTATCCTACCCATGATTTGGAGTTGGCAGCTGTCATATTCGCCCTGAAGTTATGGAAACATTATTTGTACGGAGAGCGTGTGGAGATCTTCACAGACCACAAAAGCTTGAAGTACGTTTTCACGCAGAAGGAGTTGAACATGAGGCAGCGTCGATGGTTGGAACTGATGAAGGATTTTGATATCTCTTTACAATATCATCCTGGGAAAGCCAATGTAGTTGCCGATGCTTTGAGCAGGTATCCGGTAGCTATGTTCTTAACGCAGGATCGATATCTGTTGGAGGACTTGGAGAGCTTGGGCATTGAGGTGATTGTTCCTGGTGGTGCTATACGGATATGGGGATTGCAGATACACTCAGATTTGATGGACAGGATCAAGGCAGCACAGTATGATGATGTATCTTTGAGGAGTATCAGAGCTCAGGTGAGAGCGGGATTGGAGGATGATTTCACTATTGCAGAGAATAGATCTTTGAGGCATGGAGTTAGATTGTGTGTGCCTAGTGGGAAGTTGCGCGAGGAGGTATTACAGGAAGCGCATCGCTCTCAGTATTCCATACATCCAGGTGCTAACAAGATGTATCGGGATATACGAGAGAGTGTGTGGTGGTATGGCATGAAGAGGGAAGTGGCACAGTTTGTATCCAGATTCTTAGTGTGCCAGCAGGTGAAAGCCGAGAGGCAGAGGCCAGGAGGGTTACTTCAGCCATTACCCATTCCAGAGTGGAAGTGGGAACACATTACTATGGATCTTGTGTCCGGACTTCCACGATCTCCAGGAGGGAAAGACGCGATTTGGGTCATTGTTGATAGGTTGACCAAGTCGGCCCACTTTTTGCCTTTCAAGGTGGGTTTGTCTACGGAGAAGCTGGCAGAGATGTATGTGAGGCAGATCGTTAGGATACATGGATTTCCCGTCAGCATAGTCTCAGATCGGGATAGTCGTTTCACTTCTCATTTCTGGAGGAGTTTGCAGGAGAGTTTGGGCACTCAGCTCAAGTTTAGTACTGCATATCATCCCCAGACAGATGGGCAGTCAGAGAGGACTATCCAGACTCTCGAGGATATGTTGCGCACTTGTGTACTAGATTTCGGGGGTTCTTGGGAGGACCATCTCTATTTTGTAGAGTTTGCTTACAACAACAGTTACCAGGCCAGTATAGAGATGTCACCTTTTGAAGCTCTATATGGTCGGAGGTGTCGTACTCCTTTGTCTTGGGATGATGTTGGAGAGAGAGTTTTGCTTGGGCCAGAGATGGTTGTGGATGCAGTAGAGAAGGTTCAGTTGATCAGAGACAGACTTCGAGTGGCGCAGGACAGACAGCGGCATTGGGCCGATAGCCATCGGAGACCTTTGGAGTTCGAGGTATAGTTTAGATTTTGTTTGTGCTTGTTCTTGTTTGTTATAGATTAAGTTCTTAAGATGGTGTTTTGTTCTAGGTGGATGGTTTGGTGTTTCTGAGGATTTCTCCGACACGAGGCACGATTCGCTTCGGTGGAGACGGAAAGCTTAGTCCGCGATTCATCGGACCTTTCACTATTCTAGAGAGGGTCGGTGCAGTTGCTTATAGACTAGACTTGCCACCTGCATTGGAGGGAGTGCACAACGTGTTTCATATGTCACATTTGAGACGATACGTGGCAGATCCTAGTCATGTATTGGATCACTCAGAGATAGAGGTGGGCCCTACTCTTAGCTATCCAGAGCAGCCAGTTGAGATTCTGGATCGGAGAGAGAAGGTGCTGAGGAACCAGACTATTCCTTTGGTACGCGTCGCCTGGAGGCATCACTCTCCGGGGGAGTCTACCTGGGAGAGAGAGGATGACATGCGAGAGCGTTATCCATATTTGTTTGTACCTTGAGGTATGTTATTTTCTAGTTATGTTCTGTTCATTAGTTAATTGTGATTCTTTAGTTTTGTTCTATGATTTTTCTGGGGGTAGTTTTCATCCTTAAATTTCGAGGACAAAATTATTTTAAGGAGGGTAGACTTGTCACTACCACATTTTAGGAAAAATGGTATTTTAGTAATTTCCTATTTAAATAAATATTGTACATGGTAAATAATTTTTGTTGTATTATTTAATTATTGTTGGATGTTATTTAATTATTTTGGACTTATTTTAGTAGACCCAACTAGTGTAGTTTGGACCCATGGACCAACATGAATTAAATAGTTAGATTTGGCCCATTTAGAAAGCCCATAGTTTAGGAGAGGGATTAAATTAATTAAATGATTAGACTAGAAGCTTCCTTCCTTAATTATTTCTTCATGAGAGGCCCTAAGGGGTACATTGGACATTTTACAATTACTTGGGGAAGGGGGCATGGCCGGCCTATATTAGAGGGGGGGATCTCTCTCTCCTCTCATTCTCATTCCAAATCTAGATCTAGAATTTTCTACTCCCAAATTCCCTCTATTCTCATTCCAATTCCCCACCAAATTCATCCCAAATTCTTCCCAATTCACCATTAGAAAGTTGAGAAGCAAGAATCTAGAAGGAGAAGCAAGGATCTACAAAGAGGAGCAATGATCTACAATTTGGAAGCAAGTTCATCTCAATTGGAGATTTTATTGGGAATCCATCTCCCAATAGGTATAATTCAGTTTTTCTCATTAAAATAGCTTCTAAATCTGAGATTTAATCATGTAAAATCAACCTATATGTATGTACTACCCATAGGAATTTGTTTTGTGTTCATAGGAGACCCATAGAGAAAGTTATGGTGCTTTTTGTGTCAATTTTGTTGGAATTCCGAATTTATATTTTGTTGTGTGTGTCAATTGATCCGATAGATCAATTGGGCATGTGCTTATGTGTTTGGGGTTTGTGTCATGTCCATATTTGGGTACTTGTGGTTCGTATCCCAACTATTTGGTAATACGTGTCATTTTGGGGGTTTTCCCTCCGACACGGGACTTTGAACATGTCGTATTTTGACACGGGCACATAGATCTACTTTTGACACTTTGATTTATTCATAAATATTATTTGTGACATGTTTGTGTCCTTCGGGGTGCAATTGGTTGTGTGTTGGACTCGTGTCACATGCGTATCCTAGATCTAGTGGGATACGGTGTGAAACTTTCCAATTTGGTGTGTTTATGTGTAGATCTAATTAATTATGCTTTAAATTCTTCATTTATAATTAGTAAATATATATAGATATTATATATTATTTTAGTATATTTATTATGGTATTTATTGTAGCATATATCTATAGATATTTCTATGTGTTCTAATGTGGTGTATAAATATATGTATGTAGCTTTCTTGCATGCAAATATATATGTACTTATGTTAATTACATAAATTATACATAAATGTTTTTATAAAATATATTTATGTGTTTAAATATGTAATTATATTATTTATAATTATTATATATTTAATTGTTAATTTAATGAATGTATTTTTATGTGTGCTTCTAGCCATGTAAAATACGTACATATGTGCATGTGTTTGGTATTTTCATTTTGTAAGTTTATATGTATGTATATATAAGTATATAGTTATTAAATTATTTATATATATATATATATATGCATTTTGATTTATATATTGTATATATATATTTATATATATATATATATATATATATTTATATTTTCTGTTTGGTGACAGTGGTTTAATGACAGTTGAAAACTGTCATTATTCGGTCTGTCACAGCAGCCGCTGTAACAGTGGTTCAGCATTAATGACAGATCTGTCATTAATGCTGCGGCAGTTTTGAGCGGCAACCCTTCAGCGACGGTTTCTGTGACAGTTTGAAACTGTCATCAAACGGTATCAGCAGTGGTTTATATATATATAGTTTCTGTGACAGAATTTCTGTGACAGTTGAGATTGTCACTATTAGCTATTTTATTTAAATCCTTGTTTTAGCTCACTGTTTTCAGTGACAACTTGGCAGATTTAATTTATATATTACATATTATATTTGTATATATATATATGTATATATATAGGTGTTTTGTGAGGTATAATACTAATAATAATATATTATTCTATTTGGTTTGTATATACATTATTTAGAGTGTGCATTATTTGTATTATTAGTATTCTTGTGTGGGTATCTATTGGGATCTAATTTTGATTCCTAAATTGTTGTATTTTATTTTCTATATTATTTTATATAGAGGTTTTGTGAGGTTGACATTAGTTTGACCATGTTTGACTTTAGTTGACTTTAGAGTTGACCATAGTTGACTTTTAACTTAGAATTGATTTATTGACCTAGAAGTTGACTAGTTTGACTTGTTCTCTTTCCGGGACCTTGTATTAATGTGGTATTCCATATCTAGGTCTTCGAGGCACCGAGTCAGACATCTGTGAGACTTTTTCATTGGACTTCAGGCGAGTACATTCTCTGATAGTTTCTCATTTATGATATCCTCTATGTTCACTGTATCTAGTATAGATATCCATGTTCTCTTGACACTATGGTTACACGGATTGGTATATCCGGATCTCGTCATGAGATGTTATTCCTTGGTATATGGTGTATATGGTGCAAGTATTGTTTTATTGGTTATCTTGTACATGTACAGACACCGATTCTTGGAGAGACTAGCTATCTTCTTGGGGAATCTAGTGCCATAGCATACTGTGGTTGGATCTATTATACCAGTTGGGTGTGGGGAGTATTAGTATAGATATGTGATCAAATCCCTATTGAATAAAGTATTGGTAAGCGAATAGTATTGATCATGCACCGCACGTATGATTAGCCAGGCCGCATTGTATCTTGCCCAAGTCGATCACATGTTAAGCTAGTACTCACACACTTAGTCATTAGTATTATTGTTTCATTGGCATATTGTTCATTATTGTATTTCTTTCCAGTATTTCCTTATTGTCTATATATCTCTTGTATCTATTTTGTGCATCTTGTTTATCCACAGCTATTTACTGTTACATAATTTTTATCATGGATTAGAACTGCTGTTAGAGATGTACTCTGCTCCTTTCCTGACTGGATATATTTTTCCAGATGACACTGAGGAGTACCCTACCTATTATGGACCCCAGGATGTTGTGGGTTTAGATTCGGAGACCCTGGCTCAAGAGGGACTTATCCCAACTGAAACAGTTGACCCTGGAGTGTAGCTTTGTACCATGATAGTATTCTTTTGTACTGGATTTGTCTCCAGCTTATTTCTGTTACTCTTCAGACTCATTGATGTATTATTTTAAACTCATGAGTTGATGACTATTCTATTCTTATCTGATTCGTGCTCATTTCTACCTTAGATCTGTGATTGAGTATACTATCATTATTGGTGGTTCATTATATTGTTAGATAGACTATCTAGACAGCGTTCTACCGCCGATTCTGCGGCGTAGGCTGGGCGTTATTTCCGACTAGTACCCTTATACCGGGTGCGGGTGTGACAGAGGGTGGATGCACGATGCCGAAGTCATCGATCCCCGCTCTTTGCCTGGGCTCCGGGCTCTCTCTCTCTCTCTCCCTCCTCCTTGTTCGATCTTCTCCAATTGTCGACCTTGGATCTGATATTGGTACTCTTGACCGAGTTTTCCGACCTGTGATCTGATCTCGGTTTCTTGACCAATTTTTTGACCTGGTTCCCCATTGACAGGGGCCTCTATTTATAGAGTCTTTGGTGACAGTGACCACTCCGTTGGTGTAGCAACCGAGGAGTGGAAAGTACAGCACCCTTTTACACAACGGTTAAAGTAACCAATGCCTACGTATAGATAATCTTTTGACTGAGCGGGTGACGTGGGTCCAACTAAGGGGACACAACACGTATGATTGCTACTAAGATCACGGCGTAAAAGCCACGCGGGTAGGTATCCATTGTGTAGAAGAGGTTGGCGTAGAAGCCCAATGTCCGTCACCATGGCATAGAAGCCAAGTAGGCATAGAAGCCGAACAGGCATTGAAGCCGAGTAGGCGTGGAAGCCGAGCAGGCATAGAAGCCGAACAGGCATAGGAGCCGAGTAGGCGTGGAAGCCGAACAGGCATAGAAGCCGAACAGGCATAGAAGCCGAGTAGGCGTGGAAGCTGAGTAGTCGTAGAGACTGAGTGGACGTGGAAGTCGCATGAGCACAGATCCTGAATGGGCGTAGAAGCCGCTGCATATCATGCCAGAATGGGCGTAGAAGCCGCTTGAGCACAGATCCTGAATGGGCATAGAGGCCGCTGCATATCGTGCCAGAATGGGCGTAGAAGCCGCTTGAGCACAGATCCTGAATGGGCGTAGAAGCCGCTGCATACCGTGCTGATGTGGACGCCTTAGCCGGAATTATAGCTTTT
Organism: Iris macrosiphon; assembly: GCA_036927795.1. Taxonomy (NCBI): domain Eukaryota; kingdom Viridiplantae; phylum Streptophyta; class Magnoliopsida; order Asparagales; family Iridaceae; genus Iris; species Iris macrosiphon. The sequence continues at coordinate 74,162,634 of JAYESA010000006.1, read as the reverse complement.
GAAGATATAACCAAATCTTTTGCAGAGATTTGCCATCACCTTATGCATTAAATGCGAAGGCATGTTTCGAATGTCTGCAGGCCTTCTGTGCACCCGTCGCAGAGACGTGTCTTGAGAGAAACTGTCACCGCTCTATGCAATTAGACGTGGAGACGTGCCTCGAATCCCATACGAAGTGCAGCTTTTGACGTGGCAGGCGGTTTGTCTGCTGCGGAGCGTAAAACAGCTCATGTTTGCCTGTGTAAAATAGGGCGGCGTATTCCCTTGTACGCAAAAGAGCGGTTTATGCTGAGGGGACTCCAGTAAACGACGGTTCGGTGATGCTTTACCAAATCCTCTGTATTAAATTGTGAGATCCGCCATCATACTGTGGGACGCGTTCCGAGAGGTCTGCCATCGTTTCCAGCCGTCGTCTGGGTAGCCGTGCATCACCTTTTGTCAGGAGTCAGAGGTCAGATTCACTGCGTGACTTGACAGGTTCATTTTGGAGAAGATGAAGCGTTCCTCGTACGCTATAACGCTGCTTTGAGAGCGGATGAGTTTTACGCCATGGAGGCGATGAAGAACTCTGTTTCACGCTGGAGCGGCCTGGACGTACTGCACTTATGCGGATGGTCCTTTGAGCTTTATTCTTCATGCTGTATTTTAGCGGAGAAAAATTCGTTGTACGCCTGATGGCTCTGAAGGCCTCTGCTTACGTTGCTCTGTATCAAGAGGCTGCGTAGCTCTTCCCAGCATATTTTTCATGCTTCTACAGTATTGTTGTATGAAAACTCTACCAAGTGAAGGTGATCCTCCTAAGAACCTCCAAGATCCAAAACACAGGTGAGTAGCATGTCCTCGAGAGTCTGAATAGTCCTCTCTGACGGTCCATCAGTCTGAGGGTGATATACGGTACTGAAATTGAGCTGAGTGCCCAAGCTAGCCGATAAACTCCTCCAGAAGTGGGACACGAAGTGACTATCCTGATCCGAGACTATGCTCACTAGAATATCGTACAATCTGACAATCTGGTGCACATACATCTCTGTGAGCTTCTCCGTAGATGTACCCACTTTAAATTGCAAAAAGTGGGCTGATTTGGTCATCCTTTCCACGATGACCCAAATTACATCTTTACCACCTGGAGAAGGCGGAAGTCCTGATACAAAATCGATGGTCACATGCTCCCATTTTCACATCGGAATGGGTAAAGGCCGAAGCAATCCACCTGGCCTCTATCTCTCCACCTTTACCTGCTGGCAAACTAAGCATCTGGATATGAAGCTAGCTACCTCCCGTTTCACTCCATACCACCATAGATGCTCTCTCATGTCTCTATACATCTTGTTGGCACCGGGATGCATAGAGTACTAAGATCGATGCGCCTCCTGCAGAATCTCCTTGCGCAATGCTCCTCTCGATACACACAACTTGGTACCGTGCCACAATGATCCATCATCTGGGACGATGAAGTCCTCTGTCAGCCCCATCTGAACCTGTGCTCTGATGCTCCTTAGAGACTCATCCTCATACTTTCTGACTCTGACCCAGTCCATCAGCTCTGACTGTACCTGAAGTCCCCATATTTGTGCTGCAAGTCCAGAAACTAGTATCTCATTGCCTAAACTGTCAAGATCGGCCAATAAATATCTGTCTCTCGTCAAGCACATAGCCACGGGATAGCTGCTCAAGGCATCCGTGACTACGTTGGCCTTCCCTGGATGGTACAGCAAGCAAATATCGAAGTCTTTCATCAACTCCAACCATCGCCGCTGCCTCATGTTGAGCTCTTTTTGTGTAAACACATACTTCAAGCTCTTATGGTCTGTAAAGATCTCCACTCTCTCTCTATACAAGTAGTGTTTCCACAATTTGAGAGCAAAGATAATTACTGCCAACTCCAAGTCATGGGTAGGGTAGTTCTTCTCATGCGGGCTTAATTGTCTGGAAGCATAGGCAATCACCTTCCCATGCTGCTGCAACACACAACCCAAACCTTTTCTCGATACATCACTGTAAATGGAAATCCTCCTGCTCCTGATGGCAATGTCAAGATTGGAGCTGTAGTCAACCTCTTCTTCAGCTCCTCAAATGCTGACTGACAATCCTCAGTCCAGACGAACTCTACGTCCTTCCTGTTTAGTCTAGTCATCGACTTTGCAAGTCTGGAAAAGTCATGAACAAACATCCGATAGTAGCCCACCAATCCAAGGAAACTCCTGATCTCTGCTACTAAACTCGGGGGTAGACCACGATTCAATTGCCAAAATTTTCTTCACATCCACTGAGATTCCATCTCCTGTAATAACATGTCCGAGAAATTCAACCTTATCAAGGAAGAACTCATACTTTGATAGCTTGCCATGTAGCTTCTCCTTCCTGAGGATCTCCAAAACTATCCTCAAGTGCTGTACATGCTCCTTTGGGGTCTTTGAATATATCAGAATATCATCTATGAAGACTACAACAAATTGATCAAGGTACTGATGAAATACCTTGTTCATCAGGTTCATGAATACCGTCGGGGCATTGGTCAATCCAAACGGCATCACCAAGAACTCGAACTGCCCATAACGAGTCCTGAAAGCTGTTTTTGGGATGTCTTCCTTCTTCACTTTCACCTGGTGGTACACTGACCTCAAGTCAATCTTTGAGAATACCTTCGCTCCGCTCAACTGGTCAAACAAGTCGTCAATCCGCGGCAACGGGTATTTGTTCTTGATAGTGAGGTTGTTAAGTGCCCTATAGTCGATATACATACGTACCGACCCATCCTTTTTTGGTATAAAAAGTACCGGAGCACCCCATAGTGATGAACTGGAACGGATAAAGCCATTTTCTTGCAACTGATCCACCTGCTTCTTCAACTCTGCCAGTTCGCTGTTGTTTACTCTATAGACGTATTGAGATATTGGATCTGCGCCTGGCACCAAATCTATATAGAATTCTATATCTCAGTCCGGCGGCAACCTTGATAACTCCTCTAGAAATACATCAATCAACTTTGCAATCAACGGATATGGTGGCTCCTGCTCTTCTACCAAAGCTCCACAGGAATTGCCTTCACTCTGCCCTGCTGCTCCTCGGACGAACTCAAACTTTGGCACTCCTGGCATCTGAAATAAAACTCTGCCTCCACGATAATCGATACTAACGTGATGCCTACTCAACCAATGCATCTCGAGTACTATATTGTAACTCGGAAGTGGCATTACGAGTAAACATATGCTCAAATCTCGGCCTCCCAAATAAACTCTCTGGTTCTTGCAAACATCACTGACCAGGATAATGCCACCCCCGGTCATGATCTTGCAAGTCCTCATCAACGATTCAGAATTAAGACGATGACTCAAAGCAAAAGATATAGATACAAAGCTATGAGAAGTACCAGAATCGAATAAAACATGAGATGGAAAGGAATTGAGATAAACTGAACCTGAGATGACATCGCCAACCAGCTCCTCCTCCTCGACGGTCAAGGCAAAAGCTTGCCCCTGTCGCTGCGTACCTCTCTGCTGCTGGTGTTGAGCAAACTACTGCTGCTGCTATGGAAGATGTCCTCTCTGCTGTCCCGCTGGTAGTCTAGTGGGTGCTCTTTGTGCCTGTCCTCCGTCCTGAGCTAGATGAGTTGGGACTTTAGGACAAGCCCTCAACTGATGATCTCCCGATCCACAGAATAAGCACTGACCAAGTCTCGTCCTGCATGCATCCCATCCGTATCCTTGCTTCTTACAGAAAGTGTAAGAAATAACTGCCCTCTGGATCTGATGCATCTGCTGTACCGGAGCTCTAGCTGGCCCGTGATACTGCTGCCTCTGATGCTGGTAATACCTCTGGTGATGCCATTGGAAATGATGCCTCTTCGCTGGACCCGTGTTGGTGATGGATCCTCTTGTGTCCCTCGGCCTCTTAGAGCCAAGCTCTAAGTCATCCTTCGCTCGCTGCGCCTGTCTGATAATCTTCTCGAAGGTGGCGGTAGGATCTCTGTTGGTGTGGGATTTGACCTCCCGATTTAGGCCCTTCCTGAACTTTTTGGCTGTACCTCTAGGGTTATGCCCCTCTACAAAGCGACCTAGTCGGCAATACTCCGCCGCATACTCGTCCACTGACATATCTCCCTAAGGAACTGGCTCACTAAGGATATAAGAGCCACGTTTGGGAATAACTTCTCCTTGAAAAGCACATTAAAAGCTTCCCAAGTGAGTCCTGGTATTGTAATCTTGGGATCTGTCTGGAACCATGTTAAGGTAATATCGAACATCATACATCCCGCTGCCTCTATCTGTAATATCTCTGGAATCTGCACCAGCCGCAGGTTCCGCTCGATGTCCTCGATCCAATCATCTGTATAAAGGATCCCCTTTGTGCCTCTGAAGTCCTTCGGGCCCATCCTCTTGAAGTCTATGATGGTACCCGGCCACGGCTGCTGAAGAATAAACTAAGGTGGTGTCGTTTGTGGCTGGACTATGGTAGCTCTCTCAACTACTGCAAGCGCGATCTGGTGGGCATTCTCCACACTCTGTCATAGGACCTTTGACTGACGCTGTTGTGCCTCCATCATCTGCTAGAAGAGCGCGAACATCTGCGTATGATCAACTACAGGTGGTGGGGGTAGAAGATCCCCGGAAACAGTCTGGTCTGTCCTCGGTACTGGAGGTGGAGCACCTTTAAAAGTTGCTGATGATACGTCCACCTAGACCGGTAAAGCTCACCTCCTGAACGTAGATGCTGGACTATTGTCTGAGGGTGCTACCCTCATAGGTGATGAAGTGACTGATCGTGCTGTCGCGGCACCTGAGCGCTGGGAACCCGTCTTCGGTGACATCCTGAAGATAGATTGAAATAAAGAATCAATATTGAATATGATAAGATATCATCAAAGAAGGACATAATTTTATTTAAAGTAAAGCAAATATTCAATAGATAAGGATTTGCAAAACAGATTTCAGAATGTTTCCTAGTTATAATTCAGTAAACTCTCAGCCGAAATCCTATTTTTTCTAAAGCAGGCTTGTAGCAGTACTCTAGGCGAGTGCCACTACGATATCATACTACTTGCGAATCTGGACCTACATGGGCTACCACTAAAAATGTGTCACAACCCGCACCCAGATAATTGGGCACGAGTACGTGGTTACGCCTAGCCTACGCCACAACATCGGCGATAGAACGCTGTCTGGGTCATTTCTAACTATCTAACATCTCAACAATATAATATGGTACCTGTCAATCATCTCAACTCTAAACGGAGAAACAATATGGTATCTCACAAATAGAACTAGACTCAATCACAAAACAAACTAAGGAAGATAAAGCACGAATGGAATAACGAAAAAAAGATACAAGATACAATCCACAATCTGAAATAATATACAAACTGTGAATCTCCATAAATATAATAGTCTAATATATGCCAACACAAATAACTGGACCTCCTCGGACTCTGTGTCATGCCCCAGTCCCAAAATACGTAGGACTAGGACACATAAGCATGCCAGCCGCCTGTATATATGGCAACTCCAATATATGGAAACCATAATACAAGCGTACGCTGTATAATGAATAATAATTCATAAGTGGTAAGACTAATCACAAGTCACAGGGTAATATCTAAATCTCATCCACAAAAATCAAATATGAATAACCAAATAACCATGTAACTAGATCTCAATAATAAGTATATAAAGAATGATAGTCGGATGGAAACAAATCCACTGCCGAAATAGAATATAAAATGAACCAGATACACACCATATAAGAAAAACATCAGACAATCACGAGGCTCGAAGAGAAGACCTCCTCGGAATATAAGTAGCCTGTCCGGGTCTGCGCTCCCACGAATACTCAGGAATATCTACACCTGGAAAGGGACCAGGTCCTCAGAGGGACATAACAAGATATAGAAAAACAACATGCCATGTATGTAAATACTGAATAAATAAATAAATAAATAAATACAGGATGTGCTAACCATCTAAGTGAATACAATGTAAAGACCTTGTAGTACGTATGGGAATTTGTAGGCTTGACATATGCTGACGTAATTCACCAATCATCGGGACTGGCTAGTATATGCCACATATGCCCCCTGTCACAAAGGCACTCTGCAATACCCCTTCCTCCTCGGAGCATGGTAACGGGAATAAAAAGAATACCCCATCTCCGAGGAGCATGGTAACAGGAATATACTATAATACCCCATCTCCGAAGAGCATGGTAACGAGAATAATATAAGGAGGGGGTGTCCCATACGCCTACTAGATGTCTTCCCCGCCCAATGTAGATATACAAGTCATGAAAAATGCCATAGACATCTCGAACTAAGATGCAAGTCTCTATAGAAATAATCAACTAAGCCAAATACCGTTACACGTGTAGCTCATACCGATGGCCAGTCGAGTATGAGGAACGCGTCCCTACATGAACTCACTCTGTGACGTGTAATGATATGTGTCAAGGCCTGGGAAGTCATACCAATAACTCCACAACTTTAGGTGGGTCGACTAGACACTAGGTCAGACGCAAGTCCTAATGTCAACGCCTTCGTTGACTGCACCCGAGTTTTCTCGGACGCGCACATTTATATAATATTAAAATAAATAAACATGTAACTAACAATAACTGAATTTAAACAGTACAACAAGACAAGGTATACTTGCCTGGCAAGAGAGCTGCAAAATATAACGTCCAAATATCAAATACCAAAAGTCAGAAACTATGGCCTCAGAATAAATGTCTTCGGATGCTGAAATACATATCACCAACAGTCTCAGAAAATATCAAATAGCTAGAAATGCCTGTCCTTAAGTCCAATTTGGACACATGTGAAAAAATGACAGTTTTCGGTCAAAGAGGGGTCCACATGTGGGCCACTTTGCACCAAAAAACGTGTAAGGGTCAAAAGTCTCCAAATTCTCTAAACTTAGTGTCAACAAGTCCAGAACGTCGATACGAACCCAACGGAATGTCCAGAACTGGATTTTGATGTGCCGATCACAAAATCGTCCGTCAAGTGGAGCTTGTGGGGTCCACGATACGGGATTTTGTCAACGTTCTCAGAATCGAACCAAACTTGGGTCACAGGACCAGCATATTGCCACGAGTCCGATGGCATAAGTTTCGTTTCGATCCGACATGTGTACACAAAGTTACAGCGTGTTCCAGAACATGCGGATAGGGGACGTTGTCGGCGGATACGCGTTGATTCCGGTGTGCACGCACATCCAAATCAACTTCTACGAAATCTCGCATGTCCGTATCAACGGCACACACGTTTCGGTAAAGACCGCGTACGACCAAGTCGTCCCGTTTGGCGGGACGTACTCAGTTCGGGGTGAAATGTAGTATTATTTTTCCTGTTTTTGGATCGCGGCTTGCGATCGCCACAGGACGCGATGCACCGAGAGGGTTGTACGGGCATCGAGAGGGTTACATAGCCTACGTGTCACAACTGAAGGAATAAAAAACGAAATTACGAGGAGAGAGAACGGGTTACCTGAACAGGGCTCCGTAGAATGAATTTTCTTCGTGTCCGGGTGACTGTTTCGTATCCTTGTTCAAATCTGCCATGTCCGGTTTGAGGATGCTGTGTCCGGAGCTAGGACGGCTGTGTCCGAGTCTCTGGGAGTGGGCGTTCGGGTCGGCAGAGCCCGTCGATGACTAGGGCGGTTCAAGGCGGGGTCGGATGGGTCAGGGGGTGCACTGCTGGAGCGAGTCAGCCGGCCGGGGGACTTACTCGGCCGGACGGTGTCCGTGGGGTGGCTGCACAGTGGGTCGAGAGAGGGGCTGCACAGAGATCGGTCGGCGGATGCACAGCGGAAGCCGCCGGAAGGAAGACACGCACGGCCGGTCGGGGGAGTCGTTCACGGCCGGAACTGCGCACGTGGAGGCTGAGAGGAGGAATACTCGAGGAAGGAGAGGTCGACCACTCCGGCACGGGGACGTCAAGCGGGTGGAGAGGAGGAGACGAGGTCGAGGGGAAGAGAGTGGCGTGGTGGTCGTGATGGGTTGGTCGTGGTGGCGAGTGGCGGAGGAGGTGGAGGAGGTCGAGGCCGGCAGGGGGGGTTGACTCGCCGCGGGGGAGGGGGTCGGCTCGCCGCGTGGAGGGGGAGGCGGAGCTGCTCCGGCGAAGGGGGGGAAGTCGGCTGACGGCTGGTTAGGGTTAGGGATTTGGGTTTTATTTTTTATTTTCTTTTATAGAAATTAATTAGTGGTAATTTGGTAATTTTACAATTAGGGTATTTGCAGATATTTTTAGGTGGGTCCCGCTTCCAAATGGACGGTGCAGGTTCACCTGCTAATGAGGGGGTGACACCTCACACTGCAAATTTGTAAAAAAGTCCCTATAATTTTATAAATTGCGTAAAGGTCCTATTTTGGGAAATTGTGCAGTTACGCAATTGTCTGGGAAAAACACCTGATTCCTAAAAATACTAAAATTCACAGAATTGAAGGAAGAAGCTGTGTGAGGGTCCTGAGGGGGTGGGGGGTGAGCCTGGGCAGGGGTTGGGACTAGTTTCTGGGTGATACGGGTCACCGTATTTATTAATTAATAAATACTGCGTACGGTATTTACTAATTATTTTGAGGCAGGTAGGGCCATAATTTAAAACGGTGTCAATATACTAAATGTAGTATACTCAGAGTAGAATAATAACGTATTTTTGTTTGGGCAAAACAGGTACATGTTGGGCCTTAAATCTCTATTGGAACAGGGATGGGTACAGATCTGGGAATTTAAATACGTACGTTGGTAACGATATTTGTTCGTCTAAAATGAGGCACAAAACAGAGTATCTGGGAGTTGCACAAGGTTCAGAAAAATAGACTAGCATGTCTATGAGAGGTATGTGAACTTTATTTGGGGATAACAGTTAAGGTAAAGCTCCAAATAATTCGGTGATGGACAGGTGCACATATCAATAGGATATGTAAGCAAAAAAAATTAAAATATTGCCATAAATCCTAAATTGCTAAAAATAATCCTAAAATGCTGGAATCTGGTCGAGGGGGTTTACACTCTGCAACTAAGTCCTCCTGGTCTACAAGAATATTCTCTAAATGTACGCCGTCCTGTGGTCTGTAGAATGTGGGACACTGCTCTATAAGCCAATCATCTGGAAAATATATCCAGTCAGGATTGGAGCAAAGTACATACCTCTGAAAGTAGTTTCAATAACATAATCGAGCATATAAAATAGATAATCTAAATGAAATACAAGATCACTAAACATATGATTGAATGAACAATATGTATATTGGTAATGTACGAGAATATAGAACAATAATATGAATATATGCAATATGATGGAATAACTGTAATCTAACTAATGTGCCTCAGAATACAAGTTCATTATGTGATCGGTTTGGGTGAACATGATCAATAAGGTAAGACGATTACAATTGAGGTATGTAATCAGAATGTTCACGATGAATAATGGAACTTTGATCATATAATCAACTCCAACTCTCCCATCCCCAACTAATACCAATGGTTCTAATCACGACACGCTACGAACACAAATATGACCACTGAACACGAGCAGTGGGTGTACACGAATAAGCATACTAGACACGAGCAGTGTGTGGACATGAAATATAAATCAATACCTAATATACACTGTCACGACCCGTACCCGATATAGGGGTACGAGAGCGTGGGTACATCCAGCCTACGCCGCAGCATCGGCGGTAGAACGATGTCTAGGTCATGTAACTATCTAACCAATCTCACATGAATATTCGACTACATAAGGAGACATGGATATCACAACATAATGCTGAAAATACTCAATCACATAAGCTAAAGCACGATAAGATATTGAAGCAAGCAATAAAATACAAGACAAGTCTAACGACAAGTAACCATACCTGAAATCAATAACATCCAACCCCAAGTGTGTCGGAAACAAGTCCACTATGACATAGTCTAGAAAAATATATCCAGTCAGGATTGGAACGAAATACATCTCTAACAGCAGTTCCCCATATATTGACAAAATCTATAGCACAGTGTAAAGAAATACAAGACAGATAGGAATACTGGCAATAAAAATAATGATGAGCATGGACGTACTGGAAATAGAATACTGGAGCATGTCATCATTAATGTACATCTAGCAATAAAATAGAAATACAAGTACACGCAAGAACAATGAACTGGTATATAAGTGTGTACAAGAATGGTAACTAGAACATGTAGGGATGCTAGATCAATACACTAAGATACATGTCAAGAATCATCTAGCTAAGTGTGTGAAATATCAGTATATTATGTGATCGGCTTGGGACTAAAGAAACTCATTACATTGGTTAGCGATCATCCTAGAGGTCAGGCTAATCCATCCGGATAGCTATGATGCGAGTAATAGTCAGGCTAACCATATGTAACAGTGATGAAGCATGTAATGGTAAGGCTGCACCGACGTGAGACGTGGGTGAGCTATGATGCATGTAAGGTTGGGTATGATCACATAAGCTACTAATATTTCTTCGTTTTCCCCCAGCTAGCACGATGGATTACCGATCACGACTCCTCATGACAGGTTTCAATGATACCAACTCGTGTAAAGAACAGTGTCAGAGTCATGTATGCTATACAACAAGAGTTATAGAAATAATCAACATAATGGAAACTGTCAGAGAATATACTCGCCTTGGGTCCTTAGCTGGTAACACCAATGTCCTGTTCCCGAATATCATCTGGATGATCCAACAGTCCTATAGACATATCATAAAATAACACAATACTGCATCAGATGCTACACTAACAATAAATCAAAAATACATCAAACTCATGGGCTAAACCAGGTAGGGCACTAGTCAACTAGGGTTAAGTGCGTCAAGTTGCACGGGTTTCGCGTCTGTGATTGCAGGGCAAGACAAACGATCAAAACGGTACGGGGCTTGCCAGTACGTCAGTGTACGTGCGGCAGTCTGCTAACAGTTCACAGGGTCATAGGTCATGTGTACTTATGGGGTATCCGTACTTACACTCGGGTCATCTAGTACCTACATATATATTATACACATAATATATATATATATATATATACCAATCAAACGTACATAATATATGTAAGTGTATATCAATAATTGAATTGTATAACATATATACATATGTTTTAAAATTATACATAAAACCAATATTTATACGTATACGAGGAATCTATATATATACTGAACTTATATATGTTTATATATATATATATATATATATATGTATATATATATACCAAAATAATATGTTTACATATACGTATATATGTATATATATATACGTACCAATATAATATATATATGCTACATTTATATATATGCCATAATACGTTTTATCAACATATACTATATACTTATATATCTACATTTATATACCAAATAATACTTATACTATATACGTATACAAGTACATATATATATATATACCAATACAAAATATATATATATATATATATATATATGTATATAGATATACCAAAATAATATATATATATATATGTATATACATATATCAAAAATACGTACTAAAATACGTACTATCATATATTATTTAATACCAATACATACATTAACATATATTATATGTATACGGATATATTAATACACATATATATTTAATACGTATTTGTACTAAAATACACTTCTAATACACATATACACACATACACAAATGAAGGAGGGAAGAGGCTCACGAAGGTGGTGGTTCATGGTGAGCGTGGTGGTCGGCTGGGCTTGGTCGGAGTTCAGGCAGCGGGAGGCTCGAAGAAGCTGGCCGGAGCTGCGGGTCGAGGGAGGTGGATGTTGATAATGATGGTGGTGATAGTTCCGGGTGGCTCGAGGGGCAATGGTTGCGGCTGCCAGAGTAGGGAGCTGGAGGAGGGAATACAGGCAGTTCTGATGGTGGTGGTCGAGAGGAAGTTGGCCGGGGTCGTCTGCCGGAGACAGGCCGGACTGATGGTGGTGAAGTTCGTGGTGGTGAACGGAGGAACGGGAGGGAGGAGCAGGGAGTGCAGGTCGAGGATGAAGAGTGGGAGGTCGGGGTTGGCTCGTGGCCGGAGTAGGGAATGCGGTGGTGGTGCGGCTCGATATGGAGAGGAGAGGATGCGGCTGCACTGGTGGAGAGTGGTGGTTCGAGGTGGGTTGTCGGCTGAAGAAGGGTGGAGCTCAGGTTGCCGCCGTAGAGGAGATCGGGATGAGTTGGCCGGAGTAGTAGATGAACAGTGAGGAGCGACAGGGAGAGGGAGGAGAAGGAGTACAACGCCGGGGTGGTGATGCACAACAGCAGGCCAGAGTGGGGGAGCTGCTGCAGACCAGAGCCGTCGGGTACTTAGGCGACGGGACGTCGTGGAGGAGAGCTGCTGCTGGGTGTAGTCGACTTCTTGACGCTCGGGGTTGAAGAGATGGCCGGAGGGAAGGGCCTGTGCAGGGAAGAGGGGTGGGTCGAGTGGAGGCCGGAGTGTGTCGACGACCGCCGGGGTCGGGGTCCGGTGACCGGGGCTGGAAGTCGGGCTAGGTGATAGGGCTGGGGAGTTCGGTTTTGGTGTTTGTGATGGTGTATGTGTTTGTGTGAAGAATATATATGGAGAGGGTGGTAGCTTTTGTATGTGGGAGGAGGTGATGTGACCCCCCTAGGAATTAGGGCCGGCCAATATTGGGATGGGGTTGCCTTGGGAAGAGGGTTGAGGTTTATGTAAGGGGGTTGTGTGGTGGGGATGGCTCCATTTTAAATGGATGGCCATGATTCAACATGAATAAAAATGTAACAAAAAGGAGGAGGGAGAGATTAGGTTGACTAGTCAAGATAGGGGGTTGGTTTCCTTCATTTGGGTTAAACCAATAGGATGGTGACACATCATTGCAATTTTGCAATTAAGTCCCCAACAAATGGTAAATTACACAGAAATGGATTTCTGAATTTAATTAATTAAAATTAGATATACTTGGCGTTCTAAAATTAATTAGGAATACATGGGGCCAAAATTAGGTCGGGTCATCAATATCATTAATGAAGAAGACTCAGAACAGAATATTACCCTAATTTGGGCCACACGAAAAATGAATCGAGGTTTTCCCCAATTTCAATTGGAACGCACAACGATACATAGTCGGAATTTATTTAGAATTTAAATAAACGTCCGCGACGATTTTTATACGGCTAAAATGAAGCACAAGAGGGCATAATTATGAGTTACAAAAAAAAGACAGAATGAAAGCCGGGCATGTCTAGGGCAGTGTTGTGAAATTTGTTGGAAAGCAAAAGCCAGGGTAGCGCTCCAAATATCGAAACAACGACAATGCGCAATAATTAAATAAATTATGGTAATTAATTATGACATTAAATAATTAAATTCTAAATAAACGATTAAATACATAATCCCCATAATTCTATCAGGTGTTCGTCTAGTGGGCCTCTAGGTCAAGTCTACCAACTAAGACATTAAGAACACAATATATAATAATAATATTTAATTACACATCTCAAGAACTTATTTAATTTAAATACACCTATAATTAAATCATTTAATATAAATATTAATAGTTTATAAAAAGTCAAAAATACCCATGTTTTCAGAATGTGGTAGTGACAAGTCTACCCTCCTTAAAAGAATTTTGTCCTCGAAATTTAAAATCCTCAATAGTAGTATTTACTCATACACATTATTATTTTCCATCAAAATTAAATTCATTAATCCACAAAATTCGGGAAGTAATCCACATCGTCATTTCACAATTTCAAAGTTATGAAATTATTGGATTTCTGAAAATCCTCAAATTTAATCATTCTCCGTTTTCCTCACAATTTTCTCCAAATTTTTAAGTTAATTAAATACTCAAAATTTGATATCTCTTCCTCAATTTTAATTTCAATCAATGCACATATAAAAATTGAATCTCGTCCCAAAAAGTTTGAATCCAAACACTAATCCATCGATGATCTTATTCTTCGGTTCCATTTTTTCTCAAAGTACTCAACAATGCGACACTTATGGATCCTTCAAAAGCAACGTCCACAATATAAAATGTTTAAAAAATTCATAACGTGCGTGATGGTATTCTACCTACAGCCATGCAATCTAAGAAAATATAAACGGTCATGTTTCTTTTGTCATGGTATTGCAGTCTCTGTTAGGGTGTACTACTAACTATATTCTAACAAGAAAATCACGAATACAAGCCACGGTACTAGGGAATCAATCAATCAGAAGATGAAAACAAACATGAGAAAAAGAAGGAACCTGCTAACATATTTCTTGCTGTATCCCCTATCTCTAACAAACACTTAACTGTGGCACATTCACTAACTAATTCCTATTCCTGTACACTGGTGTAGAAGCATAAAAAATACGCTGGGAAGAGCTACGCAGCCTCTTGATGCAGAGCAGTGTAAACGGAGGCCTTCAGAGCCATCAAGCGTGCGACATAGCTTTTTCCGCTAAAACACAACATAAAGTGTATGCTCAAAGGACCATCCGCGTAAGTGCAGTACGTCCAGGCCGCTCCAGCGTAAGACAGAGTTCTTCATCGCCTCCATGGCGTAAAACTCAACCGCTCTCAAAGCAGCGTTAATGCGTACGAGGAACGCTTCGTCTTCCCCGAAATGAACCTGTCAAGTCACGCAGTGAATATGACCTCTGACTCCTGACAAAAAGTGTTGCACGGCTACCCAAACGACGGCTGGAAACGATGGCAGACCCCTCGGGACGCGCCCCACAGTATGATGGCGGATCTCTGCATTTAATGCAGAGGATTTGGTTAAAGCATCACCAAACTGTCGTTTACTGGAGTCCCCTCAGCATAAACCGCTCTTTCGCGTACAAGGAATACGCCGCCCTATTTTACACAGGCAAACATGAGCTGTTTTACGCTCCGCAGCAGGCAAACCGCCTGCCACGTCAAAAGCTGCACCTCGTACGGGACTCGAGGCACGTCTCCACGTCTAATTGCACAGAGCGGTGACAGCTTCTCTCAAGGCACGTCTCTGCGACGGATGCACAGAAGGGCTGCAGACCTTCAAAATACGCCTCCGCATTTAATGCATAAGATGGTGGCAAATCTCTGAGATTCGATTATATCTCCAAAAGCTATAATTTCGGCTAAGACGTCCACATCAGCACGGTACGCAGCGGCTTCTACGCCCATTCTAGCACAGTACGCAGCGGCTTCTACGCCCATTCAGGATCTGTGCTCATACGGCTTCTACGCCCTCTCAGTCTCTACGACCATTCAGTCTCTACGACCACTCGGCTTCTATGCCTGTTCGGCTTCTATACCTGCTTGGCTTCTATGCCTACTCAGCTTCTATGCCTGTTCGGCTTCTATGCCTACTTGACTTCTATGCCATGGTGACAGACATTTGGCTTCTATGCTAACCTCCGCTATACAATGGATACCTACCTACGTGGCTTTTACGCCGTGATCTTAGTAGCAATTTGTACGCGTTGTGTTCCCTTAGTTGGACCTGCGTCACACGCTCATTCAAAAGATCATCTATACGTAGGCATTGGTTACTTTAACCGTTGTGTAAAAGGATGTTATACTTTCCACTCCTCGGTTGTTACACCGATAGAGTGGTCACTGTCACAAAAACTCTATAAATGGAGACCCCTATCAATGGGGGAACAAGGTCGACAATTTGGAAGATTGAACCAGGTCGGACAATTGATAGAGAGAGAGAGAGAGAGCACCCGGAGCTCAGGCAAAGAGTAGGGATCGACGACTTCAGCATCGTGCATCCACCCTCTTCTGCAACCTTCAAAGCTGCTTCCTGTCTCCTACGGCACTTCTTCAACATCGTGTGGTCCAAGGGCTAAAGTGATCGACCACAGATCAGACACCTATAGCAATATCTACCCAGATTAAATAAATTATACTCCCACATCCTCGTATAGGATTACATTTTACAAGTTTGTTTGTAAATAAAAGAAGGAGGGTTCCGTGTAAACCCCCACATCGTATACATTCCTATTCTTTTCGTTTAAATAACCACAAACAAGATGGCGACTCTGCTGGGGACATCTTTCTCTTCTGACAAGGAAGCAATTGCTCAACACGATGCAGTATCCGTGGGATCCGTGAAGAAGACACTGGTCGTCCAATTTGACCAGTCTGCCTACGAAGACATGCTTCGGACTGGGGGTGGCTCTCACTCTCTCTCCGTCCAAGACAACAGGAAGCTGCGCAAGGTGTGGATGCCCAAGACATCCTCTACCGTTCCTGTGGACTCTCCGATCTCTCCGACCAATGAGGTGGTAGCATCGCTCCCTCCGTGCCCTGCACGTAAAAATCAGTCTTCCGCTACGCGCGGTACAGACAAAACTTTGGGCAAAGCCTCAGCGCTGACCCAGAAGTATCCACTGTGCTTTATGCGCAAAAATTAGTCTCCTGCTATGCGCGGTACAGATAAAACTTCGGGCAAAGCCTCAGCGCTGTCACGACCCGCACCCGGTGTAGGGATGCAAGTCGGGAACAACGCACAGCCTACGCCGCAGCATCGGCGGTAGAACGCTTTCTTTGTCAACTATACTATCTAATTATCTCACTATAAAGCATAAACCTCCAATAATATCTCAACTCCAAGAAGAGAGTAATCAACTTAATTCAACACAATACTCAATCACATTTCTATGGCACGAGAAGATATCACAGAAGTCTAACATAACTAAGCAGTTAAAAATATAACAACAACAAATAGAAATAATATCCAAACACAAATATATGCCGGAAACAAATCCGGTACCAAAATGCTAAAGAGAACTAATTATGCTAACTAGTGAATCCGGCTAAATCTCTCGACAGTCACTCCAGAACTAGTGGGTCCAAGTCTGCACCATCTATAGGCTGAGGTCCATAGTATGTCGGACACCAATCTCCCGGATCCTCTGAAAAATGTTTTCCAGTCAGAAATGGAGCGAAGTACAACCCAATAGCAGTTCCAATTAATTTACAAAAACTATAAAGCAGTAGAATAGAAGATGCTATCTACGATGAGAATATAACTGATAATCAAGAACAATGAAAGAATAGGCAATACTAACAACAGAATATAATCAATGCGTACAAGAATAAAGGAACGAACTATAATGTCAGAATAGAACAAGGTAATCAATGAACTGAATAATGGAATCTACAATAACTATGTGATTTGAGATACTAAATAAATATGTGATCGGCCTGGGAGATTCAATGATTACACTAAGGAGCTAACTCAACCATACGTGAATTGCATGGTTAGTTAGTAGCCAATGATTACACTACTAGCCAATAGTTTCTTGATCACATATTTAATTGGTATTCCCCCGCCCCTACTGATATGATGGATCGAATCATGACATGTTACTAGCCAATGTATCCAATGTTTAATCTACAATATTCAATGTTATCCAATACCAACAAGGACAGTATCCGATACCATCTCTATAATCAATGTAACATCCCATGACTAACGATCCAATAACAATACCAATCCGTGTACTATCGTGTCAAGAATCATAAGTAATATTTTTAAATACTTGAATTATAGTGGTAATCAAATAATGAAAACTATCAGAGAATGTACTCGCCTGTGGTACAGAGCAAATAATAAAAAATAATGTCCGAACTGGTGTCACAGACCTATATATGAAATATTGCATTAATACAAGTTTTTGGGAAGAGAAATAAATTAAACTAGTCAACTTTCTAGGTCATAAAGTCATTTCTAAGTCAAAAGTCAAACTAGGTCAACTCTAAGTCAACTATGGTCAACTATAGTCAAATTATGGTCAACTACCTATTTCTATGTTTCATGAGTCTAACTCAAATATATTGGGCTCACACACTATGAATCTAGGCCATGCAAACTAAATCTTAGTATACTAAGATACCGTATCTCAGGATACGCAAACAAGGGATAAATATAACACATATGTACATATCAAACAATATTATATATATAAAATCCTAATTATAAATGCTAAATGGATACCTTGGTTTCGAACCAACTTGGTATCGTAATACTAAACTCTATCTTGATATCCAAACCCAATACCTTGATTATCCTCCAATACCTTGATACTTACCTTGGCATCTCAAGGTAAATTCAAAACCTTATTTATACTAACTACCCAACAATAATTATAAACTACTATGCATTTAATATTTGTATAATTCTATATACCTTATTTTAGTCACCTTAATACCAACCCATAATTAGTTTACAACTATCCTATTACTTATGCCAATACCTACTACTCATACCTTGGTATATCTTGATACTTACCTTGATATCTCAAGAAAATTGCCAAAATCTTATATATATACTAACTACCCATCAATAATTACATATATCAATCCAATATAACTCTAGTATGTACTAATAGAATAATACTAACTACCAACTGCACACTAACTATTAATACATATATACGTACGTACATACCTACAAATATATAATATATAAAAGATACTCATAATAATTGATAACTAAAATATACTAACTATTCTAATAAATTTATATGCTACAACTAAATATATACATATATAGTATACTATAATACAAATAGCAATTATGAACATATTTATATATATATTAATTACCATATATATATATACATATATATCTATATATATATATTAATATCTAATATATTAAAAACTGCCAAACTGTCGCTAAATACCCTGTCCACTGTCACAGAAAGCTACTGTGTATATAGATACACTGCAGTTTTTGTGACAGTTTTCTGTACTGTCACTAAAAACTGTCGCTGAAGCTTCTGATACTCTGCTGATACACTTTTGTTTCAGCGACAGTTTCTGCAACTGTCGCTGACTGCTGTCGCTGAAAAGCTGCTATTATTTGCATTTGTTACTGCTGTTGCGACACTTCTGGCTCGCTGTTGTCGCTGAAAATATATGTATATATATATACAATATATATATAAATACATATATATAACCTACCATATATATATATTTATACAATATATATTTAAATACATATATATAACCCATAATATATATTTATACAATAAACATATAAAACTATATATAACTATACATACACTTATACATAGTAAATTGTATAAAATACCACATAGTAACATACACACACACATATAGTAATATGTATATATAACTATACATATATGTATACATATATATAATCATATAATAATATAAATACATAACAATATATAATATAACTATATATATAACCACATATAAATATATCTACTATATTATATATACATATGCTACCACTTATAAATATATATCTACATACATATATATATATATATATATATAATCATATATAAATAATCTAATTACTTAATTAAACATACACATATATTATATAAAATATATACATATATTTACATCCCTAACATATATTATAACATATATATTAATGCATGTAGAAGAAAGCTACATAATATATATTCTATTAATACATATATAATACATAGATCTATCATACAATAAACACTATAATAAATATACATAATACATATATAATATATATAGATACATACACAATTATAATTCAAGAATTAAAGTACAATTAATTAGATCTACACATAAACACATAATAATTGAAGCGTATCACACCGTATCCCACTAGATCTAGGATACGCATGCGATACGAGTCCACCACACATCCAATTTTACCCCGAAGAACACAAACAAATCACATATAATATTTATGAACAAAACAAAGTGTCAAATATAGATCTATGTGTCCGTATCAAAATACGACATGCACAAAGTCCCGTGTCGGAGGAAAAACCCCCAAAATAACACGTATCACCAAATTATTGGGATACGACCTACATGTACCCAATTATGGACATGACACTAGCCCCAAACACATAAACATATGCCAAATTGATCTATAGGATCAATTGACACACACAAAAAAGTCATTTTCAGAATTCCCCCAAAATTGACACAAAAAGTACCATAACTTTCTCCATAGGTCTCCTATGAACACAAAACTAAATCCTATGGATAGTACATACATATGAGTTGATTATTCATGATTAAATCTCAGATTTAGAAGCTATTTTAAGGGCAAAAACTAAATTATACCTATTGGGAGATGGATTCCCAATAAAACCTCCAAAATTGGTGAAATTAGCTTCCAACTTGTAGATCCTTGCTCCTCTTTGTAGATCCTTGCTTCCTCCTTCTAGATCCTTGCTCTTATAGTCTCTAATAGTGATTTGGGAAGTAATTGGGTAGAAATTTGGTAGGAATTTGATGAAATTTGGTTGAGGGAAATTCTAGATCTAGATTTGGAATGAAAAATAAAGAGAGAGAAAGTTTTCATCCCCTTTATATAGGCCTCACTTGCCCCCTCCCTCAAGCTACTATATAAAGTCTAAAATACCCCTTAGGGCCTCTCATGAAGAAATTAATTAAGGAGGGAAGCTTCTAGTCTAATGGTTTAATTAATTTAATCATCCTCCTAATTAATGGGCTTTCTAGTTGGGCTCAATTCTAACAATTAAAACATGTTGGTCCATGAGTCTAAACTAAACTAGTTAGGTCCACTAACATAAGTCCAAAAAAATAAATCTATCATGCTAATAATAAATAAATAATATAATAAATAAATATTTAACATGCACAATATTTAATTAATTATAAAATAACCAAAATACCCTTTTCTAGAAAATACGGTAGTGACAAGTCTATCCCCCTTAAAATAATTTTATCCTCGAAATTTAAAGGTAATCGTACTCCTTCTAGGTCAAACCCCCAGCAATCATAGTCTAATAAGGTCTTATCTCACCAAGAACAGTCCTATGCAAAGAATAACATCCATGGTCATGGTCTCCACCTGTCTTATTACTGTTGTCTCTGTCAGGGTATTTTATAGCTACACTAACTATATAACACAAGCATCCAAAAGGTACTAAAGAATCAATCAATCAAAATAGATGAAAGGAATAGAAAGAAAGAACAGACTCTCTAACCCATCACCTGTAGTATTGGTCTCCTCGACCATCATCGCAAATGCTCTGCCCTGCCGAGGTAGCTCCCTCTGCGGGTGATGAGCAATCTGTGGTGCTAAGGTGGCCTAACTCCACCTCTCTGGCCTCGATCTGCATCCTGGCCTGGACGTTGAAGTGTCCAGAGACAATCCTTTACCATATGCTCCGTTGATCCATAATATAAGCATGCTCCAAGTCTCTTCCGACACATCTCCCAAGTGTGCCCAGTCTTCTTGCAATAGGTGCA
Source organism: Iris macrosiphon (assembly GCA_036927795.1). Lineage (NCBI taxonomy): Eukaryota > Viridiplantae > Streptophyta > Magnoliopsida > Asparagales > Iridaceae > Iris > Iris macrosiphon. The sequence goes on along the minus strand of JAYESA010000006.1, from coordinate 74,141,433 downwards.
TTGAGGAGCTTGTTGCACCTGTCTCTGAGGATGCTGTGGTATCTGCTGTACTGAAGCTTGTACTGGAGCAACAATAGGTTTTGGCATCTGATATTGTTGCTGATAGGCTCCAAATTGTATTGGAAACTGTTGTTGCTGGAACCGCGGCCTCTTTGTCGGTCCCGTACTACTACTGTCACCCCCAAACATATCATGGTCCCTCTTCGGCTTCAAGTTCCACTCTCGCTCGACCTTGCGTGCCTCCGAAAGTATCTCAGAATACGTCTCGTAGAAAGACAGAATGAGAATCTTGACTTCCCAATTCAGATCATCGCGGAAACGGATAGCCCGAACTTCTGTCTCCCTCACCAAGTACTCCGCAAATCGGCTCAGCCTCCCGAACTCTGCGGCATACTCCTCTACGGACATGCTTCCTTGTGTAAGGCTCTCAAATTGCCTTCCTAATTCCAATCTGTCCGTCCGAGCAAAGAACTTCTTCTTAAAGAGATCCTTGAATATCTCCCAAGATTGCCCCATATAAGTAAGAATTGGCTCATTCCTGAACCAAGTGCGGGCAACGTCGAATAGTTAAAGTCCTACCGCCTCAACCTTCAGATCCTCCGCAAGACGGGATACCTTCATGAGTCGCTCGATATCTTCAAGCCAATCGTCAGCATAGACTATACCTTCTGTACCCTTGAAAACTCAAGGCTCAAGCTTCTTAAAATTTTGAATGTTGCCTGGCTTGATCTGAATATCCTGTGGCTGTGGAGGAGCCTCTCTCTGAACTACTGCTATAGCTACCTGATGGGCGTTTTCCATACTCTGCCGCATCATATCTGACTGCCTGTGCTGGGCTTCTATTTGTGCCCTTTGTAATTCCATCATCTCTCTAAACAGTGCAACCATCGGCGCGGTATCTCTTGAAAATGGAGGTGGTGGAAGTCCCTCCGAAGCAACTGGAGTAGTCCTCGGAACAGGTGGAGGAGAACCCCCGAAGGCAGCCGAGACTCCTACATGAACTGATATCGTAGGAGGTACAAACCCTACTGCCTGAGTGGAAGATTGAGAGGTGCCAGACCTCGCAGAAACTGATTCTGATCGATGGGATCTAGTCTTCGACGGCATCCTGAAGACATATCGAAACAAAGGAGATCAATTCGACACAAGATAAGATATCATCAAGAAAGGACAAAAGTATTCAGAAGGAATCAAAATTAGCGATTCAATTCAGATTGGAATTCCTAGTTGTGATTGAGTATCCCTCTCTCTTCCTAGTATCCTATGTCCTATATCCTATCGCAGGCTCGCAGTAGTACAACTAAGTCATCGCACTACCACGACATCGCAATATTGCAAAGCCTGACCTGCATGGGCCACCACTAAAAACGTGTCACGACCCGCACCCAGTGTAGGGATGCAAGTCGGAAACAACGCCCAGCCTACGCCGCAGCATCGGCGGTAGAACGCTGTCTTTGTCAACTATACTATCTAATTATCTCACTATAAAGCATAAACCTACAATAATATCTCAACTCCAAGAAGAGAGTAATCAACTTAATTCAACACAATACTCAATCACATTTCTATGGCACGAGAAGATATCACAGAAGTCTAACATAACTAAGCAGTTAAAAATATAACAACAACAAATAGAAATAATATCCAAACACAAATATATGCCGAAAACAAATCCGGTACCAAAATGCTAAAGAGAACTAATTATGCTAACTAGTGAATCCGGCTAAATCTCTCGACAGTCACTCCAGAACTAGTGGGTCCAAGTCTGCACCATCTATAGGCTGAGGTCCATAGTATGTCGGACACCAATCTCCCGGATCCTCTGAAAAATGTTTTTCATTCAAGAATGGAGCAAAGTACAACCCAGTAGCAGTTTCAATTAATTGACAAAAACTATAAAGCAGTAGAATAGAAGATGCTATCTACGATGAGAATATAACTGATAATCAAGAATAATGAAAGAATAGGCAATACTAACACCAGAATATAATCAATGCGTACAAGAATAAAGGAATGAACTATAATGTCAGAATAGAACAAGGTAATCAATGAACTGAATAATGGAATCTACAATAACTATGTGATTTGAGATACTAACTAAATATGTGATCGGCCTGGGAGATTCAATGATTACACTAAGGAGCTAACTCAACCATACGTGAATTGCATGGTTAGTTAGTAGCCAATGATTACTAGCCAATAGTTTCTTGATCACATTTAATTGATATTTCCCCCGCCCCGACTTATATGATGGATCGAATCATGACACGTTACTAGCCAATGTATCCAAAGTTTAATCTACAATATTCAATATTATCCAATACCAACAAGGACAGTATCCGATACCATCTCCATAATCAAGGTAACATCCCATGACTAAAGATCCAATAACAATACCAATCCGTGTACCATCGTGTCAAGAATCATAAGTAACATTTCTAAATACTTGAATTATAGTGGTAATCAAATAATGAAAACTATCAGAGAATGTACTCGCCTGTGGTCCAGAGCAAATGATAAAAAATAATGTCCGAACTGGTGTCACAGACCTATATATGAAATATTGCATTAATACAAGTTTTTGGGAAGAGAAATAAATTAAACTAGTCAACTTTCTAGGTCATAAAGTCATTTTTAAGTCAAAAGTCAAATTAGGTCAACTCTAAGTCAACTATGGTCAACTATAGTCAAATTATGGTCAACTACATATTTCTATATTTCATGAGTCTAACTCAAAGATATTGGGCTCACACACTATGAATCTAGGTCATGCAAACTAAATCTTAGGATACTAAGATACCGTATCTCAGGATACGCAAACAAGGGATAAATATAGCATATATGTACATATCAAATAATATTATATATATAAAATCATAATTACAAATGCTAAATGGATACCTTGGTTTCGAACCAACTTGGTATCGCAATACTAAACCTCTATCTTGATATCTAAACCCAATACCTTGATTATCCTCCAATACCTTGATTATCCTCTAATACCTTGATACTTACCTTGGCATCTCAAGGTAAATTCAAAACCTTATTTATACTAACTACCCAACAATAATTATAAACTACTATGCATTTAATATTTATATAATTCTATATACCTTATTTTAGTCACCTTAATACCAACCCATAATTAGTTTACAACTATCCTATTACTTATGCCAATACCTACTACTCATACCTTGGTAAATCTTGATACTTACCTTGATATCTCAAGAAAATTGCCAAAATCTCATATATATACTAACTACCCATCAATAATTACATATATCAATCCAATATAACTCTAGTATGTACTAATAGAATAATACTAACTACCAACTGCACACTAACTATTAATACATATATACGTACGTACATACCTACAAATATATAATATATAAAAGATACTTATAATAATTGATAACTAAAATATACTAACTATTCTAATAAATTTATATACTACAACTAAATATATACATATATAGTATACTATAATACAAATAGCAATTATAAACATATTTATATATATATTAATTACCATATATATATACATACATATCTATATATATATATATTAATATCTAATATATTAAAAACTGCCAAACTGTCGCTAGATACCTTGTCCACTGTCACAGAAAGCTGTTGTGTATATAGATACACTGTAGTTTTTGTGACAGTTTTCTGCACTGTCACTAAAAACTGTCGCTGAAGCTTCTAATACTCTGCTGATACACTGTTGTTTCAGCGACAGTTTTCTGCAACTATCGCTGACTGCTGTCGCTGAAAAGCTGCTATTATTTGCATTTGTTACTGCTGTTGCGACACTTCTGGTTCGCTGTTGTCGCTGAAAATATATGTATATATATACAATATATATATAAATACATATATATAACCCACCATATATATATATTTATACAATATATATTTAAATACATATATATAACCCATAATATATATTTATACAATAAATATATAAACTATATATAACTATACATACACTTATACATAGTAAATTGTATAAAATACCACATAGTAACATACACACACACATATAGTAATATGTATATATAACTATACATATATGTATACATATATATAATCATATAATAATACAAATACATAACAATATATAATATAACTATATATATAACCACATATAAATATATCTACTATATTATATATACATACATATATATATATATATATATATATATAATCATATATAAATAATCTAATTACTTAATTAAACATACACATATATTATATAAAATATATACATATATTTACATCCCTAACATATATTATAACATATATATTAATGCATGTAGAAGAAAGCTACATAATATATATTCTATTAATACATATATAATACATAGATCTATCATACAATAAACACTATAATAAATATACATAATATATATATAATATATATAGATACATACACAATTATAATTCAAGAATTAAAGCACAATTAATTAGATCTACACATAAACACATAATAATTGGAGCGTATCACACCGTATCCCACTAGATTTAGGATACGCATGGGACACGAGTCCACCACACATCCAATTTCACCCCGAAGGACACAAACAAATCACATATAATATTTATGAACAAAAAAAGTGTCAAATATAGATCTATGTGTCCGTGTCAAAATACGACATGTACAAAGTCCCGTGTCGGAGGAAAAATCCCCAAAACAACACGTATCACCAAATTGTTGGGATACGACCTACATGTACCCAATTATGGACACGACACTAGCCCCAAACACATAAACATGTCCCAAATTAATCTATAGGATCAATTGACACACACAAAAAGTCATTTTCGGAATTCCCCTAAAATTGACACAAAAAGTACCATAACTTTCTCCATAGGTCTCCTATGAACACAAAATCAAATCCTATGGGTAGTACATACATATGGGTTGATTATTCATGATTAAATCTCAGATTTAGAAGCTATTTTAAGGGCAAAAATTGAATTATACCTATTGGGAGATGGATTCCCAATAAAACCTCCAAAATTGGTGAAATTAGCTTCCAACTTGTAGATCCTTGCTCCTCTTTGTAGATCCTTGCTTCCTCCTTCTAGATCCTTGCTCTTATAGTCTCCAATGGTGATTTGGAAAATAATTCGGTAGAAATTTGGTAGAGATTTGATGAAATTTGGTTGAGGGAAATTCTAGATCTAGATTTGGAATGAAAAATGAAGAGAGAGAAAGTTTTCATCCCCTTTATATAGGCCTCACTTGCCCCCTCCCTCAAGCTACTATATAAAGTCTAAAATACCCCTTAGGACCTCTCATGAAGAAATTAATTAAGGAGGGAAGCTTCTAGTCTAATGGTTTAATTAATTTAATCATCCTCCTAATTAATGGACTTTCTAGTTGGGCTCAATTCTAACAATTAAAACATGTTGGTCCATGAGTCTAAACTAAACTAGTTAGGTCCACTAACACAAGTCCAAAAAAATAAATCTATCATGCTAATAATAAATAAATAATATAATAAATAAATATTTAACATGTACAATATTTAATTAATTATAAAATGACCAAAATAACCTTTTCTAGAAAATACGGTAGTGACTGACCCAGAAGTATCCACTGCGCTTTACGCGTAGGAATCAGTCTCCCGCTACGCGAGGTACAGACAAAACTTCGAGCAAAGCTTCAGCGCTAACCCAGAAGTATCCACTGTGCTCTACGCGTAGGAATCAGTCTCCCGCTACGCGCGGTACAGACAAAACTTTCGATGGTGCCTCAACGCCAAATCGGAAGTATAGATCACGCTCCACGCGCAAAACAACATCTGACCTCTACAGTAAACCAGATGAGCGTTGTGATCTCCGCGAGGGGAAGCAAACAGGCGAATACTCAGCTTCTCGGCCTTTATGCCAGTAAGAGAACAATCTGCCTACTCTCCGGATTACGCGAGAAGCCGATGGCCGACTGAAGACCTCTTCAGCTTTACGCCAGTCTGAGCGAATCTCCAAATTACGCCAGGCGAGGTCCCACGACGTGAAGCAAGCTCAGGTTGCTACTCCTGACCTACGGGAATGCCTAAACCAGAAGCGTAAGGAGAGGGGACCTTCCAATATGTCTATTACGCCCCCTAGAGAGCAATATTATAATAGTCATAAAATCGTGATTGACTGCTACTGTTCTAAAGCAAGACGGTCGGTTTTCGACCGACTGAGCTACTCTCAGTCTTTCCCGGAAGAAGAGTCCGCGTATGCATCCGTGAACATGGCTTCACGCATACCTAGAAGAAGGTCAAGCTCAAGACGTCATCCCTCTGGACCTCCGAGCCGAAGGAGATTCGAAGACCTCCTCAGGAACACTGAAGCTGGGGTATTCCAAAACACCCGTGCAAGGTCACAGCAACCGGCTTTGTACTCATCTGATTCCAATGCTGGGGGTCACCAATCTCCCAGATCAGATGCTGATAGTATAGAGTCGACTTCTGCAGCGACCTATACTAATCCTTCGGTGACGCCCAGGGAAATGGGAGTTTATGCTATTGAAGATGGACGCGAGGAAGCTTCGCCCTCAGGAAACGCGGAATAACGCATCACTGTGCTGGAGACGTCTCTGAAACAAATACAATCCGTAATGAAGAATATGCACCAGATGATGCTAACGCAGCACGCAACTGCCGTGGCTCAAGCGTCGGTCCCGCCAACTCAGATACGTGTGGGGGTGGACTTGCCACCATCCAACCCAAGCCAAGAGCCCTCTCTAGATCAAGAGTCGGCAGCTCCTCCGCTTCCCCAATCGGTGAATATATTACCTCCCGTTGGAGTCACGATACAACCAACTCCATACTACACCGGAGCCTAGCTCTCAACTGAAAATCCGATGTAGGCAGTACGAGAGTTGAAAGCCCAGTTTGACACCTTGAAGCACAAAGATCAGCTCAAAAAACTGGGAATCAACCAACCTTACCCAGCTACCTGGAAAGAAGTCCCTTTTTCTCTAAAATACAAACCTCAGACTATGGCTCTGTTCGAAGGAAAAACATCACCAAGTCAATACATGAACTACTTCAGTATGATGACGGTGTTGCTACAAGGGAACGACGCCCTCCTCACTCGGGTGTTCAAAGGCTGCCTCTCAGGAGTAGCCTATCAGTGGTACCGTAGCTTGGCTGACAACTGCATTACTTCCTTCGAAGACTTCAAAGCTTTGTTCTTCACGCGATTCTACGAGGGTGGGATGGACATGTCTATGTCCTCTCTCATCGAAGTCAAACAAAGGGAAAAGGAGGACGTTCATACGTTCGTCGAATATTTTCGTCAGGCCACCTTACAAATGCCTCCAGGAGTTCCGGACTCGGCATTAGTAGACATTTGCAGGAAGAACCTCCTTCCCGTAATCTCGGTGTTTACAGGACCATATCAGTTCCATGAGTGGCCTTCGTTCATCATCTCGGCAGTGGCCGCCGAAGACAACAGTCGCAAGGCGCGCGACAATGGCATTATGATCTCCGGCTCAGATAGAGGCAAAAGGTCATCTCCCAGCAGCGACCATCCTCGCAGCTCCAAGGGAAAAGAAGCTCTGACGGTCAATACGTCCAGACAAAAGGCGGCGGCAACCACGCAGACGAAGCCCGGGACTTCCAGGCCCGTCGAAGTCTACTCTTTCGACGACGACGATATCCCTAGTATATTCGAGTGTCTCGTCAAAAGCGGCAAGATCACTCTTCCGGAGCTAAGGCGGCCCAAGAAGTCGGCAGCACTGACGACCCCAAATACTGCATCTTTCACAGATACGTACACCACCCAACAAAGGTGTGTTACGTACTAAAAAGGAAGATCCAGGGGTTGATCGATGCTAAGGCCATCACTCTGCACAACACCGAGAAGACGGTCACGGCCAACATGATCTCTCTACGGTTCGGCAATCTGCCTCCCCAAGAAGTCATGAACGGTGTCACGCCCATTTCCCGAGCTACGATGAACATCGTTAATCTCCCTCCAGCTAGGGATCAAAATCATGACCTAGTACCCCTGACCACCCGTCAGGGCGAGATCATGTGGGTCCATCCGGATTTGGTATCAGAACTCGAAGAAGAGACGAAAGCTAATAAAGTTACGTCTAAAAAGAGCCCCAAATACAGGCCATGCCACATGGTCGCAACTTCTTCTACATCAGACGGAGATGAGGTATTTGCCACAACCCGTTCGGGGAAGGCCTACCTCAACGACAACGGAGCAGGTCAGGAAGGCGCACCGGCTGACGTTCCAGCCGCCAAACCTTCAGAGCAAGGTCCCGCCATGCAAAACATCAGCCCTGCTCCAACAATGTGGTGGAGTACAACGCTCTACTAATAGGGCTCCAACTTGCTAAAGAGCTGGGGGTAGAGTCCCTGGAAGCTTTTGGTGATTCTCTGCTTATCGTCAATCAAGTCAGAGGATTATATGAAGTCCGGATTCCAGATCTCATCCCCTATCACCAAGCGACGGTCGAGATAGCCATGACATTCAAAGGATTCTTCCTAGAGCATATCCCTCGATCCCAGAATCTGGAAGCTGATGCCCTAGCCAGTCTAGCGGCGGATTTAGCTACTCCTATAAGAAGGCAGAATTCGGTGATCCTTCTTAACAGAGATTTATTCTACGTGAAGAACAACCTCCACATAGAATGCAGCCACGCTGTAAACACAGATCCCCCTGGAAGAGACTGGAGGAGTCCCTTCATAGATTTTGTCGCATACGGAATCTTGCAAGAAGACCCCAGAGAAGCAGTATCCGTCAAGAGACGATCATTACGCTTCTACTTCGATGCATCTTCACAATGCCTATATCGTCGGACTTATGACGGACTGCTATTAAGATGTCTCTCAGATGATAAAGCACAGCAGGTTATCCGGGAAGCTCACGATGGCGTATGCGGAGCACATCAGCCCGGTCCTAATCTACAGGATCGTATCAGGAGAATGGGCTATTACTGGCCCACTATGATCACAGACGCGATCAGCTATGCAAGACAATGCAGAGCCTGTCAGGTTCATGCAGACTTCATACACCAACCGTCTGAATATCTACATCCTACGGATGCATCCTGGCCCTTCGAAGCATGGGGTATGGATATCGTTGGTCCCATTCACCCGTCTTCCTCCAGGGTCCACCGGTTCATACTGGCCATCACGGATTACTTCTCCAAATGGGCAGAGGCGATCCCTCTGGCTGAGGTAAAGGCGTCTGACGTAATCAGCTTCATCAAGCACCACGTTATTTATCGCTTCGGGGTACCCCGGAGGATAATTCACGACAATGGGCCTCAGTTCATCAGCCAAGCGTTTCATCGGTTTTGCGATAAAAATCGGATAAACAATATTGCCTCTACGGCATATTATCCAGCTGCTAATGGTTTGGTGGAAGCTTTCAACAAAACCATTATCAAACTCTTGAAGAAATTCGTCTCTTCAAACAAAATAGACTGGAACGAGAAGTTAGGCGAATGTCTCTTGGCATATCGTACAACGGTACGAACACCGACAGGTTGTACCCCCTTTTCACTAGTCTACGGAAGCGAAGCAGTTATTCCCATCGAAATTCAGATCCCGTCGCTCAGGATAGTCGTGACTAGTGAGCTGACTCGAGAAAAGAATGACCTGTTAAGGCTCCAAGAGCTGGAAGGATTAGACGAGAAACACCTCCAAGCTCAACAGCGCATCGCGCTCTACCAAGCACGCATTTCCAAAGCCTTCAATCGTAAGGTAAAGGAAAGAGTGTTCAAAGTCGGCGAGCTAGTCCTAGCCGTAAGAAGGCCGATGATTCTTACTCACAGAATCAAAGGCAAATTCTAGCCCAAGTGGAAAGGCCCTTATGTGATCGAGACAACATTCTCGAATGGCGCTTACAGGTTAGTCCAGCCTAATGGAGACCTGTTAAGGGCTCCTATCAACGGCAAATTCCTGAAAATGTACTATGCTTAAACTCCCCTGCTCGGGTGGAATATAGCAAGGATCTCATATTCTGACAAAACTACTCCCAAAACAAAACTAGTTGGGTCATATCCTATCATGTCTGTACGACCTCTGAATAGATATGTCCTGCTAAGAAGTTTATCGAGAGTCTATCATGTCCATACTACCTCTGATATTACTCTCGCCTAAAAAACTGTCATTTACATTCCGAAATGACGGGTCCACAAAAGTCCGAAAAGAGTCGCCTTTATTTATTCCCAGAAGGGAGGCAGAATTATATCTGGGCAAGCAAAAAGGGAAAGGATACATCATAATGGCGGAGTAGTCAGATTGTGAATCAGCCGCTCCAGTGCACCTATCCTCTCATTCCTAAGAACCAAGGCGTCCGCGCGAGCCTGCTCCAGCCGTGCCTCGGGAGTGTTCGTAAGGGTCAGATCAGCCTTTGCCCGAAGACAGCCTGCACGAGCAGCTTCTGCTCGGTCCAAATCCTGTCGCGCTGCACTCAGACGACCAACTGCTACCTCTAGACCCGCCAACGGTTTAGAAGCCCATACCTCAGCCTGAGCGAGTTTTTCCTTCAGCTTGGAGGCCCTCGCCGCATTCCCTTCATGCTCGGTGCGACACTGCATCTCAACGGCAAGAGCCTCTTCCACGACAGCTTTTCTCCTATCCATCTCCAGCTTATGCTTCTGGATGGAGTTGTCTAGGCTTTCCAGCTTTGTAGCAAGCCGCGCAGTCATGAGGTCGAACCGAGCCTGGACATCAACATCGAGGCTGCCCCGAGTCAGCTACAAGTATTCGGTAATGGGTTGCTCTAACCCATTAACCATCGCCTCCAGAGCGTCAGCTGCCCCAGGATCGCCGAGCTCCCTGATGACCACGATCGAAGCAAGAGAAGTCTTCTTCAGGCGCTCAAAATCTAGACTCTTCGCTAACACCATTGATATCATCATTTCCAAACCGGTGTAGAAAAGGCTGGTATGTTGCTCGGTCAACGCAACTAGATCCGACTGGACGCCAGGATTGGCCGCAATATCAGCAAGTCCCTCTCCCGGGACAATTGCAGACGAGGTGGCCACAGCCGTCGCATCGACGCATGGCAGGCTCGAAGAAGGTGCGACAACGGCGGTCGAAGTCATCGCCACACTCACAAGAGGCAGGGTTACGACGACGGGTTCATCCTCCTCTTGAGGTGACGAAACTACTCCGGGCGTACTGGCCCCCGAAGCCACTTCCTCATCAAAGTCGAACGCCTCCGTATCATCGTCTGGAGCCCGAGCTGAGCCGGAATGCGCTTCAACGCTATACTCCTCGTGGGCGCTATCCCCTGAAAAGAGGACAAGAAAGTTAATATCATTATGATGATAATCTTTCTAAAGAGAGACGTGAGGACGACATTTACCCGGGGCAACGGCATATACGACGCATCTGCACCCGAGGTAGCTAAACCACGCCTTAATGACGTAATGTGAATCGTCATGCCTTGGAGAAGGAGGTGGGCCGACTGACATCGCCGAGAGTTCTGCCAAGCCCTCACCAAGACGCGGCCGAGGTTCATCAGCTAGAATCTCGCCAGGCACGCTCGCTGACACAACGGGAGTTTTACCCGTTGCTGACTTCGGGAAAGATTCTCCCATCTGCCTCGGCCACACAGGCAAACTCGCTCCGCTACCTGGAGCAGCAGCCACGACAGTGACCTCTAGCGAGGATTCTCCGGCGTCGCCGGCCGGAACTGTAGAAGGTCCCTCTCTAAAAGGCGAGGAACCTCCAGCCAAAGAATTATCCCTGATATAGGAAGAGGCAGACTCACTCCCGGGAGCCTCAACACCAAGAAAGCGGAGATGTCGAGCGACCGTCTCCTTCCTTCTCTTACAAAGAGAAACTTCCTTAGGAGCAGAAGCCCGTCGCTTCCCAGAAGAGACTACCAAAGCCCCCGCAGGCGGAGGCACTTCACACCTCGGCACCGACACCAGAGGCTTATCCGGAGTACCAGACTCCTCACCCTCATCCAAAGAAACCGAGGGGACGTCAACTCTTCCCCCAGGCTTGGGAGAAGGCACCCTGAAGCTTCCATGCGTGTCGAAATCACGATGGAAGGTGTTAATCGTCACGTAGAACTGGGCGTAAGAATGGAGAATGCGGAGCTCCGTGGAGGCTGTAACGACCGACACAATAAAACTTGCCCCCGTACAACCCGTGATAAAATATCGCCACCCTCTAGCTCCATCAATGGGTCCGCCCCTGGACCTGAAGCTGGTAACGGCATTGCCTACATGCAACTGATTGTACCCAAACTGCCTGGCGAACCGACTAGGCAAGTAGGGCTCGAAGAAGCAGTGATCTTCGCTCCTATACAGCAGATGGGAGGGCCTAATACAGACCAACCAGTTAAAAGCTTTTGGGGAAAGGTCGGTCTTCTCTCCACCTGAATCCTCAAGCCACACCCCTGATTGATTGCGATGTACGGAGGGGACAATATAGAGGATCTTTCAGCTCTGGCTGAGGTTCAACACCAACCGACAGTCTAAGACTGTGTTCACATTCCAGGAGGAATCCTTGTAATTCAACAAGAATATATCCCCCGAACTGCTACCGGAGCCAGGAGACATCACCCGGGGATTGTGGAGGATTAACCATCCCATCAAGTATAGATATGGTAATTCTACCCTGGGAAAACTCTCACGCCGAGCTTCGTCGGCGAGCAACCCATCGGTTATGGCTCTCAGGCCAGCCTATATACGGCACACCATGGTAGGAAGCAAGCCCAGTCTTGCCCCGAACACCAGGCGCACTGCCGGCCACAGGATGTTCCGGTAAATACGGTCCGCGGACGCTGTGCCGGGCACTACTACTCGACGCATCCATATGGAAAGGAAACCAGCCAACTGGGCTTCCTTAGACAGAGGCCGGCGACAGCGCCTCAAGTAACTACAGGCCTTAGTGCCTTCGGGGTACTTTTCTACCCCCTCGATGAGAATCTGATCCGGAGCTGCGGCCTCCTCCATAAGACCCTCGATGACCTGGGCGCTAAGCATGCCCAAACAATTCACGGGCTCATTTTTGCCCCCCGAGGCTTTCTCCGACTTAGCAGTCCTAGCTCGGTGAAAGAAGAGGTAGGACATCCATTTGGTGGTATGAGCCAAATCAGAAGGCTCGTTATAAAAAGCGGTGCAAGCAAAGTATTGACACATCAGCTCCTGATATATTTCTGCCACTAGAGGGTCCAAATCTCCCAACTCCCGGTTGGTAGGAACATACTCTTCATAGGGGGTATCCCCATCGGCAGTCTCGAGACAACTGTCATCTCATGGAGCGCCAATCCTAACTCCCCCAGTGGAGTGGCAAAGGTCCCAGTGAGCGGAATGTACCGCTCCATCAGCACCAGGAACAAGTTAGGGTTCGGAGGCAACCCGACGCTCGTCGCACTCACAGCGGCATATAGTCCAATAACCTCCAGCTCTCTCCGAAAGTGCTTCAAAGCCCAGTCAACCAGGCATGCCCATCGAGAGTTTGTTGGGGCAATCCACCCATTACACCGGGGATTCTCCTTGGGATATACCCCGCCTCGTCCCATGAAGTCGTTACAGAAGGTCGGCAATTAGACCGGCTGGATCACCGAGCTGTCTTTACTCGGGACACTACCCGGGCACAGTCCCCAGAATAACGTCACAAAGCCGGAAGGGCGACTGACAAACGACCCCCGGTCAGCTCCTTTGAGATGAAAGATCTTCCCCGGCTTACCGTGAAGATCAGGAGTCAGCATCCACGACATCTTCCTGGGATGCGTCGCATGGAAGAAGGCCGAGATGGGATAATCCCTCGGGATCGTTGGCAAATACAAAACCAAATTCTCGGTAGGGAAAACCCAGGGCTCCCTCTTGGGCCTCATCTGGGACTGTTTGTCAATCATGTCCCCAAAGAGGAAAGCCGGCTTTATGTACTGCTTCCCGTCTACGTAGGTCAAGGGCTCGCCATTAATCATGCTCAGCAGCGTCCGCTCGCCCTGAACCGATATCAAAAACCCCCTTCCCTCAGGATACTGGGGTCCGGAGATGGGAAATGCCACGTGGGACAGATCCTCCAGGTAGTTCGAGTGCAGCATCCCAGCCGCGGAACCGATCACCTCGGCCAGTGGAGACTCATCCAAATCAACTGCAAAAGTGCAAGGAAAAGATGTCACTACAAGTCTTGCACGAACATTAAGACCAAAGAAACGACAGTCTGTGCTCTACGCATGATTATGCAAATCTGGCTATTTTATGCCGGCAGTCCTCCCCACAAGCGTAAAACTCAAATTTTACGATATACACCAATTTTTGGTAGCCAGAGCTTTACGCTCAAAACTACGAAAATGTGGAGTCTTTACGCTGGCACATTAGAAATGTGGGCGTAAAAGATAAAAATGCCTCCGTGCATCAACTTCCTCCAAAGAGGCTATCATCACAGAAGACGACCTAGTGCGGTCACGCTCAATGTGTGCGAAGGATTTTTCGTCATTTTTGTCACCCCAAAGGCTATACCTCTAAGGCCGGGTGCGCTACTCGTCGGCGGGATACTTTGCTCGGAAGGAAGTTTGCCTTGTCCGACCAGAGACTCCCTCGCTGGGGCAGAAGAATGAGAGGAAGAACCTACGCTCTTTCCCTTAGCGGAGGGGGTTTGTTTCAGTGCCATTTCTGAAAACTCGGAGTGCTCGGAGAAGGAATGAAGAAAAACTCAGAACGGTCGAAAGCTCTCTCTTTCGTAGAAGACAGATAAAAAGTTTTTCTCTCAAAAAACTTGGGGTATATATAGTCCGGGTCGACTCCTCGAATCCTCGGATGAACTCCTCGAGACCCTAACCAAATCTCAAAAATTAAATGATGGGTTATGATTGGATGCTACGTCAGCCCACTACCCTTGGAAGACGGACAGTCAGCGAATTCGAAAGGTTTTTTCGTGCAAAATGGTTCAGCGGGTTCTACGCTAAAGGAGCTTTCTACGCTCAACAGCAACGGATCTACGATTTTACGCTCGCAAGCTATAAGTCTATGGTTTTACGCCCGGATGCCTTTATGCTCGGTAGCTTTTATGCTCGAGAGGCCACAAACCTATGACTTTACGCTCAGCAGATACCAAATCGACGATCTCACGCTCGGTGGCGCTCAGTTTACGCTCAGAGGCAACAGATCCGCAAACTTCACGCTCGAAGAAACTTTCTTTTCAGGAGCTACAAATCAAACAGTTCTACGCTAAAGGAGCTTTCTACGCTCGACGGCTACGAATCTACAGCTTTACGTTCGACAGCTATAAGTCTATGGTTTTATGCCCGGATGCCTTTGTGCTCGTTAGCTTTTATGCTCGAGAGGCTACAAACCTATGACTTCACGCTCAGGAACCATAAGTCTACGATTCCGCGCTCGATGGTATTTTACGCCCAGAGGTTACAGACTGATGATTTCGCGCTCCACGACTTTTCGCATATTCAAAATAGTCCCCAAAGCGGTCAATTGCAAAGAGTTCACACAGAAGATATTCGTTCTTGACCCAAAGCATCCCAAGTACCCGAAGCATATAAAAGTTCAAACATTGAGAAATTACTCTTCTCGGGTCCAAAATTGGAGGTTCATCCAGACTCCAGTCTGAATATCTCGTCTATCAAAAGATGGCAACTAAGTTAGACAGCCATTTCTCGACCCTGTCCTAAGGGATTTTTGAGAAGTCACTCTCGAAGACGAAGTCTGAACAAAAATTATGTTCATCAGAGAAGCAACCGTTCAGAAATTCTACACGGTTCCTCGGTCCTAGCAATAGGACGGTTCTAAAATGTTTAAAATGCTCTACAGCGTTCTATGGACTATTCGTTATACGTAAAGGACAGGACCTAGCACTCTCTCTACAGAGTCGGCGTAAAGATTCAGACGTGTTGAAGCTACACGTATTCAGACTTCACAGCAACGTATGACAAGATGATCATATGAAGAAGCAAGACGATTTTATTAAAGATCAAAATCATGATTACATATGAGGGAAATCCAATCTATAAGGGTTTTCTTTTTATTTTTATGATTACAACTGAGGGAAACTCCGTCGATAAGAGGGTTTCCCCGTCATCGTCCGAAGATCGCCCAGAAGCTGTCCTGACAGGTTCTCGCATGGGTGGAGATCTTCCTCTTCTTCGAGGACAGTTCATCGACTACCACAGTCATGAACAAGAAGATCCTCCATTCGCCATGGCCGATCCAGTTGAGGTATCTTCTACCCAACTCGAT
Organism: Iris macrosiphon; assembly: GCA_036927795.1. NCBI lineage: Eukaryota > Viridiplantae > Streptophyta > Magnoliopsida > Asparagales > Iridaceae > Iris > Iris macrosiphon. The sequence continues at coordinate 74,125,247 of JAYESA010000006.1, read as the reverse complement.
CGAGGACGATAGATTACGGTTTGTCTAATATCGTCCATGGAGATCTCAGTAGAAGAGATACAGCTTGCAAACAGTATGGTCTAATATGACCCTTCCCTTCTCCCGGAAGAACCACTATACAAAGTTGCTAATTATCCCGAGCAAGGGAGGCTAAGATATCCTTCCATGATCCATCGTTGCAGTGGACATTTGCTCGAAGACGTCGTCTTTTTCGGCTCCCTACATGCTGAAAGAACATGATCTCCTTCTTCCTCAGGTCGACCCGACGAACTCCGGCGATCATCTCTGCATGGTGATAGGAACGTGGTGAGAACAGGTTCACCCCCCAGCCTTTTTATAGGCAAAAGAGATCACAGCGGTCCCCAATAAATCCGCCATAAAGTCCGTATCGACCATTTTAGTGCTCCATTTAGAAACGTTTCGAGTTACGAGGGGTCGTTCATGCTTCATTCAAAGCATTTCAAATTTTGAGAAATTTAAAAGCTTTGAAGGGGGTCTTGTAGAAGCATGAAAAATACGTTAGGAAGAGCTACACAGCCTCTTGATGCAGAGCAGCGTAAACGGAGGCCTTCAGAGCCATCAAGCGTGCGACAGAGCTTTTTCCTCTAAAACACAACATGAAGTGTATGCTCAAAGGACCATCCGTGTAAGTGCAGTACGTCCAGGCCGCTCCAGCGTAAGACAGAGTTCTTCATCGCCTCTATGGCGTAAAACTCAACCGCTCTCAAAGCAGCATTAATGCGTACGAGGAACGCTTTGTCTTCCCCGAAATAAACCTGTCAAGTCACGCAGTGAATCTGACCTCTGACTCCTGACAAAAAGTGCTGCACGACTACCCAGACGATGGCTGGAAATGATGGCAAACCCCTCAGGACGTGCCCTACCGTATGATGGCGGATCTCTGTATTTAATGCAGAGGATTTGGTTAAAGCATCACCAAACCGTCGTTTACTGGAGTCCCCTCAGCATAAACCGTACTTTCGCGTACAAGGGAATACGCCGCCCTGTTTTACACAGGCAAACATGAGCTGTTTTACGCTTCGCAGCAGGCAAATCGCCTGCCACGTCAAAAGCTGTACCTCGTACGGGACTTGAGGCACGTCTCCATGTCTAATTGCACAGAGTGGTGACAGCTTCTCTCAAGGCACATCTCTGCGACGGGTGCACAGAAGGGCTGTAGACCTTCAAAACACGCCTCCGCATTTAATGCATAAGATGGTGGCAAATCTTTGAGTTTCGATTATATCTCCAAAAGCCATAATTCCGGCTAAGACGTCCACATCAGTACGGTACGCAGCGGCTTCTACGCCCATTCTAGCATAGTACGCAGCGGCTTCTACGCCCATTCAGGATCTGTGCTCATACGGCTTCTACGCCCACTCAGTCTCTACGACCATTCAGTCTCTATGACCACTCGACTTCTATGCCTGTTCGGCTTCTATGCTTGCTCGGCTTCTATGCCTACTCGGCTTCTATGCCTGTTCGGCTTCTATGCCTACTTGGCTTCTATGCCATGGTGACAGACATTTGGCTTCTATGCCAACCTCTGCTACACAATGGATACCTACCTACGTGGCTTTTATGCCGTGATCTTAGTAGCAATTTGTACGCATTGTGTCCCCTTAGTTGGACCCGCGTCACACGCTCATTCAAAAGATCATCTATACGTAGGCATTGGTTACTTTAACCGTTGTGTAAAGGGGTGCTGTACTTTCCACTCCTCGGTTGTTATACCGATGGAGTGGTCACTGTCACCAAAACTCTATAAATAGAGACCCCTATCAATGGAGAACAAGGTCGACAATTTGGAAGATCGAACCAGGTCAGAGAATTGATAGAGAGAGAGAGAGAGAGAGCACCCAGAGCTCAGGCAAAGAGTAGGGATCGACGACTTCAGCATCGTGCATCCACCCTCTTCTGCAACCTTTGAAGCTGCTTCCTGTATCCTACGGCACTTCTTCAACATCGTGTGGTCCAAGGGCTAAAGTGATCGACCGCAGATCAGACACCTATAGCAATATCTACCCAGATTAAATAAATTGTACTCCCACATCCTCGTATAGGATTACATTGTACAAGTTTATTTGTAAACAAAAGAAGGCGGGTTCCGTGTAAACCCCCACATCGAATACATTCCTATTCTTTTCGTTTAAATAACCACAAACAACTGGTACCAAAATCAACTAATCATTAATCCACAAGATCCATGAATACATCCATATTGCACACACCTGTCTATTAATACCAAAATCTGATACCAAGAACCTCTAACACAATCATAGGTCAAATAATGTATGTAAAGTTTGATACATCTATCTCTTTAGGTACCACACTCTACTACAAGTACACCCGCTGCTAGTTCTTGTTCCTACTACAACTGTTCGTACTAGTTGTACTTATCACTCTAGTGCACACCAAGTGCAACACATCATTCTAAATACTATTCTCCCTAATACAACTCTAGATGGACACCCAAGTCTGTTTACAATGCCATCTCAATCATGCCCAAGTCAATAGATCCTTACGTATGCACTTCATCCACTCATATACTAATATATTTTTCTTACCCACCGTAAAAAATTTAATCCTCAAAATGGGATCATCAAAGCTTAACTCCTCGAACGATTTAAAATAAAATGCATATACTTCCTCAAAAGTCAGATACTCAACATCGAAATAAAATCTTAATCACTTCTAAAATCTTTATAGCTTGACTATGTTTATTGAATCAAATTTGAATCCTCAATATTTTAACAACATAAAATCTTAACTCCTTAAAATTCTCAAAAATTTCAATTCATTTCCACTCTTGAAACGATAAAACTAAATCCACAAGTACACATATATAAATGTTCACGGTCTCTAATGCTCAAGGTGCACACTAATACACCAATCTAATTATCTTTACTTGAAGTACTCACTGTTACTAGCACCATTTTTAATAATCCTCGATATAGAAACATTAATACTCTTTGCATGGTAACACTAACTTCATTATTAGATCACCTCACCACACTTATTAGAACTCACGATTTCTTGTACCTTCTATAACTTCACTTTACTCTCATGGGCAAGTATTTGGTTCCTCATCTCGATTGATGTATGTGTATTTCCCTTTAATCTTTTACAGCCTGTTAAACTAATCTGTGATATGCTTCACCATTTTTATTACCAATTCCGATATTTCTCTACTCATGACATCTCATCATAGCTCTTCATGCATATATATATTTCTTTACTTTTAATACACCCGATATCAATTATCAAAGTGAACATCATGCTCCATTAATCCTAAACACAATTCTTGGATACTTAATTATTTACATATATCATCCAATTATATGATCATGATTATCCAGGACGGGTATGTTGGCTCTGATACTAACTCTTGGAACTATCACTGATACTCTATACTCTCTTTCTACTTATAGTACCAATACTAACCATAATAACACATATTATAGAACTATTGCTACGAGGCACTATGCTATAGGTTAACTCTAGATTAAGGCCTACTGCTCACATGTCCAACTAGGAAACACTTACAAACTCACAAGCAACACTCAGTCAATATTAATACTCAAGATACAAATATAATTACAAGTCACTAATTATCATACATAACAAGGAATCCTTAAAGAATAGAAACTTAAAAAAAGACTGGATTGAGGACTGAAGGTATTTCTACTGCTAGCAAACAAAAGGATGATGGAATAAAGTCCTGTAATAACATAAATAGATAAGTGTTTAGATGATACTTTAAGAACCAATTTAAGATACAACCTGATAATCATACACGTCTGTCCGAAATCATGACACTCAGAATCTTCGCCACTCCAGTAAGCATAGGTGCGATAAACGATAGGTTCCGTAACTAAAGTATGCAACCCTATAATCACGTCATCTAGAATCTTCGCCATGCCAACCGGTATGGCTGCGAGAGACTCTAAGTTTTATAACTATAGTATGTACATCCAAGTCTGGTTCCTACGTTCTCGTCACAGCAGTTAGTATGGCTGCGATAACTCTAGGTTCCATAACAAAAGTAGACGTTTTACCTTTCTCACTGTCCTCATCAACATATGTCATCAGATAATACCGTAAAGTTTAGTCCGTAAAATTTATCTAAAAAAAAAATCAAAACTCAACAATGACACCAAGAGTTTAAATTCAACAACTGGTCAACAAGAATCAAACTCATCAATGACACTAAGATTTTAATTTAATAACTGCTCAACAAGAATCAAGTTCAGTAACAACAAGCGAGGGTGGACGGAAACAAGGAAAAAGATTTAAATTGGAAATTGTAATAAGATTCTCAAGGGGTCGTCCCAGGAATCTCTCAAGAATTTTGTGATTAAGTATCCTCTCTCATCCTAGTATCCTATGTCCTATATTCTAAAGCAGGCACGTTGTAGTACAACTATGACGTCGCACTACTACGATATCGTACAACTTGCGAAGTCTGACCTGCATAGGCCACCACTAAAAATGTGTCACTACTCGCACCCGATATAGGGGTACGAGAGCGTGGGTACGTCCAGCCTACGCCGCAGTATCGGCGGTAGAACGCTGTCTAGGTCATGTAACTATCTAACCAATCTCACGTGAATATCCGACTCCATAAGGAGACATGGATATCACAAAATAATACTGACAATACTCAATCACATAAGCTAAAGTACGATAAGATATTGAAGCAAGCAATGAAATACAAGACAAGTCTAAGGACAAGTAACCATACCTGAAATCAATAACATCCAACCCCAAGTGTGTCGGAAACAAGTCCACTATGACATAGTCTGGAAAAATATATCCAGTCAGGATTGGAATAAAATACATCTCTAACAGCAGTTCCACATATATTGACAAAATCTATAGCACAGTGTAAAGAAATACAAGACAGATAGGAATACTGACAATAAGAAATATTGACGAGCATGGATGTAATGGAAATAAAATACTGGAATAAATGGAATACTGGAGCATGTCATTATCAATGTAAATCTAGCAATAAAATAGAAATACAAGTACACGCAAGAACAATTAACTGGTATATAAGTGTGTACAAGAATGGTAACTAGAACATGTGGGGATGCTAGATCAATACACTAAGATATATGTCAAGAATCATCTAGCTAAGTGTGTGAAATATCAGTATATTATGTGATCAGCTTGGGACTAAAGAAACTCATAACATTGGTTAGCGATCATCCTAGAGGTCAGGCTAATCCATCCGGATAGCTATGATGCGAGTAATAGTCAAGCTAACCATATGTAACAGTGATAAAGCATGTAATGGTAAGGCTGTACCGACGTGAGGCGTGGGTGAGCTATGATGCATGTAATGTTGGGTATGATCACATAAGCTACTAATATTTCCCCATTTTCCTCCCAGCTAGCACGATGGATTCCCGATCACGACTCCTCATGACAGGTCTCAATGATACCAACTCGTGTAAAGAACAGTGTTAGAGTCATGTATGCTATACAACAAGAGTTATAGAAATAATCAACATAAGGGAAACTGTCAGAGAATGTAATCGCTTTGGGTCCTTAGCTGGTAACACCAATGTCCTGTTCCCGAATATCGTCTGGATGATCCAACAGTCCTATAGACATATCATAAAATAATACAATACTGCATCAGATGCTATACTAACATAAAATCAAAAATACATCAAACTCAGGGGCTAAACCAGGTAGGGCACTAGTCAACTAGGGTTAAGTGCGTCAAGTTGTACGGGTGTCGCGTCTGTGATTGCAGGGCAAGACAGAAGATCAAAACGGTACGGGGCTTGCCAGTACGTCAGTGTATGTGCGGCAGTTTGCTAACAGTTCACAGGGTCATAGGTCATGTGTACTTACGGGGTATCCGTACTTACACTCGGTCATCTAGTACCTACATATATTATACACAAAATATATATATATATATATATATATATATATATATATATACTAATCAAACGTACCTTATATATGTAAGTGTATATCAATAATTGAATTATATAACATATATGCATATATTTTAAAAATTATACATAAAACCAATATTTATACATATACGAGGAATCTATATATATACTGAACTTATATATGTTTATATATATATATATATATATATCTATATATATATATATATATATATACCAAAATAATACGTTTACATATACGTATATATGTATATATATATACGTACCAATATAATATATCTATGCTACATTTATATATATGCCATAATATATTTTATCAACATATACTATATACATATATATCTACATTTATATACCAAATAATACTTATACTATATACGTATACAAGTACACATATATATATATATATATATATATATATATATATATATATATATATATATATATATATATATATATATATATACCAATACAAAATATATATATACCAATACAAAATATATATATGTATATACATATACATATACCAAAATAATATATATATATGTATATATATCAATAATACGTACTAAAATATGTACTATCATATATTATTTAATACTAATACATACATTAACATATATTATATGTATACGGATATATTAATACACATATATATTTAATACGTATTTATACTAAAATATACTTCTAATACACATATACACACATACACAAATGAAGGAGGGAAGAGGCTCATGGTGGTGGTGGTTCATGGCGAGCGTGGTGGTCGGCCGGGCTTGGCCGAAGTGCAGGCAGTTGGAGGCTCGAAGAAGCGGGCCAGAGCTGCGGGTCGAGGGAGGTGGATGTTGATGATGATGGTGGTGATAGTTCCCGGTGGCTCGAGGGGCAATGGCTGCGGCTGCCGGAGTAGGGAGCTGGAGGAGGGAATGCAGGCAGTTTTGATGGTGGTGGTCGAGAGGAAGTTGGCCGGGGTCGTCTGCCGGAGACAGGCCGGACTGATGGTGGTGAAGTTCGTGGTGGTGAACGGAGGAACGGGAGGGAGGAGCAGGGAGTGCAGGTCGGGGATGAAGAGTGGGAGGTCGGGGTTAGCTCGTGGCCGGAGTAGGGAATGCGGTGGTGGTGCGGCTCGATATGGGGAGGAGAGGATGCGACTGCACTGGTGGAGAGTGGTGGTTCGAGGTGGGTTGCTGGCTGAAGAAGGGTGGAGCTCAGGTTGCCGCCGGAGAGGAGATCGGGATGAGCTGGCCAGAGTTGTAGATGAACAGTGAGGAGCGGCAGGGAGAGGGATGAGAAGGAGTACAACGCCGGGGTGGTGATGCACAGCAACAGGCCAGAGTGGGGGAGTTGCTGCAGATCAGAGCCACCGCGTGCTTAGGCGACGGGACGTCGTAGAGGAGAGCTGCTGCTGGGTGTAGTCGGCTGCTCGACGCTCGGGGTTGAAGAGATGGCCGGAGGGAAGGGCCTGTGCAGGGAAGAGGAGTGGGTCGAGTGGAGGCCGGAGTGGGTCGACGACCGCCGGGGTCGGGGTCGGGTGACCTGGGCTGGAAGTCAGGCTAGGTGATAGGGGTGGGGAGTTCGGTTTTGGTGTTGGTGATGGTGTATGTGTTTGTGTGAAGAATATATATGGAGTGGGTGGTGGCTTTTGTATGTGGGAGGAGGTGATGTGACCCCCCTAAGAATTAGGGCCGGCCAATATTGGGATGGGGTTGCCTTGGGAAGAGGGTTGAGGTTTATGTAAGGGGGTTGTGTGGTGGGGATGGCTCCATTTTAAATGGATGGCCATGATTCAACATGAATAAAAATGCAACAAAAAGGAGGAGGGAGAGATTCGGTTGACTAGTCAAGATAGGGGGTTGGTTTCCTTCATTTAGGTCAAACCAATAGGATAGTGACACATCATTGCAATTTTGCAATTAAGTCCCCAACAAATAGAAAATTACACAAAAATGGGTTTCTGAATTTAATTAATTAAAATTAGATACACTTGGCGTTCTAAAATTAATTAGGAATACATGGGGCCAAAATTAGGTCGGGTCATCAATATCATTAATGAAAAAGACTCAGAACAGAATATTGCCCTAATTTAGGTCGCACGAAAAATGGGTCGAGGTTGTCCCCAATTTCGATAGGAACGCACAACGATACATAGTCAGAATTTATTTAGAATTTAAATAAATATCTGCGACGATTTTTGTGCGACTAAAATGAAGCACAAGAGAGCATAATTATGAGTTACAAAAAAAGATAGAATGAAAGGCGGGCATGTCTAAGGCAGGGTTTTGAAATTTGTTGGAAGGCAAAAGCTAGGGTAGCGCTCCAAATATCGAAACAACGACAATGCGCAATAATTAAATAAATTATGGTAATTAATTACGAAAATGAATAATTAAATTCTAAATAAACGATTAAATACATAATCTCCATAATTCTGTCAGGTGTTCGTCTAGTGGGCCTCTAGGTCAAGTCTACCAGCTCAGACATTAAGAACACAATATATAATAATAATATTTAATTACACATCTCACGAACTTATTTAATTTAAATACACCTATAATGAAATCATTTAATATAAATATTAATAGTTTATAAAAAGTCGAAAATACCACTGTTTTCAGAATATGGTAGTGACATACACGATGAAATACATGTACACGAGTACCCGCTGAACACGGTAGGGGATAACATCTCCTGACGGGATCCATGTAGTATAAGTCCGTCAAATCACTGTATCGGAATCAAGTATACAATTCTAGAACATGCATATATACTCTATAATAAATTAAAAACTATCAGATAAATGTACTCGCCTGAAGTCTTGAGTAAGGTGTGTCTCTCGATAGCCAAGCTAGTGTCACACAGACCTATATATAGTATGTTGCATCAATACAAGGTTCTGGAATGGAAATAAATTAATATGATGCAATTCTAAGTCATAAAGCCATTTCTAGGTCAAACCAATTAATTCTAGGTTGTAAGAGTCTAACACTAAGACACTAGGTCAATACACTATGAAACTAAGCTATACTAGCTAATCTACGATGCTATAAAACACACCAAAATGTCGTATACCAAGATACGCAAGTTTCGTATATGAAAATTATAGTTTATATATATATATATATAAGTCAATATACATAGTACTATAACAAATCAATGAAAATATGATACCTTGGCCTTGCACCAATGCGTATCACACCTATCTCGATGCCGAAACCCAATACCTTGGGTATCGACCCAATACCTTGATAGTACCTTGGTATCCCAAGGTAATTCAAAACACTTAACAAATAGTTATAACACATATGCATAATACCTCAAGTGCTAACTATAAATATATAATATACTAATATCAAACATATGCCTATTAACTAACAATTTAATACCACAAATCCACATAGATACATATATACATATAGCTAATCTAACAAGTATACACATACCTATCTAACTACTAACAATACACTAAACTAACTAACAATATAATATATACAAGTATACGTATCTAACTATCTATCAACATAGGCAATAACTAACTAACTACCCATCTATACCTACACCAAAACCTCGACTAACTGTACTGATATCACAGATACTGATACCTGAATATTGATACTGCTCGATACCTCACTAAACACTGTACTGATACTGATACTGTGTACCTTCTCTGCACAGCGAGGCTCCTACTGCAGGAGCTGCTACTGCTACTACCATCGTATGTACAATCTCGTGCACATTACTGCACTGTGCTGATTAGTTGTTCAGTGCTCGAGGCTTGTTGTTCCCTGATGATTTTCGTACATTGATAATTTCCTTAACTGCAGTGAACTGCAGTTCTTACTCACTATGAGCAAGAAGACTGATGTGCCCGACTGCATAGTCTCCTTCAAAAGCTGCTACTGCTGAGTTCCCTTACTGCACTATACTACAGTTTCCCCCAATTCTGCCACCTCTATGTGCACGAGTTACTTCATAGTTAACTGTCTCGAGTTGCTGATATTCATCTACACGAGGTTGTTGTCCACTGTGCTTGATACTCCCTTGTTGTCACTAACTAGCTCACACCCTGGCACACACAAACACAAACACTAAGCTTACCTGTACACTCATATATACATCTATGCCTCCATGTATATATCAATCTACATATATATCAAACTCTCTCTCTCTCTCTCTCTCTCTATATATATATATATATATATATATATATATATATATATATATATATATGCATATATATATATATATATATACACTCTTATATATATTATATATAAACACTAATACATATATACTTATAGATATAATTAGATACATATACATATATATACTCACCCATAGATATAAACACATAGATATAAACACATAGCTATAAACACCTGGATATAAACACACTCACCTATATACTATCAATACATATATATAAACACTTATACATATATGTATATCTATAACCACTCATATATATACACTTATAGTTATATACATATAGTCATACACTTATAGCTATATGTATACACCTATATACTATACGACAACACACACACACACACACACACACACACACACACACACACACACACATATTTATATATACACCATATAATATATCATACATATATAAGTATATACACAAGTACATATAGAAAAGAGGACCAAAACCAAACACGTGGAGTGTACCGTACCCGTATCACACTTATTCTATGATACACTTGCTATACGACTCCACCACACAACTAAATGCATCCCAGAGGACACGAGCAATTCTAATACACTAAATATGAACAATACGTATAATAATTAGATCAACTATGTGTCCGTGTCAAGGTGTTGTATGCACAAGTTTCCGTGTCGGAGAAAAACCTTAAAAAATAACCCGTATTATCAAATTGATGAGATACGGCCTACACGTATCCAATTGTAGATACGACACTAGTCACAAACAAACATACATATGTCAATTTAATCTATTAGACCAACAGACAAACACAACATGTGTTAATCTCGGAATTCCCCTAAAATTGACACCAAAATGCACATAACTTCTACCATAGGTCTCCTAAGAACCTAAAACCAATATCTATCGGTAGCCTATGCATGTGGGTTGGTTTCTCATGGTTAAATGTCAGATTTAGAGTCTACTAGAAGAGAAAAAACTAAAATGTACCTATTGGGAGATGGATTCTCAATAAAAATTCCTAAATTGAAATATAGCTCCTCTCCTTGTAGATCTTGGCCTTCCCCTTGTTGCTCCTTGCTTCCTTCTTATAGATCCTTGATGTAGAAACCTCCAATAAAGAATAATAAAGAATTTGTGAAGAAATTGGTGAAGAATTGATGAGGGAATGAAGGAAATTAGAAAGGGAAAAAACTAGATCTAAATGCAATAGAAAATAAAATAAAAGAGACACTCTCTCTCCTCCTCTAATGGCCATCCCTAGCCCTCTCCCCAAGCAAGTATTAAATATCTTATTTACCCCTTGGGGCCTCTCATAAAAAATTAAATTAGGGAGGGAAGGTTATAGTCTAATGGTTTCACTAATTAATCCAACCTCCTAATCCATGGGCCTAATTTATGGACTCAATCTAAACCAATCTAAAATGGTCGGTTCATGCAACTAATAAATTGGTTAGGTCCACTACACAAGTCTAAAATAATAGTACAACTAACAGTCAATAAAAATACAATAATTAAATATTCACACATGCACAATATTTAAATACAATCAATCCTAAAGTTAAATTACCCATGTCAATTACCAAACTACCCTTAAGTAAAAATGTAAGGATGACATTATCGATTGATTCATTGTTCATTGTTCACTGTCTCTTTGATTATTATATCGTATTGGTGTCAAGAGGGAAAGTGTCTGCGTGTCGTGTGGGCTATCCCATTTATACCCATTGTATTTATTGCCTAATAGCGATCGTATACTGCATGTGCGAGGTGCCTGATTTAGCCCTCAGCCGCTGTTTAGGATAATATAAACAAGAAAAGATTTGATAAATGCAGAAAATAAGGTCTTGTACGAAGACCCGCCTTTCTTTTATGTTTACAAATAAGATTGTACAAATTTGATCCTACGTGAGGATGTCTAAGCACAATTTATTTAATCTGGGTGAATATTGCTATAGGTGTTTGATCTGCAGTTGATAACTTTAGCCCTTGGACCACACGATGTTTGAAGAAGTGCCATGGAAGACAGGTAGCAACTTCGAGGTTTGCTGAAGAGGGTGGATGCCCGATGCCAAAGTCGTCGATCCCTTCTCTTTGCCTGAGCTCTGGACTCTTCTCTCTCTCTCTCTCTCTCTCTCTCTCTCTCTCGACCCTCCAATTTGTCGACCTTGTTCCTCATTGACAGAGATCTCTATTTATAGAGTTTTAGTGACAGTGACCACTCAATCGGTATAAAAACAGAGTAGTGGAAAGTACAGCACCCTTTTACACAACAGTTAAAAAAACCAAAGCCTGCGTATAGATGATCCTTTGAATGAGCGTGTGACGCGGGTCCAACTAAGGGACAAAACGCGTATAATCGCTACGAAGATCATGGCGTAAAAGCCACGTAGGTAGGTATCCATCGTGTAGAAGAGGTTGGCATAGAAGCCAAATGTCTGTCACCATGGCATAGAAGACAAATAGTTATCAAACCGGCATAGAAGCCGAAATAGGCGTAGAAGCCGAGCGGTCATAAAGGGCGAGTAGGCGTAGAAGCCGAGTGGTCATAGAGGCCGAGTAGGCGTAGAAGCCGAGTGGTCATAAAGGCCGAGTAGGCGTAGAAGCCGAGCGGGCACCGAAGCTGAATAGGCGCAGAAGCCGCTGCGTAACATGCCAGAGTGATGATATGGACGTCTTTAGCCGGAATTACAGCTCTTGGAGATATAATCAAATCCCCAGCATTAATTGTGGAGATTTGCCATCATCCGGTGCATTAAAAGCAGAGGGGTGTTTTGAAGGTCTGTCACTTGGCCTGCGCATGGTGCAGAGACGTCTCTCAGGCATCTGTCAGTATTCGACGCATTAAATTGGCAGAGACATGCCTTGAGGGCCTATCACCGCCCTGTGCATAAAAATACAGAGACGTATCTTGAGTCCCGTACGGGGTGCCGCTTTTGACGTGGCAGGTGGTTTGTCTTCCGCGGAGCGTAAGGGGCTCTTATCTGCCTATGTAAAACTAGGCAGCGTATTCCTCCGTGTACGTAAAAGCGGTTTACATAAGGAAGATGGCAGTAAATGACAGTCTGGGTTACAGTGCTGCGCCATCATCATAGCCGTCGTCTGGGTAGTCGAGCAGTATCCCTTTGTCAGAAGTTGAGATGTCAGGTTCACTGCAGGATCTGACAGGTTCATTGCAGGCTTTGACAGGTTTATTGCAGGGTCTGACAGGTTTACTTCAGAGAATATGAAGCGTCCCTCGTACACTTCAATGCTGCACTGAAAGAGGATAAGTTTTACGCCATATAGGCGATGAAGCCCCTGTTTACGCTGAAGCAGCCTGGATGTACTGTCCTACGTGGATGGTCCTTGAGCCTGTATTCTATGTTGTGCTTTGGCGGAGAAGCTCTGTTTGCACGTTTGATGGCTCTGAAGTCCTCTGTTTACGCTGCTTTGCATCAATATGCTGCGTAGAGCTTCCAGCGTATTTTTTATGCTTCTACAAGACCCCCTTCAAAGCTTTTAAATTCCTCGTAATTTCAAACGCTTTGAATGAAGCATGACCAGCTCCTCGTAACTCGAAACATTTCTGAATGGAGTTTTGAAACGGTCGAGGCTGACTTTATGGCAGATTCATTGGGGATCGGTGCTCTCTCTCGCCTATAAAAAGGCTGAGGAGTTCTCCTGTTCTTTCCACACTTCATTCATCATACAGAGATGATGGCCGGAGTCCGTTGGGTCGATTTGAGGATGAAGGAGATCATGCTCTTCCAACATGTAAGGAGCCAAAAAAGATGACGTCTTCGAGCAAATATCCTCTGCAACGATGGATCATGGAAGGGTATCATACCCTCCTTTGCTCGGGATAATCAGCAACTTTCTATGGTTGTTCTTCGGGAGAGACAAAGAATCGTATTTCACCATGCTACTTGCAAGTGGCACCTTCTCCCGTTATCTCTGGGGATGAGAGTAGCAACTAGCTCTGACCTCGGATATTAAGTTGTGTGAAATACCTCAACTCAATCTATTACGGTGCACGGAGCATGGGATCTGCATAATTTAGGCAGGCCCAGTTCCATATTCTCCCTCCATTTACCATTTTAGTCGGTTGCGGAAACCGACCAACTGCTGGAGGAGAGATGAAGAATTGGCGCCCATGCAAGAACCTGGTAGAGCAGATTCTGGGGAGTGGCCTTCCGACGACGACGAGAAAAATCCCTTTGTAGACGGGATTTCCCTCATATGTTAGTCATGAAAATGAAGAAAGAAAACCCTTGTAGACTGGATTTCCCTCATATGTAATCATGACTTTAATCTTTAATAAAATCGTCTTTCTCCTTTATATGATCATCTTGCCATACTTTGCTGTGAAGTCTGAATGTATGCAGCTTCGACACGTCTGATTCTTTACACCGACTCTGTTTAGAAAGATTGCTAGGTCCTGTCCTGTCTTTTACGCATAACTAAGGATGCGTAGAGAGCCGCTTTAGCATTCGAGTGTTCGAACTGTCCTGCTGTTAGGAGTGAGGAACCGCGTAGAATCCTGAACTGTTACTTCTGATAGACATAATTTCTTTGTTCAGACATCATCTTCAAGAATAATTTCTTGGAAATCCCTTGGAACAGGGCAAGAAATGGATGTCAAACTGATTTGCCCTCTTGGTAGATGAAACATTCAGACTGGAGTCTAGATGAACTTCGAATTGACCCATGAAAAAGAGTAATTTTTTAATGTTTGAACTCTGTATGCTTTGGATACTTGGGATATCTTGAGGTCAAGAAGGAGTATCTTCTGTGTGAACTCCTGTAATTGACCTCTTTGAGGATCGTTCAGATGTACGCGTACTCTGGCCTGCATATCTTTCAGATGTGAGGGAAGTCATGGAGCGCAAAATCATAAGTTGGCAGCCTCTGAGCGTAAACTAAACACCATCTAGCGTAAAATCATAGACTTAGTAGTTTCTGAGCGTGAAGTCGTAGTTTTGTAGCCTCTCGAGCATAAAAGCTACCGAGCACAAAGGCATCTGGACGTAAAACCCGACTTGTAGCTGTCGAACAAAAAGTCGTAGATTCGTAGCCGTCGAGCGTAGAAATCTCTTTAGCGTAGAACTGTGGATTTGTTGCTTCTGAAAAGAAATTTTTTCCGAGCGTGAAGTCGTGGATCCGTCGCCTCCGAGCTTAAACTAAGCACCACCGAGCGTGAGATCATTGATTTGGTACCTGCTGAGCGTGAAGTCGTAGGTCTGTAGCCTCTCGAGCATAAAAGCTATCGAGCAAAAAGACATCCGGGCGTAAAACCATAGACTTATAGCTTGCGAGCATAAAACCGTAGATATCTTGCTGTCGAGCGTAGAAAGCTCCTTAGCATAGAAACCACGAACCTGTTTTGCGCAAAAAACTTTTCGAATTCGTCGACTGTCCGCCTTCTCTGAAAATAGGCTGACGTGGGACCCAATCATAACCGAATATTAATTAGGAGATTTGGTTTGGGGTCCGAGGAGTCCATCCGAACTCTATATATATCCCAAATTTTTGAAAGAAAAACTTTCCATCCGTCTTCTGCGAGAGAAAGCTTTCGACTATTCGAGTTCTGTTTCTTCTTCGAGTCTTCAAAGTCTCCAGTAATGGCTTCGAAACAAACCTCCTCCGCTAAGGGAAAGAAGGTTGATTTCTCTTCTCGTTCTTCGACCCAAGCGAGAGAGTCTCTGGTTGGACAAGGCAAACTTCGTTCTGAGCGGAGCATCCCGCCGACGAGTAGTTCCCCCGGCCTGGAAGGTAGAGCTTTTGGGAAGGAGAGAATGACTGAAAATCCTTCGCACACGTTGAACGTGACCACGCTAGGTCGTCTTCTGTGCTGATAGACTCTTTGAGGAAGATGATGCACGGAGATGTTTCATCTTTTTACGCCCACATTCCTAATGTGTCAGCGTAAAAACTCCATTTTTTCTGTAGTCGAGCGTAAAAGCTTTGACCGCCGAAAACTTGGTGTACACCATTAAAATTTAAGTTTTATGCTTGTGGATGGAAATCCTGGCGTAAAGCTCAATTTAATCAATTTGGCGTAAAGCACAGACCGTATACTGCCAATCTTGACTTTTACGTTAAGGAAATGGATTCCAGCGTAAAGGTTCAAGTTTCACAGTCTCGGCGTAGAGCACGGACTGTTGATCGGATGCTGCAAGTCCCAAAAATGTCTAGTTTTAGGAACTGACGTGTTTCTTTTGTACTTTCACAGTTAACTTGCATGAGTCTCCGCTAGCTGAAGTGATGGGCTCTGCCGCCGGGATGCTGCACTCCAACTATCTGGAGGATCTGTCGCACGTGACATTTTCTATCTCCGGGCCCCAATATCCCGAAGGAAGGGCATTTCTGATATCGGCTCAGGGCGAGCGAATGCTGTTGAGCATGATCAACGGGGAGCCCCTAACGTACGTAGACGGGGAGCAATACCTGAAGCCGGCTTTCCTCTTCGGGGATATGATCGATAAGCAGTCCCAGACAAAGCCTAAGAGAGAACTCTGGGTTTTTCCTACCGTTGATTTGGTCTTGTATCTGCCCAGTATGCCGAGAGACTACCCCATCTCGGCATTCTTCCCTGCTGATTTTATGCGGGCTCGGTCTGAGCTGTTGCTTTGAGTAATGATGCCGCGAGGTTGGAGCGGGCTCGTGCCGACGTCTTGAACTCCCGGGATGAGAGGATGGCCGTACTGGCGCTACAGCTTTGCGACCTGACCGCCCCCCCTTCATGATGTACTATTGATTTTGCTTTTCAAATATACTCTTGCTCTTTTCTGGGAATAATAAAGAGGCTCTTTATCTGACTTTGTAGACCCATCATTTCGGAATATAAATGACAGGTTTGGGTGAAAGTGATATCAAAGGTGGTATGAACGTGATATACTTTCGGTAAGTTTTAGCAGAGCATATCTATTCAGAGGTCATATGGACATGACATAATATGATCCAACTAGTTTCGTTTTGGAAGTAGTTTTGTCAGAATGAGATCACCTTATTCTATTTGAGCAGAGGAGGTTTAAGCATAGTACCTCTTCAGGAATTTGCCATTGATAGGAGCCATTAGCAGGTCTCTATTAGGCTGGGCTAACCTGTAAGCGCCGTTTGAGAACGTTGTCTCGATTACGTAAGGGCCTTCCCATTTGGGCTGGAATTTGCCTTTACTCCTGTGAGTAAGAATCATCGATCTTCTTACAACTAAAACCAGCTCGCCGACTTTGAATACTCTTTCCTTTACTTTTTGATTAAAAGTTCTGGAAATACGTGCTTGGTAGAGCGCGATGCACTGCTGAGCTTGGAGGCATTTCTCGTCTAATCCTTCTAGCTCTTGAAGCCTTAACAGGTCATTCTTTTCTCTAGTTAACTCGTTGGCTACGGCTATCCTGAGTGACAGAATTTGAATTTTGATAGGAAGGACTGCTTCACTCCCATAGACCAATGAGAATGGCGTGCAACCTGTCGGTGCTCGTACCGTTGTGCGGTATGCCCAGAGACATTCTCCCAGATTCTCATTCCAATATCTTTTGTTCGAAGAGACGAACTTCTTTAAGAGTTTGATAATGGTTTTGTTGAAGGCTTTCGCCAACCCATTAGCAGCTGGATAATATGCCGTGGAGGCCACATTTTGTATCCGATTTTTATCGCAGAATCGGTGAAATGCATGGCTGATGAACTGAGGCCCATTGTCATAGATTATTCTTCGGGGAACCCCGAAGTGGTAAATAATGTAATGCTTGATGAAGCTGGTCACGTTAGATGTCTTTACCTCAGCCAGAGGGATCGCCTCTGCCCATTTGGAGAAGTAATCCGTGATGGCCAGTATGAACCGGTGACCTCTTGAAGAAGATGGGTGAATAGGGCCAATGATATCCATACCCCATGCTTCGAAAGGCCAGGATGCAACCGTAGGATGTATATGTTCGGACGGTCGATGTATGAAGTCTGTATGAACCTGACAGGCTCTGCATCATCTGGCATACTGGATTGCGTCTGCGATCATAGTGGGCAAGTAATAGCCCATTCTCCTGATACGATCCTGTAGCTTAGGACCGGGTTGATGTGTCCCCCACACGCCGTCGTAAGCTTCACGGATAATCCGCTGTGCTTTATCACCAGAGAGACATCGTAATAATAGCCTATCATAAGACCGGCGATATAGGCATTACGACGATGCGTCAAAATAGAAGCATAATAATCATCTTTTGACAGATATTGCTTCTTTAGGATCTACCGGCAAGATTCCGTATGCTACAAAATATATAAAGGGACTTTTCCAGTCTCTCCTGGGCGGATCTGCGTTCACCGCGTGGCTATGTTCTATGTGAAAGTTATTTTTCAGACAAAATAAGTCTCTGTTAAGAAGGATTACCGAATTCTGCCTTCTAATAGGGGTGGCTAAATCTGCAGCTAGACTGGCTAGGGCATCAGCTTCCAGATTCTGAGATTGAGGTACATGCTCCAGGAAGAATCCCTTAAATATCATGGCTATCTCGACCGTTGCTCGGTGATAGGGGATTTGTTCGGGATTCTGGACTTCATATATTCCTCTGACTTGATTGACGATTAGCAGAGAATCACCGAAGGCTTCCAGCGATTCGACCCCCAGCTCTTTAGCGACTTGGAGCCCGATTAGTAGAGAGTTGTATTCTGCCATATTGTTAGAACAGGGCTCGCTAAAAGAATATGCTCGGTAGATAACGAGTTTATCAGGAGTGACTAGGACGATCCCTACTGCTGAAACCACGTTTCCCCTGGGACCAGTCCTGGAGGCGCCATCGAAGAACATTTGCCATGCATCGCCTTCTGTTACGGAATTACACTCTGCAACTTCGTCGGGAATGTCCTCGTACAGTTTGGAGGCTTCCGGGATCAGATGAGCAGCTAGAAAGTCAGCCAATGCTTGGCCTTTGATGGACTTCTGAGGGACGTACACCATGTTATATGGCGTTAATAACATCGCCCAAGTCACGAGTCAGGAATTAAGAACACTCGGCTTGCTCATCAGTACCCGAAGAGGATTGATCCGGGAGATGATATGAATAGTTTGGCCCGTGACATAGTGTTGCGTTTTCTGAATAGCGAACATCAGAGCCAAGCATTCTTTCTCCACTGGGTTGTACCGGTGTTCGGCTCCGACCATCATCATGCTGAGGTAGTAAATAGCCTGCTCGTGGCCCATATCGTTCTTTTGTGCAAAAAGAGCTCCCAGGGAATGATCCATTGCTCGGACGTACAGTACGAACGGTTTTCCTATGATAGGAGGTACCAGAACCGGCGGGCTAGTGAGGTAGCGCTTGATATCTCTGAACGCTTGCTGACAGGCTTCGTCCCACACGAAGGATACACCTTTCTTCATGAGACGAGAAAAGGGCTGGCATCTCCCGGAAAGATTGGATATGAACCTTCGAATATAAGCCAAACGACCTTGAAATCCCCTGAGTTCCCTCAGATTGTGGGACGATCGCATTTCTAAGATGGCCTTGACTTTATCAGGGTCCACTTGAATGCCTTTGGCGGTGATGACAAATCCCAGAAATTGGCTGCTAGATACCCCCAGAATGGACTTCGTAGGGTTCATTTTGAGTTAATATTGTCGCATCAATTCAAATACTGTTTTCAAGTCTTGGATATGGCTATCCCTGAGGCAACTTTTGACAGCTACATCGTCCACGTAATACTCCACTGTCTTGCGTAAATGCTTGTGGAGTATGTCATTCATAGCTCGTTGGTACGTAGCCCCGGCGTTCTTTAATCCGAAGGGCATGACCGTATAGCAGTATACCCCTAGTGGTGTCCAGAAGGCAGTATGCTTCTCGTCTTCAGGATGCATCTTGATCTGATTGTATCCTAAAAATCCGTCTATGAAAGAAATACATTCAAAACCGCATGTATTGTCGATCATAACGTCTGTGATGGGAAGAGGGAACTCATCCTTGGGGCAGGCTGCATTCAGATCTTGATAATCGATGCAGATCCGTACTTTCCCATTCTTCTTCATGATCGGGACAACATTGGCGACCCAGTCGGGATGTTGTTCTACACGGATGAAGCCGCAGGCTATCAACTTCTTGACTTCAGCTTCAATGGCGTCCATCAAGTCCGGGCAGAACCGGCGTTGGTGCTACTTCACAGGCTTTGAATCGGGCAGTATGTTGAGTTTATGAGTAGCCACCTTCGCATTAAGACCTGTCATATCCTCATAATTCTACGTAAAGACGTCGATATATTCTTTTATCAGCTGGGTAATTTTTTCCCTTTCTTCTTCGGAAAGGTCGTTACTGATAAATATCGACTTTGGTGAAAGTTTATCCCCTACGTCAATCTGGACAACTTCATCTTTAGTAGGAGGTTCTCTCTGCTCGAAGCGAAACTCCATTGTGTATCCATCTGCTGAGCCCAAGCGTCATTCTCGAGTGGTTCAGATTCTTGTTCATCTGATTCGAAGGAATCTGTTGCTACCGTATTTGCTGATAATGTTTACTCGAGGGCATGAGATGAGCCGGAGGGTGATGAGCCGTCTTGAAAAGAGGAAGAGACATCCTCGTTCGACTTAGAAGTCGTAAGGGAGGTGGCGTACCCTAACCCGAAACGGGTTTGTTGATAGTGGGGATTGCCGAGCAGTGGTGTTCGTCTGCCTTTCCCGTAGTTGAGACCTGGTTCCATCCTCAAGTTGTAACCCATATTTTGCATGATCTTCAAGGCTTGCGGGCTGTACCTGTGAACTTGTATTTCACCAGAGTCATCATCAAAGGAATCCTCTTGCATAGTCTGTTCGTTGTGCATGCGGCCGAAGACTATTGAACGCTGACCGTTGCGGGCAGGTGGAACAATGAAGAAACAATCCTCATGTGGTCCATACGTTGTGATGACATTGGATGATGACATCACTTTCCATATGTACGGATGATAGGAATCTACAGCTGCCAAGAATTTTTGTGCTATAGGCTCTATATCGTCATGGGGAGAAGGTTCCTGATTTGGAATTTGGACATCGGTATACTGGAAAAGAGGTCCTTTATTATTATCAGAAACCGCACTCCTGGTTGCATTTACATCACTCGGCTGCTTGTTGCGTCGAAGGTTGATGATTAAGGGCGGAGGCTTCTGGTTTAGAGTGACCACTAGAGGATCACCCCCTTTCCCTGACCTGGTCTCGTTCAGGTGGATAACCATAGGCTCTGTGGCTTTTGGATGGGTAGTCCGTCCTTTCACCTTGATTGACAGAGGTTGCTTGGCAGAAGGTTCTTCAGGCTCCCGGTGAGATTCCTTCTCTGCTTGGGCTGACACCTCTTCCGTGTAGTCTTGAGAGTATAACACGGCGTCGGAGTAGTAGGATTCTACTCCTTTAAACGGGCTTAGGTCAGCAACCTCCATTTGTATTGTCCTTTGGGCGTCTATATATTTGAAGCACTGATGTAGAGTCGAAGGAACGATATTGTGGTCGTGGATCCACGGTCTTCCTAGCAGGATATTGTAGGACACCTCTGAATCGATAACGTAGCATGTAGCCACTGATCTGAGGTTGCCAATCTGGATCCTCAGGCGAATTTTCCCCAACGGCTTACTTCTTCCGACGTTAAAACCCACAATAGTAGTAGTGGTGTAAGCCAGTTCGCTGGTAGGAATCCTCAGCGGTCTAAGCAGACTATGAGGAATGATGCTGATTGAGGATCCCAGATCTATGTGAATCCGGTCGACCTCCATGGAACCGACGTACCCGGTGTGGTAGAGGGGTCTGTCATGCCTGTTATGTTTTAACAATATGTCATCTTGAGTGAAAGTGATATTTGGGACCACCTCCATCATACTGTGGCATTGGGGACATGCTGCAGGTTCTTCGTCGGGGGACTTGAGTTGGGTCAAGTATGTATCCGCCTGCACCAATGCCTCACTTAGGGCTAGACGAGTGTCTTGGGAGAGCCTGAGCAGCTCGAAGATGGACAACCTGGCCGGGGTATTAGCTAGTTGGGCCAAGATGTCGAAGTTGTACGGCTTATCTAAACCATTGTTTTGAATGTTTTTTACAGGTTTATCGAAGCACACTTATTTTTGCTTCCCTTTGTCCGCCGAAGTTGGTCTCGAAGGACTGGCCTCTGGTACAACGGGCTCTGGTTCCGAAGGCTTGGCAGCTAAAGCATCTGCAGGTGCTTCTTCCTGACTCGCTCCGTAGTCCCTGAGGTAAGCCTTCCCTTAATGGGTTGCTGTGGCCAAAATCTCGTCTTCGTCTCATGTCGAAGAAGTCACAACCATATGGCATGGCTTGTATTTGGAGTTCTTCCTGGACTTAGCTTTAGTAGCATTAGTCTCTTCTTCGAGCTCCGACACCAAGTCTGGGTGAACCCACATAATCTCGCCTCTCTGGGTAGTTAGGGGTAACAGGTCGTGATTTTGACCCCTAGCCGGAGGGAGATTAACTATGTCCATCGTTGTCCGAGAAATAGGTGTAACACCGTCCGATACTTCTTGGGGAGGCAGATTGCCAAATTGCAGAAAGATCATGTTAGCCGTGACCGTCTTCTCGCTATTGCGCAGGGTGATGGCTTTAGCATCAATCAGCTCTTGGATCTTCCTTTTCAACATGTAACACGCCTTTGTTGGGTGGTGTACGTATCTGTGGAAGATGCAGTACTAGGGGTTGTTGGCGCTGCCGGCCGCACTAGGCCACCTCTCCTCCGGAAGGGTGATTTTGCCACTTTTGACGAGATACTCGAATATACTCAGAATATCGTCGTCGTCGAAAGAGTATACCTCTACGGGCCTGGAAGTCCCTGGTTTTGTCTGCGTGGTTGCCGCAGTCTTCTGTCTGGACGTGTTGATCACCAGAGCTTCTTTCCCTTTGGAACTGCAAGGATGGTCGTCGTTGGGGGATGACCTCTTACCTCTGTCAGAGGTAGAGATCATGATGCCGTTGTCACACGCCTTGCGGCTGTTGTCCTCGGCAGCTACCGCTGAGATGATGAACGAGGGCCAATCATGGAACTGATATGGTCCTGTGAACACCGAGCTCACGGGAAGAAGGTTCTTCCTGCAAATATCTACCAATGCTGAGTCTGGAACTCTTGGAGGAATCTGTAAGGTGGCTTGGCGAAAATGTTCGACGAAGGTACAAATGTCCTCCTTCTCCCTCTGCTTGACTTCGATGAGAGAGGACATAGACATGTCCATTCCTCCCTCATAGAATCATGTGAAGAATAAAGCTTTGAAGTCTTCAAAGGAAGTAATATAGTTGTCCGCCAGGCTGCGGTACCACTGGTAAGCCACTGCTGAGAGAGCCCTTGAATACCCGGGTGAGGAGGGCGTCATTCCCTTGTATCAACACCGTCATCATACTGAAATAATTTATGTACTGACTTGGTGATGTTTTTCCCTCAAACAGGGCCATGGTCTGAGGTTTGTACCTCGGAGAAAAAGGGACCTCTTCCCAGATAGCTGGGTATGGCTGGTTGATTCCCAATTTCTTGAGCTGATCTTTGTGCTTCAAGGCGTCAAATTGGGCTTTCAACTCCCGTACTACTTGCATCGGGTTTTTAGCTGGTAGCGAGACCACGGAATGGTGCAGAGTTGGTTGTATCGTGACTCCCGCGGGAGGTAGTAAATTGTCCGAGTGAGGAAGTGAAGGACCAGCTGATTCTTGATCTAGAGCAGGCTCTTGGATCGTGTTAGACGGTGGTAGATCCACCCCCATACGTATCTGAGTAGGAGGGACCGATGTTCGAGCCATAGCAGCCGCCTGTTGAGTTAGCATCATTTGGTGTATATTCTCCATCATGGACTGCATTTGCTTTAGAGATGTCTCTAATGTAGTAATGTATTGCTCAACGTTCCCTGATGGCGAGGCTTCCTCGTGTTCATCTCCAACGGCATAAACTCCCATCTCCCTGGGCGTCATTGAAGGATGAGTATAGGTTGCTGCAAAAGTTGACTCTATACTCTCAGTATCTGATTCGGGAGACTGGCGACCCCCAGCATCGGAATCAGAAGAGCACGAGGTCAGTTGTCGTTGTCTTGAATGAGTGTTCTAGAACACCCCAGCTTGGTGTCCCTAAGGAGCATGTTGAATTTTCTTCGGCTCAGAGTTCTAGAGGACGGACGTCTTGAGTCTGAGCTTTCTCCAGGTATATGTGAAGCCATGTTCACAGATGCATGTGCGGGCTCTTCTTCTAGGAAAGATGGAGAGTAGCTCAGTCGGTCGAAAACCGGCCGTTTTGCTTTAGAACATGAACAATTAATCACAATCCTGTGACTATTACAACAGTGCTTGCTAGGAGGCGTAATAGCCACGCTGGGGGATCCCCTCTCCTTGTGCTTTCGGATTAGATATTTGCGCAGGTCAGGAGGAGTTGCAGAAGAAGAAAATGATGGCTTTTTCCTTCTGTTCCCATTGGTGGGCATGCGGACGATGGGAGTCATAGTCTTCGCTGTGCCACCCGTATACAACAGGTTGGCCATCTGGGTGGCGAATAATCCCCGAGGAAGGTGTCTTTGTGCAACTGGAGCTTTCTTTATGCTTAGGGACTTCGCTTGGCGTAATTTGGAGCTTCGCTAAGGTTGGCGTAAAGCTGAGGATGTTCTTAGGCGGCCATCCGCGTCTCGCGTAATTCGGAGGGCGTGCCGATCGTTCCCTTGCTGGCGTAAAGGACGGGAAGTTGAGTGGTCCACCGCTCGCTTTCCCTTGCGGAGATCACAGGGATCATCTGGTTCTCCGTAGGGGTCAGATGTTATTTTACACACGGAGCATGTCTTATACTTCTGATTTGGCGCTGAAGATTTATCAGAAGTTTTGTCTATTTCGCCAGGGACGGGAGACTGGATTTCACGCGCAGAGCGCAGAGTATACTTCTGGGTTAGCTCTAAGGCATTGCCAGAAGTTTTGTTTGTTCCACCAGGGATGGGAGACTAAATTTTACGCGCAGAGCACGGAGTATACTTCTGGGTTAGTGCTGAGGCATTGCCAGAAGTTTTGCCGGTTCTGTCAGAGACAGGCGACTGAATTTTACGCACAGGGCACGGAGGGAGCAAGGCTACAACCTCATTGGTCGGAGAGATCGAAGAGTCCACAGGAATGGTAGAGGATGTCTTGGGCATCCAGACCTTACGCATCTTCCTGTTGTTTTGGTGAAAGAGAGAGTGAGAGCTACCCTTTGTCCGGAGCATATCTTCGTAGGCAGATTGGTCGAACTGGACGACCAGTGTCTTCTTTACGGATCCCACGGATACCGTATCGTATTGAGCAATAGCTTCCTCATCAGAAGAGAAAGATGTCCCCAGCAGAGTCGCCATCTTTTTTAGGATAATATAAACGAGAAAAGATTTGATGAATGCGGAAAACGAGGTCTTGTACGAAGACCCGCCCTTCTTTTATGTTTACAAACAAGATTGTACAAATTTGATCATATGCGAGGATGTCTAAGTATAATTTATTTAATCTGGGTGAATATTGCTATAGGTGTCTGATCTGTAGTCGATCACTTTAGCCCTTGGACCACACGATATTTGAAGAAGTGCCGTAGAAGACAGGTAGCAGCTTCGAGGGTTGCTGAAGAGGGTGGATGCCCGATGCCAAAGTCGTCAATCCCTTCTCTTTGCCTGAGCTCTGGACTCTTCTCTCTCTCTCTCTCTCTCTCTCTCTCTCTCTCTCGACCCTCCAATTTATCGACCTTGTTCCTCATTGATAGAGGTCTCTATTTATAGAGTTTTAGTGACAGTGACCACTCAATCGGTGTAAAAACGGAGTAGTAGAAAGTACAGCACCCTTTTACACAACGATTAAAATAACCAAAGCCCGCATATAAATGATCCTTTGAATGAGTGTGTGACGCGGGTCCAACTAAGGGACAAAACGCGTATAATCACTATGAAGATCACGGCATAAAAGCCATGTAGGTAGGTATCCATCGTGTAGAAGAGGTTGGCATAGAAGCCAAATGTCTATCACCATAGCATAGAACCCAAATAGTTATCAAACCGGCATAGAAGCCGAAATAGGCGTAGAAGCCGAGCGGTCATAAAGGCCGAGTAGGCGTAGAAGTCGAGTGGTCATAGAGGCCGAGTAGGCGTAGAAGCCGAGTGGTCATAAAGGCCGAGTAGGCGTATAAGCCGAGCGGGCACCGAAGCTGAATAGGCGTAGAAGCCGAGCGGGCACCGAAGCTGAATAGGTGCAGAAGCTGAGCGGACACCGAAGCTGAATAGGCGCAGAAGCTGCTGCGTAACATGCCAGAGTGATGATGTGGACGTCTTTAGCCGAAATTATGGCTCTTGGAGATATAATCAAATCCCCAGCATTAATTGTGGAGATTTTCCATCATCCTGTGCATTAAACGCAGAGGCGTATTTTGAAGGTCTGTCACTTGCCCTGCCCATGGTGCAGAGACGTGTCTCAGGCATCTGTCAGTATTTGGCACATTAAATTGGCAGAGACGTGCCTTGAGAAACTGTCACCGCTCTGTGCATAAAAAATGTAGAGACGTGCCTTGAGGGCCTGTTACCGCCCTGTGCATAAAAATGCAGAGACGTGTCTCGAGTCCCGTACGGGGTGCAGCTTTTGGCATGGCAGGCAGTTTGACTTCTGTGGAGCGTAAGGGGCTCTCATCTGCCTGTGTAAAACTAGGCAGCGTATTCCTCTGTGTACGTAAAAGCGGTTTACGCAAGGGAGATGGCAGTAAATGACAGTCGGGGCTGCAGTGCTGCGCCATCATAATAGCCGTCGCCTGGGTAGTCGAGCAGTATCCCTTTGTCAGAAGTCGAGACGTCAAGTTCACTGCAGGATCTGATAGGTTCATTGCAGGCTTTGACAGGTTCATTGCAGGGTCTGACAGGTTTACTTCGGAGAATACGAAGCGTCCCTCGTACACTTCAATGCTGCACTAAAAGAGGATGAGTTTTACGCCATATAGGCGACGAAGCCCCTGTTTACTCTGAAGCAGCCTGGACGTACTGTCCTACGCAGATGGTCCTTGAGCCTGTATTCTATGCTGTGCTTTGGCGGAGAGGCTATGTTTGCACGTTTGAAGGCTCTGAAGTCCTCTGTTTACGCTATTTTGCATCAATATGCTGCGTAGAGCTTCCAGCGTATTTTTTATGCTTCCACAGCCGCCTACATGTATATTCAGATATTTCACACACTTAGTAGTTATGTACAATTTTCTTTTCATGCATATTGACTGTCATTGTACTTGTTTATTGTACTTCCTTTACTTGCATTAAACTTTTTTTGTTGTCCATTCCATCTTTTGTTACTCTATAACATTGTGTAGTCTACTTTGCTCTATCCTAACAGGATATTCTGGCAGGTAACGATGATTACCCGACCTATTATGGTCCACAGGGAGACATGGTAGAGGCTAGGCTGGAGACAGCTAAGGACTCGGATTTACTCAGGAGTAGTTTTAGGACATTTATGTATATTCTATTTCCAGTCATTATGTTGTGATTTTATGATGTGTTGTGTAACTTGATGGGTGTTGTTGTCTTTAAATTCATCAAGTTTGTTCCTGAACATTATTTGTAAAAGACATATAATAAAAGCAAAAGTGGGTTTTGGTGATTGTCCATGATAAAAAATGCGTCTAGTTAGCTGTGATGAGCGATCATACATTTATACAATAAAGATTATTGAGATCTAGACAGCTGACTACCACTATCAACGACAGCGTAGGCTAGACGTATCCGACCAGTATCTGATTATTCGAGGACGAGGTAAAATATTTTTAGTGGTGGCCCATGCAGGTCTAGTTTAATAGAACTATGGACTTAGAAGAGCTATTGACGGAATTGTTAGACTAGAAAAAATCTCATCAAAGCTTATGACCGATTATGGGATTGTATGTCTGATATTATTTTTGTAACATTTTTGCATCTCCTTATGGGCACTTATGTTCTCTTTCCTCCATTTCAGAGAATGGCTAAGGGAAGAAACGAGATGCGAGGCCGCACTTCTGGTATTGTGGTTTCCATGTATCCTCTGCCCACCCAGGAGACAAAGAGTGTGGATGAAAATCCTGGGTCCTTTGTCCTGAACGCTCGTTGTCACCTCTATCCTAGCTCGCACGAACTCCTGGACTCCAATGGAAGCATCAGTCTATACCCTCTCTGCCTCTCAATTTTGAAATAAGTCCTTAATAGAGGCATAAATAGAGTATTTATAGAGTATGGATGAAACTCTAACCCTAATCCTGGACGTCAACTAATTATGGAAAGATAGGAATCAATTAAATTCAAAGGCCACAAAAATTGGATCTGAATAATTGAATCAATCTTTCCATAACTGTTTAAATCCCGCAATCAGCAGAGATATACGCTCTGTCATGCCCCAATCTTGAAGGATTGAACATCCTTGCTAGACGTGATGTCATACGAGCCTAAGTTGCACTCACGCAAGGCAAGAACCGAAAAGACCAATAAAAATGCTAAGCCACAGTGTCGCAAAGATAGTCTCCAAACAAAAAAGTTGAATAACACAAGTAATACAAAGAAATGATACTTTTTATTATTATTGAAATAGAGGTTACATGGCACGAAGCCAAGATTATAAATCGCTCAAAAAATGATACTCTCTCTCTCTCTCAATGCATGAATCATACCGAACATCTTACAACTTTGGGAATGATACAATAGGTGATGTTCCAATACATTATGTTATATATAAGTGCTTCAGCTCCGGCCGCAATGCTCCAAGGCTCCAAAAAAAATCTATATCTTAACGTGCATGAAGGAAACACCACACCGAAGGAGTACTCCCGCACCCTACAAGCTATTTGCTAGGTTATCAGTACTTTGAATGCACTGGTAGGGAGGTTTCTCTCCCACTCAAAATAACCAATCACATTTAAAAAGTTCTGTGTATTGACTGATTATGTTATCTTTCTAGTCTTGCCTTTGGATCAGTTTTATGGCATAGTAAATATAAAGTATATTCGTGTCTCAGAGTGTGTCATGCAACAATTTATGAGATTGTCTTACCATTTTTACTATTTTGGCCTTCCCTGTCAGAGTTATCTCAATGATATCAGGTATATGAATTGAAATAGCTAGCGCATATGAAATGAAGAAATAACTATATGAACTTTGAGTGCTTGAACGTGTCTCTGCCACAGACATAATAAGCTCAAATTATATAGTGTATCATGCACTGAATTCCTTAGCAATGTTCTCCCTAGTAAGATGACTTAGTCTATATGAAAGGTCATTGGCAGCACAAGACATTTTGGACACTGGATGAAATATTGTCTTTCCAGTTCGGTAGCGAGCCTTATCGGATGTTCCGAACTGACCGATGAGACGATTGTCTTTCCAGTTTGAATGCTAGCCATATTAGATATCCAAAACTCGTCCTGTGCTAGGACTTCCTTCCTTAGCAATGTTCTCCCTGGTCGATACGATTCTGATGCCTCGGATATCATTCGAGAACATAAATCTTTTGCGCAACAAGTTGTCCGTGACCATGCAAGTCTCGGCTTAGACTTTTATTTCTTCTCAAATCTTTCTCTGAATCTCAACTTCTCATTTCTATGTAGCTCTCTGTTTGGAGACTGCCTTGGCGACCTGATTGCCCCAAGATCCTTTCCATGTTTCTGCCTCTTTCTCGGAATGACTACTGGATAGCCTTCCTGTCTAACTGAGTGAACCATATACCGTGATGTGCTTTAAACAGTGGCATAGTCTATGTGAAGTGCCTTATAATTGTGCAAAATAAACTCTACTTTATAAGTGAGAAAATCTATATGCCATGGATAAAATACTTCTTCGATATGCAAGTTTACAACAAGTGGTCTATCTACATTGAAATAATACAAATTCTATTTTTTCCTTCAAGTTACAATCCATGTTCTAAACAAAATGATAAAGAGTAAGATTATTCCCTTATCTATATTAGTTCAACTCTTTTATTAGCATGCAACATATTATCGCCTAGCGACTAGCATGTATCATCTATGTTTTTATGTGTGAAGGCAAGGCAGAGACGAGTTCCCCGAAGCCACCTACCTGAACGAGGGTTCACCTCAACCGAGTGAGACACCGAGCGAACAACTAAAAATGCCAAGTCCGAACACATTTTGCCAAATAATTAATCTTACTAAGCTGAGCGGAGCAGGTCGTTACATAATACACCACTCAGAAAAAGTTTCGTCCTCGAAACTTCCTGAGCACACTCATCCTACTACACCACTTCTATCTCCAACTTGAATCCATCTTACATGACATCCAAGAAAGCTCGACATAAATTTTTTATACGTTCCCTCAATCCACGCCGCGCTCATGCCTTAGATAAATTTTATCGAAGAATTGTATCGTCCAATTCAATCTAACTATATCTAACTCTTAACCATCAAATCATTTTCCTCAATCTCTATTGCGTCTCGCACAAAGCTGCACTACTCAACACATGGGTAAGTTATAATTTGTTGCACAAGGGACAACTTAGAACTAGGGCGTACCCACTCGAACGATATACCACTTATCCATCCGAATCGAGAACATCTTCAAACCGATCACTCGACATCTCTCTATTGAAACCAATTACTCTTACCTCAATCAATCTAAACAATCACCAAACATCAAATTCAATCTCGGTCGATCTCTTATACTCGAATGCATCGAGTTTTAAATCCTATCATAGATCGCTACACAATTTTTTTTCTCAAGTCATCGCTAAATTCTCATCCATAAACTTCGCTATCCTCCGAAGTTATCGCCTGAATCGCCTACGTTCTATCTTCCAAAAACTTTTCAAGTCTAAGAAACTCCCAACCAAATATGAATCCTTCACTATCCATGATTCGATTACACTCCTCAACATGTATTCAATTCCAATAGATCGTTCGAATTCGATCAAGTCTAAATCCATTTTCGTTCAATCTTCCAAGAACAATCTCGACTATCTTCAACTCATCGATACCTGAATCCATCTCGCACATTATCACTTCTTTCAATAAAATAAAATCCGAACTATCACAATCTAATTCATTATGCCAACTACTATCGATTCATTCGATCAATCCTCAAGATGACATAATTCGTTACCCAAGTATTCTCGTCCTATGAAATCACCATGGTACCTCGATCGGGGTCGATCAAAATCCAAGCCAATTCAAACCCTAGTATTGTACTACCATCAATTTTATCTCACGAGCACACAATTTCAATTTAAAATTCGATTCGTCATTTAACTTTCTCGATCAATTTCATGCGTCTGATAATAACACCAATTCGATCAGTCCTCAATACCATCTTGTTCTTTTGATCGCAACTATCTATCAATTATAGCAACTAACATTCACGTTTTATCGTCTATTTTGTTCATATGAAACATCAAACTTCTCTTATTGCATACATCCAAATTCAAGTCCTAACTCTAAGTCTTGCTGTCCCAGCTCTATGGTCTACCCAGGCCACTCTCTAAGGTAGATCATACCACTTTAACTCTCGATATTGGGATATTAACCTAACCGCTAGGTCGGTTCACCATGTCATAGTTATATTTTAAGGTCACCATTCTCAATGTACAATCCAAAGCACTGCATTCACCCAAAATCTAAGGTCAAACCATAGTGCGATCGTACGAGGTATTCTATCCAAGCTTGCTTCACTCAGATTTATAAACATCGAGCTTATATTATCCTATCTGTATCAACAACTCAAATCCAAGGGTCCAAGTCCGTTCAGCAAAGTCATTCCAAAGGTAAGTCTGTTCCAATGAAATCCTTAATATATTCTGATCGATAACATCAATCCGAACACTCTCATAGTCTAAGTCCTCAAACCAATTTGATAACGTCCATCAAATTATAAGCCAAGTCCTAATGTAAACCCCCTGACCCAAATCTAGGATTATGATTCATTTAGAGTTATATTGAATTAGTTAATGGAGTTAATAAATTGCCTCATTTAATTTAATTCACTAGGTGTACCTTACCGTTCTTCGATATTTGGAGCGCTACTTTAGCTTTAGCCTTCAAACAAATTTTACACCTTTGACTAGACATGTGTTACGCCCCAGTCCCAAAATACATAGGACTAGGACAGGTAAGCATGCCAGCCGCATGGATATGACAACTCCAATATTTGGAAACCAAATCCACACGTACGCTGTAATATGAATATTAAATCCACAAATGGTATAAATATATGTCACAATTCACAGGGTACAATCTAAATTTCATCCAAAGAAAATCAATATAAATGAATAACCAACATCTATATAACTAGATCTCAACATAAGTATCTAAGGATGATAGTTGGATGGAAATAAATCCACTACCAACTCGAATGTAAGAGCAAATATTAAAATAAGTATAACACAACAACACCATATAAGAACACCATCTAGCAATCACGGGCTCGAAGAGAGGACATCCACGAAACATATATAGCCATCCAATCTGTTCTCCTGCAAATACTCAAGAATAGATACACCTGGCAGCGGACCGGGTCCTCAGAGGAACGTAACAAGATACAGAAAATATGAGCCAATTTGAATACAGTAAACATGCATATAATTTGAAAATAAATAAGTACGCTGTACGAGACAATCTATATGAATGCAAATGAGGACAACTTTTTGACGTATGGGCAAGGGTAGTCTACTCGATCTAAGCCTCACAACTCATGCACTCGTCCATGAACATCATCAGCCGGCATACCTCAGGGGTAGCGACCCTCGGACTCCATCAATCGACATACCTCGGGGGTAGCGACCATCATATACGACCCACCATAGTGCGTGCTAGTGACTACGGTGTTACCAAAGTGGTTAAAGCCCATACGCCTAATGATTGTCCTCTATGATACTAAGTGTCAAGTGTGTGTCAACATATCTAATATATAGTAATGACTGAAAGAAAACTACACATGCAAGAATAAACAGAAATGCAATAAATATAAGGAAATATAAATAGCATGCAAAAGTACTATAATAATTTGGCAAGGTATGTTGCCTGGGGTCCTGCTGCTGGTATGAATCAGAGTCCAAGTCACAGTCCAAATAGCCTATGTATTACAAATTTATCATATCAAAAGATAATTTATTTTAATTTATTTAATTCTGGAATAATTACTCTTAAATCCTATTTTAATCTTATTATTCTGGTTTTTATGTTAATTCCTAAATTTTGTCCAAAGAAACTGAATTTTATCAACTCGAGACTCATGGCACGCAAATCGAGGCGATCTGTTGACCGAAAAGTCAACCGACACAAACTCAACTTTCATGCATGATTTCCTGTAGATTTCAGCTTCAAAAATATGCTAGAATTTACGGCTCGTCCAAATTCAAATTCGTTTGGAAATTATGGCACATACAAATTTTGTATTGTGCACCGATGGTTAAATTCTAACCTAGAAATTCTATAAAATTAACAGTATATAAATACTTTGAATTAAATTCTGGGAAAATATATGTCGATGATCTCGACATTAGCTTTCCGAAACTTTAAACGGTTCATGATTCTGATTCCGGGTTCTCCCGGAATTATGAAAACATCGAAACACGTCTATTTTTGGACATGCTGTGCTCTACGAATTTTCTAGAATTTAATACTAATAATTTCAAAAAACAATTTATATAATTAGAAAACTAACCATAATATATTTCTAACGCAAGAAACTAGGTCTCGTTTGAAGTCCGGAGCTATGCGCAATGGCTTCTGGAAGATGAAGGAACCCTTGATGGCAATTCTCCAAAATCTCTCTCTCTAAATAATGGGATAATTAGGGTTATCATATTATATATATAGAGAGATGTACCTACGGCTGAATGGATATCTATAGGCTGACATGTGTCAGAATCTGATTGGATGATTTTATTTATATTATTTATTTTTGATTTGCCTTTATCAAAACATTATTTATGTCATTTTAAATCTAAATAACTCCAAATAAATATTAAAAATAATCATTAAAATCTGGAAAAATTACATAAAATATATTTTGAACCTATAAACCCTAGAAAATTATTTGGGACAATTTTATATTTATAAGTTTACTACTATAATTAGGAGAAGCTCTAAACATTAGTTTTACCCATTTAACTAAAAATAAATACTAACATTATTCCAAAAATTCTGAAATAATTCTAGAAAATATATAATAATATTATAAACCCTAGAAAATAACGTGGGTCCATTCTATATTTCTGGGCTTGCACAATAAATTCTACAAGTCCTAAAAATTAGTTATTAGTCTAAATAACTCCCAATAAATACTAAAATTATTCAGAAAATTCGCAGAAAATTCTAGAAAATATATTTGACTATTTAGAACCTAAAATAAAATTTTGGAATATTTTTAATTAAGTTTGAACATAAAATAAATTCTTTAAAGTCCTAAAAAATTAGTGTTACTAGTTTTTAATTAACTAAAAATTATGGAAAAATCTCAATAATCTAAAATAGCCTAAAAATAATTCTAAATAAATATTTATATAAGTAAATATACTAAAAAAAATTTATTTTCTAATTAACTAAGATAATACTCTAAATAAATTCAACATCTATAATAAATATAATAATATAAAATATACACAAAATACTTATTTTGGGTGAGAAAGTTTACAATCTACCCAACTTAAAATAATTTCGTCCTCGAAATTAAAATAAGGCATAATTTGTTAAATCCTTCACATTCGTACATAAGGTACATCAATTGCAATCTTTTCCAAAAATTTGAATAATAAAATCTATTCAAATCTATCGCGATCACTTTAAAATTAAGATAACCACTGTTTTGATCAAAATTTAACCTATCGTAATCTCTTTTGGATTTTTTTTAAATAATCAACATTCAAATCTAACTCAAGTCTATATGACATCCCACATCAAAATTTATATCACCATTTTCAACTATCATAATCTCCTCTAGACTTTGAACAATAAACAATTCTAATCAAATCTTATTCCTATTCTCAAATTAATAATTTTGTACTCTTCAAATATTTAAACTCAATTTACATCCTCAATATTTCAAATAGGTGACCCAACAATCAAAATTGAACTTTTAATTCAAATCATCAAATTATAAAATTTAAATCTAATTCACCAATTGTTCAAGTCTAAAATTCTATATTTATCCTCAAAATTTAAATCGATGATTCATCCTTCAATAGTCAAAATTTAAATTATGTGCTCAAAGTATAAATATTTGGTCCGCAATATCAAGATTTTAAAATTTGTTAAATCCTTATTATCTTAATCCTTCTTTTAAAATTTTTCAAAATTAAAATGACTTGAATCTCCCAATCTAATCTTACTTGATCATAATCTAAAAGAAATTCCTCTCAAGTTGGCAATGCACTGCTACCCAACTTAGAATTTACCCATATATCACAGAAGGCTATATACTTTAAGAAAAATATTCCTTAATTTATTTACTCATGTCATTCAATCCTCAAAACTTCAACGCCGATTATATCATATGTGATATGTCCTTAATTACGAAAGAATAATCCTCAAGTATGTGATCGGCCTATGGGGTATATCTAGTACTCTCTGTGTATCAAACTTATACCAAGCACGAGGTTTCGTCTTTCCGAAATAAGGAAAGACGGAGATCAATAATAAAGAGTTCAAGGGCGAGGTAATAGAATAGAAGTATCGGGATCAAGGCGTTTAAAGAATTTAAATGGGAATTGTTAAAGTAGTTGTGGATTAAAATCCTATTTTGGTAATTCCTATTCATATGCTCGTATTAGTACAGTTATGTAACCGATACGATCCGCTCAGACATATCTAGGGGCAAGTATATTCGTCCACCAATCACTACATATCTCAATCCACGTAAAGTAGTATTACGAAGGGCGAAACAAGCGCACTAAGGTTAGCTAGACCTTAATACATTGATTCTGAAATATACTAGTAGGCATCCCCAATAATACATATCTCATGATCAAGCTCGATAAAAGAGTAAGCTTGCAAAACTATGCTATAATAGCAGCATAAGTCAAGGTAGTACAGCAAATATAAGTACGCTAGATGATGATGAAAGGAGGTACAAATTAATTCAAGTTCACAAAACAAAACAACTAAGCAAAAATAATAAAAGACTCTATAATCCCTACAGTTATCATACAACCTCCTTGTCTATGTCGCTAGTCGACCAAATGTGGGCAAGGACCTCTAACTTCTATTGTCTGAATAACCACTGTCGTCTTATGCTAGTATACAATTAATGTTGTTCAATCATACTTCAATAATAGGTCAAAAGACTATGTGATACTAGGTTGTGAGGTATACTACCCAACTTAAAATAATAAACTAATATTGTGACAGTCTTAAGGGTACCGTAGAAGCTCCTGTTAAAGTCTTCGAGAAGGGGTCTTGGTACTTGTTAGGGTATCCTCTTATATTACATAGGTCATGGTCGTCTTAACTCTTAGTCATAGTGCAAGTGTCATTAGTAAGAATGGGACAGTTACTGGCCTCAAGGGAAAGGGAATATAACTCGTATTGAGGTGTGGTACAAGTTACGCAATTTAAAACTAAGGGATAAGCACCAGGTCTCAATCTACAAGAATAACTTAACTATCAAGTTCTAACTACTAAGCACACAATTTCAAAATTCAAGATTACAACTATAATCCTAGCAAACTATGTGTCCTTAACAAAGAAATAAATTACTTGGCCTACCACTACCAGAAAAAGTCAAATTAGCGACGTCTAAAAACGTCGCTAAATAACAATAAATCGTCGCTAATTAGGTTTAGCGACGTTCTGAAGCAGTCGGAAAACACCAAGTCGCTAAAACAAAAAACGCCGCTAAACGTCGCTATGCCGACATTTTTTAGCGACTTTAATGTGTCGCTAAATTTAGCGACATTTTGTGACGCCAAGTCCCTAAAAAGCGACGTTTATTAAATTCGCTAAACGTCGCTGATTAGCGACGTCAATCGCGACGTTACACCGACGTCTTTAATGACCTGGCTATACTTGCCATGTCAGCAATTGGCGACGCTTAGCGACGACTTTAGCGACGTCATTAGCGACGAACTTAGCGACGTTTTACAGAGTCGCTGATTAGCGACGTAATTAGCGACGTAAATTAACGTCGCTAAGCGTCGCTACATGTCGCTAATAACGTCGCTAATTTAAAAAAAATAAATAAATTTTTTTTTTCCAGAATCAAACATTGGTGATTCCCTGCAGTTTTACAGCATCTTCATCATACACACCAACATGATTCAATCTAGTTAACTATATAATCCAATTAAATTAAAAACCACAAGAAGTATTAATCCAATTAAATGTGGATAACTATATAATCCAATTAAATTAACTAAAAAATTCAAGACCACAAGAAGCATCATACATCATGTCTATTGTTGAAGTACCAATAATTCATAAATAATAATAAAAATAACTAGACTACTACGGATCTGCAGGAGGCTGACCAGCGGCGCGCTTCAAGGATAACAACTCCTCATACTCGTCCCGTGGAATCGACACCGATGTCGATGGAGAAGGCAGTGACGTCGGTGGCGGCTGT
The DNA here is from genome assembly GCA_036927795.1 of Iris macrosiphon. NCBI lineage: Eukaryota > Viridiplantae > Streptophyta > Magnoliopsida > Asparagales > Iridaceae > Iris > Iris macrosiphon. The sequence goes on along the minus strand of JAYESA010000006.1, from coordinate 74,087,672 downwards.
GCCCGCTCCAAGTCTGCGAGTCGCTGGTTGTAAGAATCCAGGGTAGATAACAGCCTCGTACTGCTATCACCCATTGAATCCTGCATCCTCGTCAGGTTCTCACCCATCGATAGCTATGACGCATGCATCCTCGTCAGCTTCTCGCCCATCGATAGTTGTGACGCCTGCAGCTCCATGATGTTGCGATCATTGGAGGCTCTAATATCATTTGTCAATTCTCGTAGCTCCGTCATGCTGCGGTCGAGCATATCCAATCGTGCGATAAGCATCGGATCGTCCGCCTGTAGCTGGGACCGGGACTGGTCCTCCATACTTCGCAGCAAGTCGTCACGGAGAGACGCAATCTGACGGTCAACGGCCTCCTGGACGGCCTCCTAGACTCTGGCCGACGACTGCGAGGGCTGCGACTGCGAGGGGTGTGTGGAATACACAGCTGTCGGGGAGGCCCTAGATGACTGCGTCGCAACCAGGGCGCCATAGGAGCCCGTACCGTAGTACGTACCCCTCTGGAGACCACCAGCTGCGGTCACCCACAGGTCGTCCGCCGACGGAGATGGACCGGGCTGCGACGAAGCACCAGCCTCTCCAGGTGTAGGTGCACTAGCAGTCGCCCGCTCACGAAGCCTAAGATACTCGGCCTAGAAAAGGTTTGGAAACTCAATAATTGCCTAAGTTATATTAAAATAAACACAAAGTAAAGTAATACTTACATAGGTCTGTGAGGCCCTCTCATCAATGAGATTTCCGTCCTTGCGATGGGTGGCCAAGAAGACGGTCACCATGTTTGCATCCTCACCCCTCTGTACCTGTTAAAAATATATTTTTTATTACTAAACTTAAATATTTTTTCCAAGTACCATTTTATGGTACTTATATTAAAATAATATATTTTAAAAGAAAAAATATACCAAACGACGGAAATGTTTCGTCATCGGAATCGAGCCACCACACCACTTGGCAGCATTCTGCCTAGCCGCCTTGGCCTTCTTAGACCTTTCCTTGTAGCTCGGATCGTCGAATCTAGCCCTTATCGCAGTCCACTGCTCAGGCGTGATCCAACCTTGGATCGGTTTTCCAGCACGATCACGAGCCTTCTGGTCATCCAGAGCATCTCGGATAAGCTTGGCGGCAACGGTAGGAAAGAGCCGCTCGATCAACTCGGCCCGGTGCGGAGGATAAAAATACGTTTGCTACAATAAATAATTCATTAAGTTAGCATCACGAATATGCATAAATTAGAGGATTTATTTAATATACTTTTACCTGGAAGTGCGCAAACCAGAACGCCTTCCTCTCCTCCGGAGCCTCAGAGTAGTTGATCCAAGGGCCACCGTAGTTGTTCCTCAGAAATTGGCCCAGGCGTCTCTGAACCGACGATGGACGATATCTATACAGAAATAATAATTTAGATTACTGAAAAAGTCAATATACGATGAATAAAGAGAAACACAAATATATACTAAACCATCTAATTGACTTACTTTGTACCGTCGGCCCAAATCTCTGTCCTCGTCTCCTCCGGTGGTGCGCATGGAGGATCTTGCTGATGCTGGGACAACGTCGGCACGACCTCCTCTACATGCTCATCAGTCTCCATGGTTCCGTCAGCAGGAGGAACGCTGGACGAGGGAGTACTATCACTAGTACTATCACGCCTGGAACTACTCGTCCCAGGAGTGATGCCACGCAACGTCGTCGCAGTCGGAGATGTGGCTGCTCGATATACTGGAGTACTGGGCGACGATGATCCGGAACCAACAGTAGGCAGTACCGGAGTGGCACTCTGTCTACCTCGGGACCTGCCGAATCCTCTGCGTCGTCCTGTCATATCTGATAACAACATATGATGAATATAGAGAAACACAAATATATACTACATTCTACAGTCAAAATGTGATACATATCTCAAAGCATTATACAGTCAAAATATAATACATATATTCGTTAATGTCAAAATGTGATACATATCTCAAAGCATTATACAGTCAAAATATAATACATATATTCGTTAATGTCAAAATGTGATACATATCTCAAAGCATTTTACAGTCCAAATATAGTTACATTCTACATAGAATATTTTATATTTTCAATCATCTTCAGAAAATTCATCTTGTTCGCCTTCCTCGTCCTGCTCTTCCTCTTCCTCGTCTTCACTTTCATCTACTTCGTCCTCTTCGGATAATTCTACATCTTCTACATTATTACTCGTGTAATGAGTAACTTCTGTTGAGTCCACATCTACAATATTTGTTACAAGAGGTAGATCGTCCTCCTGATAAGCTATTTCGTCAATGTCAAAGGTATTTCTAGCTTTAGTCTTGCATACTGCCCACCAATCCGACCTCGCTGTCCCCCATCTAGGATAAGTTGTGAAGTATACGAGCTGAGCCTGACTTGATAGGACAAATGGTTCGTAGCCTTGATATCTACGCTTGTAGTTTATATCCACAAGGCCATGCTTGTCAATTTTCCAACCTTGATCTTGAATTGGATCGAACCATTCACACCTGAATAGCACGATATTAGCAGGTTCTGGGCCATAATTATATGTCAACTCCACAATCTCTCGTAAGATGCCAAAAAAATCATTGCCCGGATTGACGTCTTTGTAGTTTGTAGATTTGATACACAAACCACTGTTTTTCGTGGAATCAAGATCCAGAAAGCTGTCTCTGATAGGAGCATTTGTTGACTTGAACCTGAACCCATTCACACAGAAACTTGGCCATATTTTTACGGCAGTAATTGGTCCCTTGGCTAGAGTCCTAATAGATTCAGTCTCGGATGATATTAGACGATCGACCTAAATACCAAAGTAGCGATGGTAAGTTATTTGTTTTACAAGTGCAGAAATAAAAAGTAATTACCAAGTATCTTACATATGCGCTCAACCAAGAAGGAAAATGGTATCTCATTTCTTGTTCTACTTCTTCGTCTGTTATGTAGGGTCTAACCGACCTTAACTCATCATTATATGTGCTGAAAAATAATGATGCAACTGCTAATTAGTAGCATAATAGTATCTTATACTATTACATTAAGATGATGTAAACGTGGACGTATTAATTACTTACCCCTCTAGCTTCTCCACTTCATCCTCGTCGCAATTGAGTAATATATACAATTGAGCAGCCCTTAGCTCATCGTCATTCAAATATCTCTTCTTCATTTTTCCCGAAGGCTTTCCGGATGCATTGAATACTTTGAGTATTGCATCATTAGATTCCTTATATGCGTCGTCGTTTCTGGGAGCTTTATTCCTATTAGTAGCAACATGCGATTTGAAATACGTCGAGCAAAAGTTTGTAATCTCCTCGAGAACATAAGCTTCACAAATAGATCCTTTAACCCGTGCCTTATTTTTCACCTTTCTCTTTAGGTGATTCATATGACGCTCGAAGGGGTACATCCACCGATAACCGACAGGACCACCAACACGTGCCTCATAGGAAAGATGAATTGGCAAATGCTCCATAGAGTCGAAGAATCCTGGAGGAAACACCTTCTCGAGCTTACATAGTGTTACCGCAATGTCCCTCTCTTGCTTTTCTAGACGATCGACGAGCAACTTAGTACAACAAAGATCTCTGAAGAATATGCTCAGCTCTGTCAATGGGTCCCAAATGACCTGCGGTAAGAATTCCCGAAATACAATCGGAATTAACCTCTCCATGAATACATGACAATCGTGGCTCTTCATACCTACTAGTTTGTTCTCCTTGAGGTCGACGCATCTTCTCAAGTTCGACACGTACCCGTCTGGAAACTTTAGACCCTGAATCCACCTACAAAGTCTACCTTTATCCTCTTTATCCAGTGAGAAAACTGACTTAGGTTGCTTTAACTTTCCATTCCCCTCCTCTATCAGATGCAATACAGGACGTCTACATATGTCTTCTAAGTCCAACCTGGCCTTCGGATTATCTTTCGTCTTCCCCTTTACATCCATTACAGTATTAATTATGTTATCAAACACATTCTTCTCGATATGCATGACATCAAGGTTATGTCTGATCAGATTGGTGCTCCAATATGGCAGATCCCAGAATATACTCCTCTTCGTCCAGTTATGGGTGCGACCAAATCCGTCACACTTGTACCCCTTAGCAGGCTCTTCGATAGCACTTGGTAAATATTTTACCTCTTCCCATATCGTGCATCCGGGCCACCTTGGAGGTGGATTGGCCTTCTCCACAACTCCCGCACGAAAAGCATTCCGATTCCTCCGGTACGGATGATCCTTCGGCAAAAATTGTCGATGACAATCGAAGAAGCACGATTTGCCTCCGTGTTTCAAACGGAAAGCCTGAGAACGGTCCATGCAATACGGACATGAGAGACGACCATGGGTGCTCCATCCCGATAACATTCCATAGGCCGGAAAGTCGTTGATGGTCCACATAAGTGCTGCCCTCATCTAAAAATTCTGCTTTCTAGAAACATCGTACGTGTTGGCACCTACTTCCCACAGCTGATTCAACTCATCTATCAAAGGCTGTAAGTACACATCGATGTTCCTCTTCGGATTGTTCGGACCCGGGATAATAACGGTTAGGAACATATACGGAGTCTTCATGCACATCCAAGGCGGTAGATTGTACGGAGTGACGATCACAGGCCAACACGAATACTGGGAGCCCGAAAGTCCGAATGGGGTAAAACAGTCAGAGCAGAGCCCCAATCTGACATTATGCGCTTCCTCGGCAAAATGTGGATACTCTCGATCAAAGTGCTTCCATGCTTCTCCATCGGATGGATGATCCAATACTCCTTCGATCTATTTTCGCCTATGCCAACTCATGTTTTCTGTAGTCTCCTTAACCATAAACAACCGCTGCAACCGCGGCGTCAAAGGCAAGTAGTGCATCGAATCGGTAGGCTTCCTTGCACCGACAGACTTTCCTCTAACAGTGGCCTTGTAGCGATCAGCACCACAGAATCTACATGCATCTTTATCCTTGTCGTCTTTGTAGTACAACATGCACCCATTGCGACATGCATCGATTTTCTCGTATCCCATCCAAATCGATCTCACCATCCTCTTAGATCGATAGAAGTCTTTAGGCAACTTTGCACCCTCGGGCAAGATCTCTATAATCAAATCGAGCAGTCGATTATAGCATTCTTGCGACATGTTAAAATCGGACTTGATGCTCAATAATCTTGTAACCACCTCCAACGGTGAATGGTCCTCACAACCAGGATATAGTGGAGTCCTTGCATTCTCAAGCAACTCCATAAACTTTGCAGCATCGGCATTCGGTGCCTCCTCAGCTGCATCATAATTGTCTGGATTGAAACTAGGTCCTGCCGCATCATAATTGTCAGGATTGAAACTAGGCCCCGTCGCATCATAATTGTCAGGATTGAAACTAGGCCCCGCCGCATCATAAACCATGTTCACCAACCCGTCATCGTAAGCATCGTGGTCTTGGACATCCATATACGGCTCCACATAGGGCTCCGACTCTGATGCTAGAGATACAAGTTCTCCGTGCGCGGTCCACTGATAGTAATTCGGCGTAAAGCCCTTCGAGTATAAATGATATGTAACTTCCACTTCTGGATGATATTTCCTGTTGCGACATCTCACACATGGACACTTAATTTTGGTACCGTCCATGTACTGAGGGAACGCCTTGGCGAACTGCAGGAACTGCTGTACACCCTCAATGAATTCATCCCGCACACCGTACATGTCATCAGGATGACGGTTGTACATCCACGAACGATGACGCAGATAGTAATTCATATCCATTTCTAGATACTTCTGCAAAATTGACAGTATGTATCATATAAATCATTACATGCAAAATTAACTTCTGTGTCTGTGTCAGTGTCCGTTATTGGAAAAGCAGTATATATATATATATATATATATATATAACATTACCCAAATAATATCTTAATACCACTTTACTACTATACCTTAACCCACTTCTGTGTCAGTGTCCGGATTTTAGTGTAGTAGGCTCCAGCCGAAGCCAATAAGTTTCTTGAGATGCATGTCCTTAATGATGCATGCTGTGATGATATCTTTGCTCCATTAGAGGCTCTTCATACTGCTAGCTAGTGATTTCAGTAAGTGTTGAAATTAATCCTTTATTTATTTAAGCTGATTTGTAAGTTTCGTTTAGCTAATTCAACTGTTATAGTCATATTATTTAGACCATTAGGCACTTCTTGAAACTGGCAGTAGGGTGAGGAACTGAGATACATAACTCCGCAGTACTTTGCTTTCGGCAATTAACCCCTATATATATTGGGAGTGGAACGAGGAAGTAGCTAGAGCTCAAAATTCTTGGGGCACAATTAAGGACGGTTGCTTAGATTATACACTTCCTGGTCGAATAATTGGCGTTCTAATTAATTTGATCACATGATCAGTTATTGTACGAATATTCAGGAATTAGTTATAATTTGTTCACCCAATGTACGTAGTCATGACATATGAACATGGATTCAATAATAGCCATCATTTTTTCCCCTCCTCCATTGGACCAATGAATAGTAACCACAAAATCAAACAATTAGTATGTATGTATGTATGTATGTATATATATATATATATATATATATATATATATATATATATTGCAAAAGTGCAAATAAATACACTTATGTTCTTTCTTTCTTATTCATCGATCCATATTATTTATTTATTTTATACTTGAAAGAAGAAATTAAAATCTGATCTCTACATGATCGCACATGCATGAACATTATCAAAAAACCTAACCCTAACCCTAACCCTAACCCCATGTCAAAAAACCTAACCCTAACCCTAACCCTAACCCCATGTCAAAAAACCTAACCCTAACCCTAACCCTAGGTCCAGATCAGTGTCTGTGTCAGTGTGTGTGTGTGCCGTGTCTGTGTCTGTGTCAGTGTCAGTGTGTGTGTCGTGTTTGTGTCAATGTCACATGTGTCCTGAGAGAGAGAGAGAGAGAGAGAGAGAGAGAGAGAGAGTATACCTTGCCGGAGTAGTCGCGGTCGACGGAGCTGGGGAGGGGGGGTAGAAATATGTTTTCGAATCGAAATTTCAACTGACGGGGAAAAATGAAACCGACCCCTAATTAACCAAATTTTAGCGACATTTAGCGACGTCCAATAAAAAATGTCGCTAAATTAAATATTTGCGACGTAAAGGACGTCGCTAAACACGTTGCTAAATATTTTGAGTTTAAATGTCGCTATATACGTCGCTAAACGTCGCTAAATTAGACATATTAGCGACGTTTAGCGACCTTAATTGAACTTATAGCGACTTAACTTTTAAAATCGTATTAAAAGTCGCTAAACGTCGCTAAATGTCGCCATTTAGCGACGTCTAGCGACGTGTTTATAATGAGTCGCTAATTTATGTATTATTAGCGACGTTTCTTTTGACGTCGCTAAAATACGTCGCTATTCCCGCTTTTTCTAGTAGTGTACTATCAGAAGTGTCAGGTGGCACGAGTTGAAAGATAAAGAAAAGAAGAACGTAATTTTGGTCATCGCACAATTAGCGAACGCTATGGTCACAGGGAAACAATATATGAAAATAGAGGGGCTCTAGATAGTATCATAGTTTTCTAACGGAAAGGGGTATGCTAGTCTCTGTGTTTGAGGTATGATTAGGAAAATATTCTATGCATTGCTTTTGGCTTTCTAAGGTACTGTCTGCTTATCTCAAGACAAGAATCTAAATTTATGGTTCTCCAATACTCATCTAACGGCGTGGATTAGGTTCAGTCCTAATATTTACTTTGGTTTTTTATTGGTTTCTCAATGCTAGGGGCAACCATAATGGTAAACTTCTAACTAACTCTAATAGTGTCTATACTACTCTCAAGTCCTTATAACACATCAGGAGGTAGTGGTAAACCAATTCTAGAGATAAAGAATTCTAGGGTTCACTAGACATCCTAAACTTAGTGGTGTGTCAGCACTCTAGTTGTACTCTTAATAGGAAGGTTACCATACTTATCATCTAACAACAGGAACTTCTATATTCTAGGAGAGACTATACTAAAGGAAATATTATAGGAGTATAGGAATCAAGCAGGATGCAATTATTCAAATAGAATAGATTAGAAGAAAGATGAGTCATAGTCAATTATGGATGAGATCCTATACTCTAGTCCTAGGTGCAGGCTTGTTCGGTAAAGTAACGTAACCGAGACAATATGCTCGACCTGCATGGGCCACCACAAAAATATGTCATGCCCCAGTCCCAAAATACATAGGACTAGGACACGTAAGCATGCCAGTCGCATGAATATGGCAACTCCAATATTTGGAAACCAAATCCACACGTACGCTGTAATATGAATATTAAATCCACAAGTGGTATAAATATATGTCACAATTCACAGGGTACAATCTAAATCTCATCCACAGAAAATCAATATAAATGAATAACCAACATCTATATAACTAGATCTCAACATAAGTATCTTAGGATGATAGTTGGATGGAAATAAATCCACTACCAACTCGAATGTAAGAGCAAATATTAAAATAAGTACAACACAACAACACCATATAAGAACACCATCTAACAATCACGGGCTCGAAGAGAGGACATCCACGAAACATATATAGCCATCCAATCTGTTCTCCTGTAAATACTCGAGAATAGATACACCTGGCAGCGGACCAGGTCCTCAGAGGGATGTAACAAGATACAGAAAATACGAGCCAATTTGAATACAGTAAACATGCATATAATTTAAAAATAAATAAGTACGCTATACGAGACAATCTATATGAATGCAAATGAGGACAACTTTTTGACGTATGGGCAAGAGGGTAGTCTACTCGATCTAAGCCTCACAACTCATGCACTCGTCCATGAACATCATCAACCGGCATACCTCGGGGGTAGCGACCCTCGGACTCCATCAATCGACATACCTCGGGGGTAGCGACCATCAGACATGACCCACCATAGTGCGTGCTAGTGACTACGGTGTTACCAGAGTGGTTAAAGCCCATACGCCTAATGATTGTCCTCTATGATACTAAGTGTCAAGTGTGTGTCAACATATCTAATATATAGTAATGATTGAAAGAAACTACACATGCAAGAATAAACAAAAATGCAATAAATATAAAGAAATATAAATTGCATGCAAAAGTACTGTAACAATTTGGCAAGGTATCTTGCCTGGGGTCCTGCTACTGGTATGAATCAGAGTCCAAGTCACAGTCCAAATAGCCTATGTATTACAAATTTATCATGTCAAAAGATAATTTATTTTAATTTATTTAATTCTGAAATAATTACTCTTAAATCCTATTTTAATTTTATTATTCTGGTTTTTATGTTAATTCCTAAATTTTGTCCAAAGAAACTGAATTTTATCAACTCGAGACTCATGGCACGCAAATCGAGGCGATCTGTTGACCTAAAAGTCAACCGACAAAAACTCAACTTTCATGCATGATTTCCTGTAGATTTCAGCGTCAAAAATATGCTAGAATTTACGGCTCGTCCGAATTCAAATTCGTTTGGGAATTATGGCACATACAAATTTTGTATTGTGCACCGATGGTTAAATTCTAACCTAGAAATTCTATAGAATTAACAGTATGTAAATACTTCGAATTAAATTATGGGAAAAATATATGTCGATGATCTCGACATTAGCTTTCCGAAACTTTAAACGGTTCGTGATTCTGATTCCGGGTTCTCCCAAAATTATGAAAACATCGAAACACGTCTATTTTCGGACATGGTGTGCTCTACGAATTTTCCAGAATTTAATACTAATAATTTCGAAAAACAATTTATATAATTAGAAAACTAACCTCAATATCTTTCTAACGCAAGAAACTAGGCCTCGTTTGGAGTCCAGAGCTATGCGCAATGGCTTCTGGAAGATGAAGGAACCCTAGATGGCAATTCTCCAAAATTACTCTCTCTAAATAATGGGATAATTAGGGTTATCATATTATATATATAGAGAGATGCACCTACGGCTGAATGGATATCTATAGGCTGACACGTGTCAGAATTTGATTGGATGATTTTATTTATATTATTTATTTTTGATTTGCCTTTATCAAAATATTATTTAAGTTATTTTAAATCTAAATAACTCCAAATAAATATTAAAAATAATCATAAAAATCTGAAAAAATTACATAAAATATATTTTGAACCTATAAACCCTAGAAAATTATTTGGGACAATTTTATATTTATAAGTTTACTACTATAATTAGGAGAAGCTCTAAACATTAGTTTTACCCATTTAACTAAAAATAAATACTAACATTATTCCAAAAATTCTGAAATAATTCCAGAAAATATATAATAATATTATAAATCCTATAAAATAACGTGGGTCAATTCTATATTCCTGGGCTTGCATAATAAATTCTACAAGTCCTAAAAATTAGTTATTAGTCTAAATAACTCCCAATAAATAATAAAATTATTCAAAAAATTTCCAGAAAATTCTAGAAAATATATTTGACTATTTAGAACCTAAAATAAAATTTTGGAATATTTTTATTTAAGTTTGAACATAAAATAAATTCTTCAAAGTCCTAAAAAATTAGTGTTACTAGTTTTTAATTAACTAAAAATTATGGAAAAATCTCAATAATATAAAATAGCCTAAAAATAATTCTAAATAAATATTTATATAAGTAAATATACTAAAAAAAAATTATTTTCTAATTAACTAAGAGAATACACTAAATAAATTCAACTTCTATAATAAATATAATAATATAAAATATACACAAAATACTTATTTTGGGTGAGGGAGTTTACAACATGCCACTCTTTCATTCTGACATTTGTGTTACTTATAAATACTCTCTCTTGTATTTTATTTTAATTGCACAATATTCATCATGATTATCAAATTTTAAACCTACCCTTTGCACCTATGTCCGTTCCAATCGAAATTGGCGACACAACCTCGACCCATTTCGTGAAATCCAATATATGATGTTAACCTATTCTAAGTCAACTATGTCCATGATACTTGTATCACACCCAATTGAGACCCTTATGTATTTCCAATTTATTAAAGAACACCAAGGATACGATTTATATTTAATTTGGAGCAATCGACTCAACCTAACCCAAAACTAGACCAAACACCAACCCAAGCTCACACTCACACCCTCATGGATCATACAAAATACCACACACCAATTTCCCCTACTATAACAAACAAAACATGGCTTTTACCCTCATAAAATCTCCAATTTTCCTTATTTGTAAACACCCAAACAATTAAGGACCTAAATGCAAATGTAATGCTAGGTGCCCACCTCCTATTAGTTGGAGCAAATGAGAAAACCTATTCTTGAGGGCTTGACCGGTCATATTCTTTCCCTCTATAAATTTGTATGGTACTATGCATCATTATCTATTCCCTTTAAATCTGAACTCTCCATTCAAACCTCAACACATTACCACCCCTCATTCCTTTATGACAATACCCTATACACACACCCCCTAGGAAACCTAGCTGGCCCTAATCCCCAAGCTCCTCTCACTCTCCTTCATTAAATACACATCCTCTCTCTCTTACCATTTATTAAACCTCCTTCCTCTCCTCCTTTATAAAACCATCACCCTCACCATCACTATTCTCCTCCCCCATTGCAACCCGACCCCTCTCCCCCTCCATTACAGCCACCACGACCACCACCATCCCTTTTTTGATCACCTCCACGACCTCCTCTTCCTCCTTCGGCCATACCTTCCCTCCACAGGCTGAGCAACACCATCACCATTCTCCTCACCATCATCACCATCATGACCTCTCCTCCCTCCTCTCAAAACCGACACCACCACCATCAACCACCATAGCAGCCAGCTACCACCACCACTATCCCCTCCTCACAGCAGCACCTCCACTACCCTTACGACCACAACCACCACCAATAACGGTCACCATCACCACCATCATCTCTACGATCACGACCACCACCACCACCACCAACAACGAAAGTCACCATCATCACCATCATCACCTACACCTCCCCTCCCTCCACCGTGCTACAACTGCTGTATTTGCTGCTGCATTGCGGCTGCAGTTGCTGCTGTATTAGCTACTGTTGCTGCCTATATTGCTACTATAGCTGCTGTAGTTGCTGCTACTACTGTTGATCTCCTTCTTCTTCTTCTGCATCTCGAGCAAGAACAACCCCCCTTCCGACAGCAAGTCCAAGCCCCCTTGAACTTGTGTACCTAGGTAAACATTCATCTATCTCTTCCTTATCCCTCTTCTTCTACTTAAGTATATAAATGTATGTTGATCTCTTCCTTCTCTTCTTGATCCACTTGTGTATACATATAAAGTTTATGCTTCTTCTAAAAATATATATGAACATAAAACCCTTTTGTTTTTATCCCCTAAATTGTTTGAATATGTGATGCTTGTACACACATATATATATATATATATATATATATATATATATATATATGTAATTTTTTTTTCATAAACCACATGTTTAATCCATCATTAACACTTGTTTCAACCTATTTAACATTTGCTAAACTCCTAATAAATCCACTTTTAGAGTAATTTCAGAATATATTTAGTTTAGGAATGCTTGTTAGTAATATATATATATATATATATATATATATATATATATATATATATATATATATATATATATATATATTTGTGCATAAATTGGGTTGATAGTGTTATACTAGTAATGGTGAATGAATCTATGTTTTAAACTAGTTGTTTCATATAAGGTGCCATGTGTTAGAGAATATTTATGACATATGTAGAGAGTGATTATTTCCATATTAGATTTAATTTTTGTTTATATATAAATAATACATGTGTTGGATGAGAGGTTTCTAGTTATTACATCAGTGTGTCAAGTTACAAATAATGAGGACTGGATATATTACTTGTGTGCACTTGATATTGGTGACGGAATTAGAGGATGGGTTTATGTCATTTATATGTAAAAGAGGAGCCCTAACCCATTTATAAATCACATGTTGAATGTCACATGAGTTGTAGATAATAACTAGTTGGTGGGTATCTACTTTGACTTGTTCTGCACAAATATTAAATGATATTTTATATATTTGGGCATAGAGAACTAGAGGATAACACTAGTACCTATGTGTTCGGGGTGTAACTTAGCACCTACACAAACCCTAGTTATGACTTTGGTTATAATATTTGAGAAGTTGTACATTTAGAGGACTTGTAAATGTTAGGTGACTAGTACACTTAGTGTACGCATACTTTATTAATCTTTGACTAGTCAACTTTAGCCAACCCACTTAGTTAGAACACGTGTGAGTCCTGACATTGTGTATATTGTATTCTTGTGTACGCTTAGCGTAGCATAATGTAGTGATTGATATATTGTTGTTATATTCATAGGCATCTAGGACGGTTCGACCTTAGCGGCAGGTTCCGGATCTCTACTTGTTCACACCGGAGTTTCAGGCAAGTATACCTTGCCTTATTTTACTGGTTAAATTCAGTTATTATAGATCACATGTTTATTGCTTTAATTATCATATAACTGTGTGCGTCCGAGAATGACTCGGGTGTAGTCAACGAAGGCGTTAACTTTAGGACTTGTGTTTGACCTAGTGTCTAGTGGACGCACCTAAAGTTGATGAGTTATCATTATGACTCCCTAGGTCGTGTCACGTATCATTGCACGTCAAAGAGTGAGTTCCTGTAGGGAAGCAAGCTTCGCACTTGATTGACCATTGGCCATCGCACTTAAGTGACCTGCATTATAGTACGAGATATCCACGTCGTATTTGCGACTTGTACATTGGCATTGGGTGGGAAAGACAATTAGTAGGCGTATGGGACATATATTTGGTTACCGTAGTTTCAGAGTAAACTACGTGATTGTGAGCCTCAGTGTTTCCCGGTTATGGGCCACGTGTTACCAGGTTATGGGCTATGTGCTACCCAGTTATAGGCGTATATGCTTGTTGATACATTCGATAGAGTTTACTAGATGCACGCTATCATGATCGGTGATGTAGTCAGCATATACTTATGTCATCCAGTTTACAGCTAATGCCATATACTTAGCCTCTAGCTTGATGCTACGCTTTATACCTTTTTCCTACCTATACGTACCAAGGTTGTCTTCAAATGCATTTTACTTAGCTGGTTAGTTCACTCTCGAGTTTATATAGTATTTACTTTATGGCATATAATTTTGTATCTTGTTACGTCCCTCTAAGGACCTAGTTTTTCACTACCACATTTTCTAGGAAAGGGTATTTTGGTTATTTTATAATTAATTAAATATTATGCATGTTGAATATTATTTATTCTATAATTATTTATTGTTAGATATTATTTGCTTTTTGGACTTGTGTTAGTGGACCTAACTAGATTAGAATAGACCCATGGACCAATATTTAATTCTAGTTAGATTTGAGCCCAATAGTAAGCCCATTCATTAGGAGGATGAATTAATTAGTTAAAATAATTGGATTAGAATCTTCCTTCCTTAATTAATTCCTTTATGACAAGCCCCAAGGGGTATTGTAGACTTTTCATAGAGACTTGAAGTAAGGGGCAAGGCCGGCCATAAGAGGGGAGGAGAGAGACTCTCTCTCTTCATCCATTCATCCTAATTCTAGATCTAGAATTTCTCTCATCCAAATTATTTCATCCCTACACCAATTCCTTTCCAATTTTTTCTCTACTCACCATTGGAGGCTATTGGAACAAGAAGGAGGCAAGGATCTACAAGGAGGAGGAATGAGCACAAGTTGAAGGCTCTTGACACTCATTTGGAGACTTCCATTGGGAATCCATCTTTTAATAAGTACAATTCAGTTTTCTCTCTCTAATTAGACTCTAAATCTATAATTTAATCATTAGGAACCCTGCCATGTACTAAGGCTATCCATAAAAACTGGAATTAGGTTCATATGAGGCCTATGGAGGAAGTTATGTGGTATTTTGTGTCAATTTTAGAGAAATTTTGAGATTGATACATCATGTATTTGTCAATAGGTCAATTAGACCAAATTGACATGTGTTTGCGTGTATGAGGCTAGTATCGTGTCCACAATTGGATACATATAGGCCATATCACGATAATTTGGTGATACGGGTAGAATTGGGGGTTTTCTTCCGACACGGGAGGTTTGAGCATGTCACATTTTGACACGAGCACGTTTTTGAGTAGCTAGCACTTCGTATTATTCATAATTGTGATTCTAGACTTGCCCGTGTCATTCGTGATGCATTTGGTGTGGTGTTGTGGCCGTATTGCAAGCGTATCACAAAATGACTATAATACAGGGATGATACACTCATTGTGTTTGAATTAATGCTTTGTATTCCTTTGTACACTAAGTGTTAGTAGGTTATATAGATATTGGCTTATACTACATATATATAATTACTTGATGATATTTATATACATCACTAGTTATTTTCATAGTTATATACATTATGCATCTTGTGCTAAGAGACTATGATATATTTTGACTGTCATTTGCTATAGGCATGTATAAGGATAGATATATTAATAGATGGGTTGTATACTCTAGTATTGAGTTATGGGAGTAGCAGTACCTAGCTTGGATTGGTATGGTTAATCATAGGAGGGCAGCAGTATTATTAAACACTGGCATCAACAAGGTGAGTGAAGTGTACTTGTGTGTGTATGTGTGATAGGGGATGTCGGCTACAAAAATACATAGCAGTAGCAACAGCAATGCATAGCTGCAGCCGCAGCAATGCATAACAGCAGCAGCAAATGCATAGCAGCCGCAGCAAATGCATTGGAGCAGCAACAACTGTATATTGGGAATCGGGTTTTGATGAGGACTGATGTAAGTGTTGTATATTGGTAATGTTAGTGTATTGATAGTTAGTATATTATTAGCTATACTAAATAGTAAGTTTTAGTATCTTGTATATATATATATATATATATATGTCAGAGATAAGGTAGTAGGTGATAAGATAAATTAGTATACAAGTTGATAGTTGTGACACTTGATGTTAGTATATTATGTTATAAGTTAGATATTGATAAGTGAGGTATGTTAGATACTTAATTATGTATAGATGGGTTCATCCATAAACCTTAGCTTGTTAGTTGTCTTAGTTGATAAGTTAGTAAGTATTACCTTGTGACACCAAGGTAAGGTAAGGTAAGGTAAGATAAGGTAAGGTAAGGAGTTGATTCAAGGTATTGGGTCAAGATGGGGTAGATAGTGTGATACCGGGTTGGCTCAAAGCCAAGGTGTCCACAAGTACTAGTAGCTAGGGATACTGGTATATATATTATCTTTGTATATGTATTATATAGTATTTTCATATATAATATTTTATGTATCTTAGGATACAAAATAGTATTGATACTCTAGTATCCTAATATAGATAGTATAGCCTAGTTACATAGTGTATGGACCTAATATCCTAGAGACGGACTCATACAACCTAAAAATAGCTAGTTTGACCAAGTTTGACTAGTTTGACCTAGAGTTGACCTAGTTTGACTATTTTGACTTAGAAATAGCTTAATAATCTAGAATTTGACCAGTTTAACTTATTTTTATTCCAAAACCTTATATTGATGTAATATTCCATATTTAGGTCTCTGGAGCACTGTTTTAAACATGTTTGATACAGTTCACTCGATTTCAGGCAAGTATATTCTCTGATAGTTTCTTATTTATGATATCTCCTATGTTTCTTGTATTTAGTGTAGATATCCTTGATTTCTTGATACGATAGTTATACGGATTGGTATATCTGAATCTCGTCATGAGATGTTATTCCTTGGTATTTATGGTATATCTTGTGCAAGCCTTATTCTTTGTTCTTCTTGTACATATACAGACATCGATTCTTGGGGAGACTAGCAACCTACCCATTGAATATCGTGTCATAACGTACCATGGTTGGATCTACTATACCAGTCGGGGCAAGAAGTATTAGTGTAGATATGTGATCATACCCTCCTTGTGCATATCATTGTAAGTGTTGATCATATACTGCACGTATGATTAACCAGGCCCTAATCCTTGTGCAAGTTCCCAAGTCGATCATATGTTGAAGCTGGTACTCACTGACATAGTAGTAGTATTTCTTGCTCATTTCCATGATGCTCATTTCTTGTATTTAATTCCAGTATTCCTACTTTGTATATCTCTTGCATCTGTATATTGCATCTTGTATATTTGCTCTATTTATTTTTACATAGTTTATATCATTCATTGGAACTGCTGTTAGAGATATACTTTGCTCCTTTCCTGACTGAATATATTTTTTTTCGATGACACTGAGGAGTGGTATCCCACTCACTACAGGCCTCAGGACGTAGTTGGTTTAGAGTCAGAGACTTTGACTCAGGAGTGTCTTATCCCGGTTGAGACAGACGACCTAGTACCTGTAGCTTAGTAGATAGATTTATTTGTACTGGATTTGTCTCCAGCATTTTGATATTAGTATTCTTATTATATTAGATGACTCATTGGATATTATTTTGTCTTGTGAGTTGTATTTGACTCTTCAGTTCTTTATATCATATTCGTGCGATTGATCTATCTTATAAATCTGTGATTGAGTATTCATGTTTTATTGGTAGCATTATTATATCTTGATTGTTAGATAGATGTTTACTCAAACATCGTTCTACCGCCGATGTTGCGGCGTAGGCTGAACGTTATTCACTACTCGCGTCCCTACACCGGGTGCTGGTTATGACATAGTTCCTTTCCATATCTGGACTAGCACTTATACCCGACCATCTACGGAGCAGAAGTGGAGACCAGATTCGTAGCTGAGGACTTTGAGGCATTTCTAGAGGAGTTCCCGTGATTTGGGATACACTACTGCTTTGGACTAGAGTATCTTTATCTAGCTAGTTGATGCTCTAGTCTACTTATCTTACTATTTTTCGTACTTTTATTCCATCATTTTATTTTAGTAGATTTGTCCCCATCAGACTATTTCAGATGTATTATGGATATTCAGACTCTTTGTATTTTATTTACCAGCACTTACTTTTGTTATTATTATATTATTTCTATGGATTGTAGAAGAATGAAAAATACGCTGGATAGCTATACGCAGCATGTTGATACAGGGCAGCGTAAACAGATAACCTCAGAGCCATCAACGTGCAACAGAGCTTTTTCGCTGAGCACAGCATAAAATATAAGCTCAAGGACCATCCGCGTAATGCAGTATGTCCAGGCTGCTTCAGCATAAAAAGGGTGCTATATCGCCTTTATGGCGTAAAACTCATCCGCTTTCAATGCAGCATTGAAGCGTACGAGGAACGCTTCGTATTCTTCAAAATGAACCTGTCAGATCATGCAATGAACCTGACGTCTAGACTCCTGACAAAGAGTACTGCACGACTACCAGGCGACGGCTATAATGATGGCACGGCACTGCAATCCAGGCTGTCATTTACTGCCATTTCCTTGGCGTAAACTACTTTTACGCATACAAAAGAATATGCTGCCTAGTTTTACACAGGCAGATGTGAGCTATTTACGCTCCACAGAAGACAAACAGCCTGCCACATCAAAACTGCTCTTCGTACAGGGCTCGAGGCACGTCTCAGCATTTAATACGCAGAGTGATGACAGAGCTCGAGGCACGTCTCTGCATTTAATGCACAGAGTAATGACAGAACTCGAGGCAGATCTCTGCATTTAATGTGCAGAAGGGTGACAGACCTTCAAAGTATGCCTCTGCATTTAATGCGCAGGATAATGGTGGATCTCTGCATTTAATGCAGGAGATTTGATTAAATATCACCGAACCATCGTTTAGTGACATCCCCTTTGCGTAAACTGCATTTAAGCATACAAGGGAATACGCTGCCCAGTTTTACACAGGCAGACGTGAGCTTCTTATGCTCCGCAGAAGACAAACAGACTGCCACGTCAGCAGTTGCTCTTCGTACAGGATTTGAGACGCGTATCTATATTTAATGCGCAAAATGATGGAAAATCTTTAAGATACGCCTCTGCATTTAATGCACAGGATGGGGGCAGATCTCTGTATTTAATGCAAGAGATTTGATTATATCTCCAAGAGCCGTAATTTCGACTAAGACGTCCACATCATCACTTTGGCACATTTTGCCAACTCAGGCCTCAGTCAGGAGAAGAGGATCAGCTATCTTCTGCGCCCACTCGGCTTCTATGCCTACTCGGCTTCTACGCCTACTCGACTTCTATGCCTACTCGGCTTCTACGCCTACTCGGCTTCTACGCCTACTTGGCTTCTATGACATGGTGACAGTTATTGGCTTCTACGCCAACCTCTTCTACGCGAAGGATAACTACCTACGTGGCTTTTATGTCATGATCTTCGCAGCAGTTATACGCGTTGTCTCTTAATTGGACACGCGTCATACGCTCATTCAAAAGGTCATTTATACGCGAACAACGGTTATTTTAACCATCGTGTAAAAGGGTGTTATACTTTCCACTACTCGATTTCTACACCGACTGAGTGGTCACTGTCACTAAAACTCTATAAATAGAGATCTCTATTGACAGAGGTCCAGGGTTGAGAAACGGAAGATTGAAAGGTCGGAAATTGGTCAAGAAATCCAGTATCAGATCCAAGGTCGAAAAATAGAGTATCAGATCCAAGGTCGGAAATTGGTCAAGAATTCCAGTATCAGATCCAAGGTCAAGGAACTGAGAGTCAAAGAGTGTTTGAAAGAGAAGAATCCAGAGTTCAGGCAAAGAGTAGTGATCGATGACTTTGGCATCGAGCATACACTCTCTTCAGCAACCTTCGAAGCTGCTTTCTGTCTTCTACGACACTTCTTTACCATCATGTGGTCCAAGGGACAAAGTAATCGACTGCAGATCAGATTCCTATAGCAATATTTACCTAGATTAAAAAATTATACTCGACATCCTCATATAGGATTAATTGTACTGCTTGTTTGTAGACATAAAGAGCGGGTTTTCGTATAGAACCTCGTTTCCATATCTTTTGTTTATTTTATCAGACAACAAGATGGCGACTCTGCTGGGGACATCTTTCTCTTCTGATGAGGAAGCAATTGCTCAACACGATGCGGTATCCATGGCATCCGTAAAGAAGACACTGGTCGTCCAGTTTAACCAGTCTGCCTACGAAGACATGCTTCGAACAGGGGGTATCTCTCACTCTCTCTCTGTCCAAGACAACAGGAAACTGCGTAAGGTCTGGATGCCCAAGACATCCTCTACCATTCCTGTCGACTCTCAGATCTCTTCGATCTCTCCGACCAACGAGGTTGTAGCATTGCTCCCTCCATGCCTTGTACGTAAAATTCAGTCGTCTATCTCTGACAGGGCAGACAAAACTTTTGGCAATGTCTCAGTGCCAATCCAGAAGTATACTCCGTACCTTGCGCATAAAATTCAGTCGCCTGTCTTTGACAGGGTAGAAAAAACTTCTGGCAATGCCCCAGCGCCAATCCAGAAGTATACTCCGTGCCTTGTGCGTAAAATTCAGTCGCCAGTCTCTTACAGGGCAGACAAAACTTCTGGCAATGCCTTATCGCTAGTCCAAAAGTACACATCGCGCTCTGCGCGTAAAATTCTATCTCCCGTCTGTGACGGAATAGACAAAATTTTTGATAATGCCTCAGTGCCAAATCAGGAATCCCAAACGCGCTCCGTGCATAAAAATGCATCTCTCTTCCGCGAAAAAGCAGATGATCCCTGCAATCTATGCAAGGGAAAGCAAGCGGCGGACTACTCAACTTCTCGGCCTTTATGCTAGCAAGTGAATAATCTGCCCGCCCTCCGGATTACGCGAGAGACTGACGGCCGACTGAGGACATCGTCAGCTTTATGCCAACCAGAGCAGAGCTCCAAATTATGCCAGGAGAAGCCTCTTAGCGTAAAGAAGGCTCAATTTGCGGAAAGACACCCTCCTCGGGGATTATCAGCCACCCAGATGGCCAACCTGTTGTATATAAGTGGCACAGGGAAAACTATGGTTCCCAACATCCGCATGCCCACTGATGTGAACAGAAGGAACAAGCCATCATCTTCTTCTTCTGTAACTCCTCCTGACCTGCACAAGTATCTGATCTAGAAACGCAAGGAGAGGGAATCTTCTAGCATGTCTATTACGCCTCCTGGCGAGCACTGTTGTAATAGTCATAGGATTGTAATTAATTGTTGCTGTTCTGAAGCAAAACGGTCGATTTTTGACCGGTTAAGCTAGTCTTCGTCTTTCCCGGAAGAAGAGCCCACGCATGCATCTGTGAACATGGCTTCACACATACCTAGAGGAAGGTCGGGCTCAAGACATCATCCCTCTAAAACTCTGAGTCGAAGGAGATTCAACATGCTCCTTAGGAACACCGAACTGGGGTGTTCTGAAACACTCGTTCGAGGTCACGAAAACCGGCTTCGTACTCTTCTGATTCCGATGCTGGGGGTCGCCAGTCTCCCGAATCAGACGCCGAAAGTATAGAGTCAACTTCTACAGAGACCTATACTAATCTTTCAATGACACCCAGGGAGATGGGAGTTTATGTCATTGGAGATGAACGCGAGGAAGCTTCCCCGTCCGGGAGCGCTGAGCAACGCATTACTGTACTGGAGACGTCTCTGAAAGAGATGCAATCCATGATGAAGAACATGCACCAGATGATGCTAACTCAACAAACAACCGCAATGGCTCAAGCATCGGTCCCTCCAACCTAGATACGTGTGGGGGTGGACTTACCACCATCCAACAGCGACCATCCTCGCAGTTCCAAAGGAAAAGAAGCTCTGGAGATCAATACGTCCAGACAAAAGACTGCGGCAACCACGCAGACGAAACCTGGGACTTCCAGGCCCATTGAAGTGTACTCTTTCGACGACGACAATATTCCGAGCATATCGAGTGTCTCGTCAAAAGTGGCAAGATTACCCTTCCGGAGGAGAAGCGGCCCAATGAAGTCGGCAGTACTAATAACCCCAAGTACTGCATCTTCCACAGATACATACACCACCATACAAAGGCGTGTTATCTACTGAAAAGAAAGATCCAGGTGCTGATCGATGCTAAGGCCATCACTCTGCGCAACAGCGAGAAGACGGTCACGGCCAATATGATCTCTCTGTAATTTGGCAATCTACCTCCCCAAGAAGTCCCGGACGGTGTTACACCTATTTCCCGGACGACGATAAACATCGTTAATCTTCCTCCAGTTAGGGGTCAAAATCATGACCTGCTACCCCTAACTACCCAGCGAGGCAAGATCATATGGGTTCATCCAGATCTAGTACCAGAGATCGAAAAATAGACTAAAGCTGTTAAGGCTAAGTCTAAGAAGAACTCAAAGCATAAACCGTGTCACATGATTACGGTATACTCGGCATCAGAAGACGAGGTCTTGGCTACTGGAATCCGTTCAGGGAAAGCTTACCTCCAGGACTATGGAGCCAGCCAGGTAGATGCACTGGCAAACGCTTCAGCTACCTAGCCTTCAGAGCAAGAACCCGCCATACCAGAGGCCGGTCCTTCGAGACCAATTCCGGTGGACAAAGGGAAGCAAAAAGAAGTGCATTTCGATAAACCTGAGAAAAACCTTCGAAACAAAGGTTTAGAGAAGTCGTACAACTTCGACATCCTAGCCCAATTGGCTAATACACCAGCCAGGTTGTCCATCTTTGAACTACTCAGGCTCTTTCAAGACACTCGTCAAGCCCTGAGTGAAGCATTGATGCAGGCGGATGCATACTTGACCCAGCTCAAGTCCCATGACGAAGAACCCGTGGCATGCCCTCAATGCCACAGTGTGATCAAGGTGGTCCCGAATATCACTTTCACTCAAGATGACATGCTGTTAAAACATAACAGGCATGACAGACCCCTCTATTACCCTGGGTACGTCGGTTCCATGGAGGTCAACCATTCACATCATCTCTAGGATCAATCCTCTTCGGGTACTGATGAACAAGCCAAGTTTTCTTAATTCCTTACTCGTGACTTAGGCGATGTTATTAACACCGTATGACATGGTGTATGTCCCTCAGAAGTCTGTCAAAGTCCAAGCATTGGCTGACTTCCTAGCTGCTCATCCGATCCTGGAGGCCTCCAAACCGTACGAGGACATTCTCGACGAAGTTACAGAATATAATTTCGCAATGGAAAGTGATGCATGGCAACTATTCTTCGATGGTGCCTCCAGAACTGGTCCCAGGGGAAATATGGTCTCAGGAGTAGGGATTGTCCTGGTTACTCCTGATAAGCTCGTCATCTACCGAGCATATTCTTTTAGCGAGCCCTGTTCTAACAATGTGGCAAAGTATAACGCTCTACTAATCGGGCTCCAAGTTGCTAAAGAATTGGGCGTCGAATCTCTAGAAGCTTTCGGTGATTCTCTGCTGATCGTCAATCAAGTCAGATGAATATATGAAGTCCGGAATTCAGACCTCATCCCTTATCACCGAGTAACGGTCGAGATAGCCATGACATTCAAAGGCTTCTTCCTAGAGCATGTACCTCGATCTCAGAATCTGGAAGCTGATGCCCTAGCCAGTCTAGCTACAGATTTAGCTACCCCTATAAGAAGGCAGGATTCGGTAATCCTTCTTAACAGATATTTATTCTATGTAAAAAATAACTTTTACATAGAACACAACTACGCGGTGAACACAGATCTTCCAAAGAAAGACTGGAGAAGTTCCTTTATAGATTTCGTAGCATACGAAATCTTGCCAAAAGACCCTAAAGAAGCAGTATTCGTCAAAAGACGATCATTGCGCTTCTATTTCGATGCATCTTCACAATGTCTATATTGCCGGTCTTATGATGGACTATTATTACGATGTCTCTCTGGTGATGAAGCACATCGGATTATCCGTGAAGCTCACGACGGTGTATGCGGAGCGCATCAATCCGGTCCTAAGCTACAGGATCGCATCAGAAGAATGGACTATTACTGGCCTACTATGCTCACAGATGCAATAAAGTATACAAGGCAATGCAGAGCCTGTCAGGTCCATACAGACTTTATGCATCAACCTCCTGAATATCTACATCCTACGGTTGCGTCCTGGCCTTTCGAAGCATGGGGTATGGATATCATTGGTCCTATTCACCCGTCTTCTTCCATAGGTCATCGGTTCATACTGGGCATCACGAATTATTTCTCCAAATGGGCAGAGACGATCCCTCTTGCTGAGGTGAAGGCATCTAATATGATCAGCTTCATCAAGCATCACGTCATTTATCGCTTCGGGATACCCCGGAGGATAATTCATGACAATGGGCCTTAATTCATCAGCCAAGCGTTTCATCGATTTTGCGATAAAAATCGAATACAAAATGTGGCCTTTACGGCATATAATCCTACTGCTAATGATTTGGCGGAAGCTTTCAACAAAACCATTATCAAGCTCTTGAAAAAGTTTGTCTCTTCGAACAAGAGGGATTGAAATGAGAAGCAGGGAGAATGTCTTTGGGCATACCACACAACGATACGAGCACCGACAGGTTGTACCCCATTCTTATTAGTTTACCAGAGCGAAGCAGTTCTCCCCATCGAGATCCAAATTCTGTCACTCAGGATAGCCGTGGCTAATGAGTTCACTCAAGAAAAGAATGACCTGTTAAGGCTTCAAGAGCTAGAAGGATTAGACGAGAAACGCCTTCAGGCTCAACAGCGCATCGCGTTCTACCAGGCGCGCATTTCCAAAGCTTTTAATCAAAAAGTAAAGAAAAGAGTGTTCAAAGTTGGCGAGCTAGTTTTAGCTATGAGAAGGCCGATGATTCTTACTCACAGGAGTAAGGGCAAATTCCAGCCCAAATGGAAAGGCCCTTATGTGATGGAGACGACGTTCTCAAACGGCGCTTACAGGTTAGCCAAGCCTAATGGAGACCTGTTAATGGCTCCTATCAATGGCAAATTCCTGAAAAGGTACTATGCTTAACCTCCTCTGCTAAAGTGGAATATGGCAAAAATCTCATTCTGACAAAACTACTTCCAAAATGAAACTAGTTGGATCGTATTCTATCATGTCCATATAACCTTTGAATAGATATGTTTAACTAATTTGGAACTTCATGACCTATTACGTCCATATTACCCCTGATAGTGTTTTGTGTACAAATTTTAGCTGAAGCATATTCTATCATCTGCATATAACCTCTGAATAGATATGTCCTACTAAAACTTACCGAGAGTATATCACGTCCATATTACCTCTGATATCACTTTCACCCAAACCTGTCATTTATATTCCAAAATGATGGGTCCAAAAAGTCAGATAAAAGCCTCTTTATTATTCCCAAAGAAGAGCAAAATTACATTGGAAAGCAAAAAAGTACATTATTTGGGAGGAGCAGTTAGGTCGCAAATCTGCTGCGCCAGAGCAACCATTCTATCATCCCGGGAGTTCAAGACATCGGCGCGAGCCCGTTCCAACCTTGTCGCATCGTTGTTCAAACCAGCTAGCTCAGACCGAGCCCGCACAAAACCTGAGTGGAAAACAACCATACGTGTCAGATTCTGCTGAACAGTCGCCCGTCGCTCCTTTAGCACATCTCGGGCTGCCGACAAAGAGAGAGCCTTCGCCTCTACTCGAACGAGCTCATCCTTCAATATGCGGGCCTTCGCTGCCACTTCCTCATATTCGGCTTCGTACTGGGTCAACTCGGGAATGACATACTCCAATTGGACACGCTCATGATCCATCTCCTGCTGCTGAGCCTCGATGGACTTATTCAGAGACTCCATCTATTCAGCAAGCTGCGCAGTCAGGGAGTTGTACCTAGCTTGAACGAGACCGTCAATGTTGCCTCGAGCTAGCTGCAAGTATTCATTAATGGGTTGCTCCAAACCATTAACTATCTCCTCCAGTTGTTTGTGGTATTAAACGAAAGAATGAAAGTGTATTTCAATGACAGGGTTTATACGAGACCCGTGCCCTTTGGTTTACAAACAAACTTGTACAATTCGAACCTATACGAGGATGCGGGAGTATAATTTATTTAATCTGGGTATAAATTGCTATAGGTGTCTGATCTGCAGTCGATCACTTTAGCCCTAGGACTATACGATATTGAAGAAGTATCGTGGAAGACGGGTAGCGGCTTCGTAGGCTACGAAGGAGGGTGGATGCACGGTGCCAGAGCCGTCGACCCCTACTCTTTGCCTGAGCTCCGGACTCTTCTCTTCTTCTCCTTCTCTCTCTCTCTCTCTCTCTCTCTTTTTACCGATTCTCTGACCTGGTTCGATCTTCCAAATTGTCGACCTTGTTCCCCATTAATAGGGGTCTCTATTTATAGAGTTTTGGTGACAGTGACCACTCCGTCGGTGTAACAACCGAGGAGTGGATAGTATAGCACCCTTTTACACAACGGTTAAAATAACCAATGCCTGCGCATAAATGACCTTTTGAGTGAGCATGTGACACGTGTCCAACTAAGGGGACAAAATACGTATATCTGCTGCGAAGATCACGGCGTAGAAGCCACGTAGGTAGGTATTCCTTGTGTAGAAAAGGTTAGCGTAGAAGCCAAATGACTGTCACCTCTGGCGTAGAAGCCAAAATAGGCATAAAAGCCGAACAGGCATAAAAGCCAAATAGGCATAGAAGTCGAACAGGCATAGAAGCCGAACAGGCATAGAAGCCGAATGGTCGTAGAGACTGAGTGGGCGTTTGAAGCCGAATGAGCACAGATCCTGGATGGGCGTAGAAGCCGCTGCGTACCATGCCAGAGTGTTGATGTGGACGTCTTCGCCGTAATTACGGCTTTAGAAGGTGTAATCAAATCTCTTACAGAGATTTGCCACCATCCTGTGCATTAAATGCGGAGACGTGTTTTGAAGGTCTACATCCCTTCTGTGCATCCGTCGCAGAGACGTGTCTTGATGGAAACTGTCACCGCTCTGTGCAATTTAACGTAGAGACGTGCCTCGGGCCCTGTACGAAGTATAGCTTTTGACGTGGTAGGCGGTTTGTCTACTGCGGAGCGTAAAACAGCTCATGTTTGCCTGTGTAAAACAAGGCGGCGTATTCCCTTGTACGCGAAAGAGCGGTTTACGTTGGGGGGGACTTTGGTAACTGACGGTTTGGTGATATTTTAACCAAATCCTCTGCATTAAATGCCGAGATCCGCCATCATACTGTGGGGCGCGTCCCAAGGGGTCTACCATCGTTTCCAGCCGTCGTCTGGGTAGCCGTGCAACACTTTTTGTCAGGAGTCAGAGGCCAGGTTCACTGCGTGACTTGACAGTTTCATTTTGGGGAAAATGAAGCTTTCCTCGTACGCATTAATGCTGCTTTGAGAGCGGCTGAGTTTTATGCCATGGAGGCGATGAAGAACTCTATCTTACGCTGGAGCGGCCTGGACGTATTGCACTTACGCGGATGGTCCTTTGAGCTTTATACTTCATGCTGTGTTTTTAGCGGAGAAAGCTCTGTTGCACGTTTTATGGCTCTGAAAGCCTCTGTTTACGCTGCTCTGCATCAAGAGGCTGCGTAGATCCTCCCAGCGTATTTTTCTTGCTTCTACACCAGTATGTCAGCTACCCCAGTGTCGTTGAATTCTCGGATCGGCACTATCACGGACCGGGAGGTCCTCCTCAGCACCTCAAAGCTCAGATTCTTCGCCAACACCATTGATATTAATATTTTCAAGGTGGTATAGAAGATACTAGTGTACTGCTCGTTCAGCGCAGCTAGATCCGAATGGACACTGGGAGTGGCCGCGATATTGGCGAATCCCCCTCCAGAAACAACCGCAAACGATGTTGCCACGGCCGTTGCCTCAACAGGTGGTGCGACAAAAGAAGAAGTGCCAACACCGGACGAAGTGACCGGCGTACTCAATGGAGGCATTGTCGTAATGACAGGCTTGTCCTTCTTTTGAGATATCGGAATCTCTTCGACAGGCGAGACGCCACCCGAAAGTGTCTCCTCTTCAAAGTCAGGCACCTCCGTGTCGCCGTCAGGACCTGACACAGTACCAAAGGGCACATCTACACTGCCCTCCCCGAAGATGTCTTTTCCTAAAAAGAAGACAAAAGGAAGTTAATATCGAAATGATGTTAACTTTACAAAAAAAGAGGCATAAAGACGATATTTACCCATGGCCGATGGCGTATATGTCGCATCCGCAGCCAGTACAGCTAAATCATTTCTTAATAATGCTAAGCAAGCTGTCATACCTGGAGAAGGTGGTGTGTCAACCGACACTGGCAAATAGTCTTCCAGGTCCTCGTCAAGTTCCAACCGAGGCTCATCGGCTGGAATCTCGTTGGGTGCACTAACGGACACGACAGGGGTTTCTCCCGATGCTGACCCGGATAAAGATATCCTTATTTGGCTCGATCTCGAAGGCGATCTCGTTCCACTACCTGAAGCGGTAGCAGCGACAACAGCCTCCAACAGGAATTCTCCGGCACCACCAGCCGGAACATTAGAGGGTCCCTCTCTAAAAGGCGAGGAACCTCCAATCAAAGAGTCATCCCCAACAGGGGGAGATGCAAGCTCAATTCTAGGAGCCTCATTACCAGGAATCCGGAGAGAACGAGTAACCGTCTTCTTCTTCATCTTGCGAGGGGAAGTCTTCTTTGGAGAAGGAGCCCTTCGCTTCCTACAAATTACCAGAGCCCCTGCAGGCGGAGGTATTTCACCCTGCGGTACCGACAATAGAGGCTCATCCGGAGTAACGGACTCTTCACCCTCGTCAGAAGAAATCAAGGGGATTTCGACTCTTCCCCCAGGCTTGGAAGAGGGCATCCTAAAACTTCCATGCATATCAAAATCGCGATGGAAGGTGTTGTTTGCCACATAAAACTGGGCATACGAATGGAGAATGCGCAGCTCCGTGGAGAGTGAAATGATGGGCACGGTAAAAGTTGCTTCAGTGCAACCCATGATGAAATATCGCCATCCTCTGGCTCTATCAATGAGTCCATCCCTGGACCTGAAGCTGGTGACGGCATTGCCCATGTGCAACTGGTCGTACCCGAACTTCCTGGCAAACCGACTGGGCAGGTAAGGCTCGAAGAAGCAATGGTCTTCACTTCTGTATAGTAGTTGGGAAGGTCTAATGCATACCAACCAAATAAAAGCCACAGGAGAAAGAATGGTCTGCCCATCACCTACATCCTGAAGTCTGATCCCCTGTTGATTGAGATATACAGAGGGGACAATGCAAAAAAGCTTCCAGCTGTGACTGAAGTTCAGCACCCGCCGATAGTCTAAAACTGTGGTCACATTCCAGGAAGAATTCTTGTAGTTCAACAAGAAACTACCCCTCGAACTACTGCCAGAGCCGGGAGACATAACCTTGGGGTTATGGAGAATTAACCACCCCATCAAGTACAGGTATGGTAATTCTACCCTGGGAAAGCTATCACGCCGAGTTTCATCGGCGACCAGCCCATCTGTCAGGGCCCTCAGACCAGATTGTATGCGACACACAATAGCAGGGAGCAAGCCCAGTCTTGCTCCGAACACCAGATGCACTGCAGACCATAGGGTGTTTAGGTGAATGTGATCCGTAGATGCGATGCCCGGTACCACCAGTCGGCGCAGCCATATGGAGAGGAAGCCAGCAAGTTGAGCTTCCTTGGATAGAGGCCTGCGGCAATGCCTCAAAAAGCTATAGGCCTTAGTGCCTGCGGGATATTTTTTTATCCTTTTATCGAGAATCTGGTCCGGAGCCCCAGCATCCTCCATAAGATCGTCGACTACCTGAGTAGTAAGCACGCTCGAAAGATTCAAAGGCTGATCCTTGCTATCCAAGACCTTCTCCGGCTTAGCATTTCTGGCCCGGTGAAAGAAGAGGTAGGACGCCCATTTATTGATGTAAGCCAAATCTGAAGGCTCATCATAAAAAGTGGTACAAGCGAGGTAGTAGCACATCAGTTCCTAGTACACAGCCAATACCCGAGGGTCTGAATCCCCCAACTCCCGGTTCGTAGGAATATACTCTTCATATGGAGTATCCCCAATCGGCAGTCTCAAGATCTCTGCCATCTCGTGGAGGGCCAATCCCAACTCCCCCAGTGGAGTGGCGAAAGTCCCGGTGAGCGAGATATATCGCTCCATCAGAGCCAGAAATAGATTGGGGTTGGGAGGTAACCCAGCACTGGTAGCGCTCACAGCTGCAAACAGACCGATGCTCTCCAGCTCAATCTGAAAATGCTTCAGGGCCCAGTCAGCTAAGCGAGCCCATCGAAGATTTGTTGGGGTGATCCACCCATTGCACCGAGGATTCACCTTGGGGTATACTCCCCCGTGCCCCAAGAAATAATTGCAGAAAGTCGATAATTGGACCGGCTGGATCACTAAACTGTCTTCACTCGGGACACTGCCCGGGTACAGTCCACTGAACAGCATCACAGAGCCGGAAGGGCGGCTGACAAACGACCCCTGGTCAGATCCTTTCTGATAAAAAATCTTCCCCGGCCTGCCGTGAAGATCGGGAGTCAGCGTCCACGACATCCTCCTGGGATGTGTTGCATGGAAGAATGCCAAGATGGGATAGTCTCTCAGCATCTTGGGCAGATACAAAACTAAGCCTCCGGCAGGGAAAACCCAGAGTTCTTTCTTGGGCTTCGTCTGGGACTGCTTGTCAATCATGTCCCCGAAGAGAAAAGCCGGCTTTATATATTGATCCCCGTCTATGTACGTCAGGGGCTCTCCATTAATCATGTTTAGCAGCGTTCGCTCACCCTGAGCCGATATCAAAATTTCCCTTCCTTCAGGGTACTGGGGCCCGGAGATAGGAAACATCACGTACGACAGATCCTCCAGATAGTTGGAGTACAGCATCCCGATGGCAGAACCCATCACATCTGCTAGCAGAGACGTATACAAGTTAACTGCAAGAGTGCAAGAAAAATATATCAGTTCCTATAACTAGACATTACAGATCTTGCAGCATACGCCAAAAATCAACAGTCTGTGCTTTACGCCAAGGCTGTAAAAACTTGAGCTTTTATGCTGGAATCCATTTCCTAAAACATAAAGTTCATGGCTGGGAGAATACGCAAAGTTTCGACAGTCTGTGTTTTACGCCAGACTGCCAAAGTTTGAGTTATTACGCCGATAGCGTAACACTCAAAGTTATAGTATACGCCAAGTTTTGACAGTCTGTGCTTTTACGCCTGACTGCGAAAATATGGAGTTTTTACGCTGACACATTAGAAATATGAGCGTAAAAGATGAAATGTCTCTGTGCATCATCTTTCTCAAAGAGGCTATCAGCACAGAAGATGACCTAACGCATTCACGTACAACGTGTGCGAAGGATTTTCAGTCGTTCTTTTTCGTCCCAAAAGCTCTACCTCTAAGGCCGGGTGCACTACTCATCGACGTGATACTTTGCTCATAATAAAGTTTGCCTTACCCGACCGAAGACGCTCTCGCTTGAGCAGAAGAACGAGAAGAAGAATCAACATTCTTTCCCTTAGTGGAGGGGATTTGTTTCGGGGCTATTACTGAAAACTTTGAAGGCTCGCAGAAGAAACGAACAAGAACTCAAAAAGTCGAAGGCTTTCTTTCGCAGAAGACGGATGAAAAGTTTTTCTCTCAAAAGCTTGGGATATATATAGAGTTCGGATGGACTCCTCGAATCCTGAACCAAATCTCATAATTAATATTCAATTATGATTGGGTACTACGTCAGCCTATTACTCAGAGAAGGTAGACAGTCAGCGAATTCGAAAAGTTTTCATGCAAAGCAGATTCTTGATTTTTACGCTAAGGAGCTTTCTACGCTCGACAGCTACAGATATACGGTTTTACGCTCACAGGCTATAAGTCTATGGTTTTACGTCCGAATGCTTTTATGCTCGGTAGCTTTTACGCTCGAGAGGCTATAAACCTACGACTTCATGCTCAGCAGCTACAAATCTATGATTTCACGCTCGGTGGCTTTTACGCTCAGAGGCAACAGATCGACAACTTCACGCTTAGAAGATTTCATTTTCAGAAGCTATAAATCTACAGTTTCTACGCCCGGATGCTCTCATGCTCAGCAGCTTTTACGCTCGAGAGGCTACGAACTTATAATTTTATGCTATAACTTTCCGCACATCTGAAAAATACGCAGGCTAGAGTACGCATACATCTGAACGATTCTCAAAGCGGTCAATTGCAAGAGTTCAAACAGAAGATACTCCTTCTTGACCTCAAAATATCCCAAGTACCCGAAGCATACACAGTTTTACATTGAAAATTACTCTTCTCCATGGGTCGATTGGAAGTTCATCCAGACTCCAGTCTGAATATTTCATCTATAATTCAAGATGGCGACTCAGTTTTTGACAGCCATTTCTCGCCCTGTTCCAAAGAATTTTTGAGAAATCATTCTTGAAGATGATGTCTGAACAAAAATTCTGTTTAACAGAAGTGACAGTTCAGAATTCTACGCGGTTCCTCACTCCTAACAGCAGGACAGTTCGAATACTCGAATGCTAAGCGGCTTTCTACGCATCCCTAGTTATGCGTAAAAGACAGGACATGACCTAGCACTCTTTCTATCAGAGTCGGCGTAAAGTTACCAGACGTGTCGAAGCTAAACATATTCAGACTTCACAGCAAAGTATATGGCAAAATCATCATATGCATAGAAGAAGACGATTTTATTAAGATTAAAATCATGAATACATATGAGGGAAATCCAATCTACAAAGGGTTTTTCTACCTTTTCATGATTACATATGAGGGAAATCCCGTCTACAAAGGATTTCCTCATCGTCATCAGAAGGCCATCCCCAGAATCTGTTCTGCCAAGTTCTCGTATTGGTGGAGATGCTCTTCCATCTTCTTCAGCAGTTCACGACTTCCACAGTCGATGAACAAGTAAGTGGTGAATGGCGGGAGGATACAGAAATGGGCCTAGACCTATCCTCCAATACAGGAAAGCAGGGTCAATCTGCTTTCCTGCATTTAGCGCCAAGACAGATTTAGTTGAGGTATTTGACCCAACTTAATCTCGGACGGCAGCTAGTTTGTCTGCTCTCGTCCACAAATATCAGGAGAAGATACAGCTTGCAAGCTGTGTGGTCAAATATGACCCTTCCTCTCTCCGGAAGAACCGCCATACAAAGTTGCTAATTATCCCGAGCAAAGGAGGCTATGATATCCTTCCATGATCCATCGTTGCAGAGGACATTTGCTCGAAGATGCCGTCTTTTTTGACTCCTTACATGCTGGAAGAATATGGTCTCCTTCTTCCTCAAGTCGACCCGACGAACTCCGGCGATCATCTCTGTGTGGTGAAGGAGATATGGGAAGAACAGGTTAACTCCTCAGCCTTTTATAGGCAAGAGAGAGCCCTCCGAATCCCAACGGATCCCCAATAACTCTGCCATAAAGTCATCCTTGAAGGACGTGTCAGACTTGACCGTTTCATGCTTCATTCAAAGTATTTCAAATTATGAGTAATTTAAAAGCTTTGAAGGGGGTCTTATAGAAGCATGAAAAATACGCTGGATAGTTATACGCAGCATGTTAATATAGGGCAGCGAAAACAGATGACCTAAGAGCCATCAACGTGCAACAGAGCTTTTTCGCTGAGCATAGCGTAAAATATAAGCCCAAGGACCATCCGCGTAATGCAGTATGTCCAGGCTACTTTAGCATAAAAAGGGTGCTACATCGCCTTTATGGCGTAAAACTCATCTGCTTTTAATGCAGCATTGAAGCGTACGAGGAACGCTTCGTATTCTTCAAAATAAACATGTCAGATCATGCAATGAACCTGATGTCTGGACTCCTGACAAAGAGTACTGCACGACTACCCAGGCGACGGTTATAATGATGGCGCGGTACTGCAACCCAGGCTGTCATTTACTGTCATTTCCTTGGCGTAAATCGCTTTTACGCATACAAAGGAATACGCTGCCTAGTTTTACACAGGCAGATGTGAGCTATTTATGCTCCACAGAAGACAAATAGCCTGCCACGTCAAAAGCTGTTCTTCGTACAGGACTCGAGACACATCTCGACATTTAATACGCAGAGTGATGACAGAGCTCGATGCACGTCTCTATATTTAATGCGCATAATAATGACAGAACTCGAGGCACGTCTCTGCATTTAATGCGCAGAAGGGTGGCAGACCTTCAAAGCACGCCTCTGCATTTAATACGCAGGATAATGGCGAATCTCTGCATTTAATGCAGGAGATTTGATTAAATATCACCGAACCATCGTTTAGTGACATCCCCTTTGCGTAAACTGCTTTTACGCATACAAGGGAATACGCTGCCCAGTTTTACACAGGCAGACGTGAGCTTCTTACGTTCCACAGAAGACAAACAGACTGCCACGTCAGCAGTTGCTTTTCGTACAGGATTTGAGGCACGTATCTGTATTTAATGCGCAGAATGATCGCAAATATTCAAGACACGCGTCTGTATTTATTGCACAGGATGGGGGCAGATCTCTGCATTTAATGCAAGAGATTTAATTATATCTCCGAGAGCCGTAATTTCGGCTAAGACGTCAACATCATCACTTTGGCACATTTCGCCAACTCAGGCCTCAGTCAGGAGAAGAGGATCAGCTATCTTCTGCGCCCACTCGGCTTCTATGCCTACTCGGCTTCTACGCCCACTCGGCTTCTATGCCTACTTGGCTTCTACGCCTATTCGGCTTCTACGCCTACTTGGCTTCTACGCCATGGTGACAGTTATTGGCTTCTACGCCAACCTCTTCTACGCGAAGGATAACTACCTACGTGGCTTTTATGTCCTGATCTTCGCAGCAGTTATACGCATTATCTCTTAATTGGACACTCGTCACACGCTCATTCAAAAGGTCATTTATACGCGGGCAACGGTTATTTTAACCATCGTGTAAAAGGGTGCTGTACTTTCCACTACTCGGTTTCTATACCGACTGAGTGGTCACTGTCACTAAAACTCTATAAATAGAGACCTCTATTGACAGAGGTCTAGGGTCGAGAAACGGAAGATTGAAAGGTCAAAAATTGGTCAAGAAATCCAGTATCAGATCCAAGGTCAAAAAATAGAGTATCAGATCCAATGTCGGAAATTGGTCAAGAAATCCAGTATCAGATCCAAGGTCCAGGAACTGAGAGTCAAAGAGTCTTTGAGAGAGAAGAATCCAGAGCTCAGGCAAAGAGTAGTGATCGACGACTTTGGCATCGAGCATACACTCTCTTCAGCAACCTCCGAAGCTGCTTTCTGTCTTCTACGGTACTTCTTTACCATCGTGTGGTCCAAGGGACAAAGTGATCGACTGCAGATCAGAATCCTATAGGAATATTTACCCAGATTAAAAAATTGTACTCGACATCCACGTATAGGATTAATTGTACTGCTGTTTGTAAACATAAAGAGCGGGTTTTCGTATAGAACCTCGTTTCCATATCTTTCATTTATTTTATCAGACAACATGGATAAGATTAGTTGTTTACCTGTTGCTTGTAAGAATAACATATTAGAGTTGATAGTATTTTAGGATAGCGTAGTACGTTTCGTCGGGTCCATTAAATTGAAAAATCCTTCAGATTTGTATTAGCAGGCCATTGCCACGTGGCCTGGTTCCATGTATTTTAGGACTGGGTTGTTTCTGTGGATCGAGCCAACATCGGGCTCAAGATTGTTCCCAGTATGTCAATAAAGCCTAACAGATAGTCCAAAGGCCAGTTCCACCGGTCCTAGGTATGTCCGTAGCATTGCTTGATAGCTTATAGCTAATTATATGGTTGTTTTAATTTTGATGATAAATTTTTTATAAGTTTGATAGGTTGTAAACCCTCTGACCCAAATCTAGGATTATGATTCATTTAGGGTTATTTTAAATTAGATAATTAATTTGCCTCATTTAATTTAATTCACTTGGTGCACCTTACTGTTGCTTCGATATTTGGAGTACTACTCTAGCTTTTGCCTTCAAACAAATTTTATACCTTTGACTTGGACATGCCAGTCTTCCATTCTGAAATTTTTGTCACTCATAAATAATCTCCCTTGTGCTTCATTTTAATCGCATAATATTCGTCACAATTATCTAATTTTAAACCTACCCTTTGCACCTATGTCCGTTCCAATCGAAATTGGAGATACAATCTTGACCCATTTCGTATAACCCAATATATAACGTTAAACTATTCTAAGTCCACTACATCCATGACACTTGTGTCACACTCAATTGAGACCCTATGCACTTCCAATTTATTAAAGAACACCTAGGATACAATTTATATTTAATTTGGAGCAACCGACTCAACCTAACCCAAAACTAGACCAAACACCAACCCAAGCCCACACTCACACCCTCATGGATCATACAAAATACCACACACCAATTTTCCCTACTATAATACACCAAACATGGTTTCTACCCTCATAAAATCCTTAATTTCCCTTATTTGTAAATACCCAAACAATTAAGGACCTAAATGCAAATGTAATGCTAGGTATCCACCTCCTATTAGTTGAAGCAAATGAGATAACCTATTCTTGAGGGCTTGATCAGTCATATTCT
Organism: Iris macrosiphon; assembly: GCA_036927795.1. Lineage (NCBI taxonomy): Eukaryota > Viridiplantae > Streptophyta > Magnoliopsida > Asparagales > Iridaceae > Iris > Iris macrosiphon. The sequence goes on along the minus strand of JAYESA010000006.1, from coordinate 74,051,231 downwards.
TGAGGGCTTGATCAGTCATATGCTTCCCCTCTCTCCATTTGCATGGTACCATGCATCACTATCCATTCCATTTAAATCCCAAACCTACATTCAAACCTAAACAGATCACCACCCCTCATTCCTTCATGACAACACCCTACACACACAACACCCTAAGAAACCTAGCCGGCCCTAATCCACAAGGTCCTCTCACTATCCTATATTAAATACACATCCTCTCTCTCTCTCTCTCATCATTTATTACACCTCCTTCCTCTCCTTCTTTATAAAACTATCACCCTCACCATGACCATTCTCCACCCCCATTGCAACCCGACCCCTCTCCCCCTCCATTATAGCCACCACGACCACCACCATCCCTTTCCTGATCACCTCCCCGACCTTCTCTTCTTCCTTCCAGCTACCTCTTCCCTCCACAGGCTAAGCAACAACACTACCATCACCATTCTCCTTACCATCATCCCCATCCCGACCTCTCATCCCTTCTCTCAAAACTGATGCCACCACCATCAACCACCATAGCATCCGGCCACCACCACCATTGTCCCCTCCTCATAACAACACCTCCACCACCAAAGATAGTTACCACCTCCACCATCATCTCCATAACCACCACCACCACCACCAACAACGAAAGTCACCATCATCACCATTATCAACTTCACCTCTCCTACCTCTACTCAAAACTGACCCCATCCTTATCACCTCCATAACCTCCTTCACTACTCCGACCACCACCATCAACCCCCACGACCTCCATTATCAGCCACCTCCCTCCCCCGTGCTATGACTGTTGCATTTGTTGCTGCATTGCGGCTGCAGTTGCTGTTGTATTAGCTGATGCTACTGCCTACATTGCTGTTGTAGCTGTTGTAGTTATTGCTACTACTGTTGATCTCCTTTTTCTTCTCCATATCAAGCAAAAATAACCCCCCCATCCGACAGCAAATCCAAGATCCCCTTGCACTTGTGTACCTAGGTAAACATTCACCTATCTATTCCTTATCCCTTTTCTTTTACTTAAGTATATACATGTTTGTTGATCTCTTCCTTGTCTTCTTGATTTCCTTGTGTATACATATAAATTTATGTTAAACTCTTGTTCTACTTCTAAAAATATACATGAACATAAAACCCTTTTGTTTTTATCCCCTAAATTATTTGAATAGGTGATACTTGTATATATATATATAATATTTCTAAACTAAATATATTCTAAAATTACTCTAAAGGTGGAGTTATTAGGAGTTTAGCAAAGGTTAAATACGTTGAAATATATATATATATATATATATATATATATTAGAATATATTTAGTTTAGGAATGTTAGTTATATATATATTTGTGCATGAATTAGGTTGATAGTGTTATATTGGTAATGGTGAATGAATTCATGTTTTAAACTAGTTGTTTCATATAAGGTGCCATGTGTTAGAAAATATTCATGCTATATACAGAGAGTGATTATTGCCATATTAGATTTAATTTTTGTTTATATATAAATAATGCATGTGTTGGATGAGAGGTTTCTAGTTATCACATTAGTGTGTCAAGTTACAAATAATGAGGACTGGATATATTTCTTATGTGCTCTTGATATTGGTAACGGAATTAGAGGATGGGTTTACGCCATTTATATGTAAAAGAGGATCCCTAACCCATTTATAAATCACATGTTGAATGTCACATGAGTTTTAGATAATAATTAGTTGGTGGGTATCCACTTTGATTTATTGTGCACAAATAATAGATGATATTTTATATATTTTTGCATGGAGAACTAGAGGATAACACTAGTACCTATGTGTTTGGGGTGCAACTTAGCACCTACACAAACCCTAGTTATGACTTTGGTTATAATATTTGAGAAGTAGTACATTTAGAGGACTTATAAATATTAGGTGACTAGTAGACTTAGTGTACGCATACTTTATTGATCTTTGACTAGTCAACTTTAGCCAACCCACTTAGTTAGAACACGTGTGACTCCTGACATTGTGTATATTGTACTCTTGTGCATGCTAGTTTAGCGTAATATAGTGATTGATATATTATTGTTATATTCATAGGCATCCAGGACGGTTCAACATTGGCGGCAGGTTCCGGATCTTTACTTGTTCACACCAGAGCTCCAGGCAAGTATATCTTGCCTTATTTTACTGGTTAAATTCAGTTATTATAGATTGCATATTCATTTTATTTATCATATAACTGTGCACGTCTGAGAATGACTCGGGAGCAGTCAACAAAGGCATTGACATTAGGACTTGTGTTTGACCTAGTGTCTAGTGGACGTACCTAAATTTGAGGATTTATCATGATGACTCCCTTGGCCTTGTCACGTATCATTGCATGTCACAGAGTGAGTTCATGTAGGGATGCGAGCTTCGCACTTGACTGGCCATCGGTGTGGGTAGCACGTGTGACGATATTTAGCATAGTTGTATTGTTCTTTAGTAACTTGTATTATAGTACGAGATGTCCATGTCGTATTCGTGACTTGTACATTGGCATTGGGCGGGGAAGACAATTAGTAGGCTTATGGGACATACATTTGGCTACCATAGTTTTAGAGTAAACTACAGGATCGTGAGCCTCAATGTTACCCGATTATGGGCCATCTGTTACCCGGTTATGGGCTATGTGCAACCCGGTTATGAGCGTATATGCTTGTCGATACATCCGATAGAGGTTACTAGCTATGCTATCATTATCGATGATGTAGTCAGCATATACTTCTGGCTTATAGTTTACAGCTAATGTCAGATACTTAGCCTCTGGCTCGACGCTACGCTTTATACTTTTTTTCCTACCCATACGTACCAAGGTTGTCTTCTAATACATTTTACTTAGCTGGTTAGTTCACCCTCGAGTTTATACAGTATTTACTTTATGGCATGTACTTTTTGTATATTGTTACATCCCTCTGGAGACCTAGTTTATTTCTATATTCGGATGAGTACTTGTACCCGACCATCTACGGAGCAGGAGTGAAGACCGGATTCGTGGCTGAGGAATTTGAGGCATTTTCAGAGGAGTTCCCGTGATTTGGGGTACATTGCTGCTTTGGGCTAGAGTATCTTTATCTAGCTAGTTGATGCTCTAGTCTAGTTATCTTACTGCTTTTCGTACTTTTATTCTATCATTGTATTTCAGTGGATTTGTCCTCATCAGATTATTTTAGATGTATTATGGAGATTCAGACTCTTTGTATTTCATTTACCAGCACTTATTTTAGTCATTATTATATTATTTCTGTGGATGAGATTAGTTGTTTACCTGTTGCTTGTTAGCATAGCATATTAGACTTGATAGTATTTTAGGATAGTGTAGTACATTTTGTCGGCTCCATTAAATTTGAAAATTCTTCGGAGTAGTATTAGCTGGCCATTGCCACATGGCCTGGTCCCATGTATTTTAGGACTGGGGCATGACGCCTAAATCACCGATCGCAACTCATAAGTTCTAAGTCGTCTGACATAACTCATGTATTCGTTCATAAATTCTTTGAGAATGACTTGCTTCAAAATTTCGACTAACTCGTGCTCAATATACACATTTCATTTACTTGCATCCACAAATTCATTTTTGCATCGAATACTAAGTTAGAACAATCATCGAATTCACCAAATCATTCCATCGTTACATTTTTATATCAATCCTAATTTTTCCCCTAAGCCATCATTCGGTTACACTGAGTCAATGATCAATTGCTAGAAATTTCAACATCAATCAAGACGAGTTCATCTAATAACCATTCATGCCACAATCAATATTCGCCTAGCCATGTCGTCTGAAACATCAATGTTATCGTTCGATTAATTCATAGTTCTCATCTAGCATTCCTTAAGACAAATAAGTTCAAAGATTCCATCGATAACCTACTTGTCATTCATCCAAATAGAAAATTCTTGAGCCAAAGTCTGTTTATCCTCGATACACTTTGATGTCATCAAGTATATTCGTATAACCATAAAATCATGCATTCATGTAACATCATTTTTGTTTCATTCTATGCTATCTTCCGAACTAGATTCAAGATCGACTCGTCCAAACTTAAGATCAAATCATTTATCCTCTATATTTGTTCCTCGAGCAACATGAACCTTTCACTTGTATCAATTTAAACTATCTGCCAAATATTGATGTCGTATCGACTTATCCAAGTCCGAGACTAAATCATTCGCATGTAACTCCGTTCATATCCTCGAGTCTTTAATTCCCACTCTAAGTTTTTTTCCATTCAATTAACTCTGTACTTACCTATATGATCCATGATGATTTCTCGAACTAGCTATCAATTTTATTACTTTAAATCCATATCTGATATATCCTTAATATTTGCTTGACTCATTCTCAATCGTCTAAGCCAATCTCATACGAGATATTTGAAATCCGAACAACTAGGTAATATATATTCTAAGGCTTTGCACTATTTTCTCACTTGCTGATCGACTCGTTGCTACCCCAAAATCCTCAATCTTCCAAGGTTATCCCATACACCACAAAGCGTTCAAGCCATTCGACACATTCTCGAAACCGAATTCAAATTCCAACTGATTTTGCTGGAATATTCGACTGATCCATCCCTCAAAATCCAAGCACGTTCCTCATGTTCGCATTAATAATCGCAAATCTTAAGGCAAAACTTATATCAATAACTATCCAAATCCAATAAACCGATCCAAAATTTCTTCTTTCGAACGACATTCTGATCCAGCATATGAACTTACTCGAATCAATATAAGTCTAACATGTAATGCCCAGCGCTCAGCTAACAAGGCCATCTATATAGCTATCATGTTCAACTAAATATCCTTATAAGATTCATAAAATATCTAGACTCATTATATGGAACATCGAACAGAACATCGAGAGAGAGCGTCTAGAACATCACCCATGAATGCAGTTTAAAGTTGAGAGAATCGATACAAGGCCAAGGATATAAAGTCGTGCTTTGATACCAAAATGGCATACCCCGATCCCAAAGGAACGAACGTCCTTGCTGGGCGTAATGTCGTGCGAGTCTAAGTTGCGCTCATGCAAGGCAAGCACCAAAATGACCGATGAAAATGCTAAGTGACGGAGTTGCACAGATAGTTTCCAAGCAGAAAAGTTGAATAACACAAGTAATACAAATAAATTATACTCTTTATTGATATTGAAATAGAGATTACATGACACGAAGCCATGATTACAAATTTTTTAAGCTCTCTCTCTCAATACATGAATCGTTCAAGATCACAACTTTGGAAATGAAACAATAGGCGATATTCTAATATATTATGTCATGTATAAGTGCATCAGCTTCGGCCGCAACATTCCAAGGCTCCAGAGCGAACTCCATGCCTTAACGCATACGAAGGAAACTCTGTACCCTACAAGCAATCGGGTGGGTTATTAGTACATTGAATGAACTGCTGGGAAGGCTTCTCATCCACTCAACAAAACCAATCATGTTAATATGTTCTTTACACCAACTGATTATGTTATCTTTCTAGTCTTGTCTCAGGATCTATTTTATGGGATAGTAAATATAAAGTATATTCATGTCTCAGAGTGTGTCATACAATAATTTATGAGATCGTCTTACCATTTCTTACCATTCTGGCCTAACCTGTCAGAGTTATATCAAGGATATAAAGTATATGAATTGAACAACTAGCGCATATGAAATAAAAAATAACTATATGAACTTTGAGTGCCTTGAACGTGTCTCTGCCACAGATATAATTTGCTCAAACTATATAATGTATCGTGCACTGAATTCCTTGTCGCTAGCAAGATGACTTAATCTATATAAAAGATCACTGGTACCATAAGCCATTTTGGAACTGGGTGAGACAGATGTCTTACGGTTCGGTAGAGAGCCTTACCGGACGTGCCGAACTCACCGACGAGACAACTGTCTTTCTAGTTCGGTTGTTAGCCTTACTGGATGTCCCGAACTTGTCCTGTGCTAGGACTTCCTTTCTTAGCACTTTTCTCCTGGGTTGACACGATTTTGATGCCTCGGATATCGTTCGAGAATATAAACCTTGTGTGTACAAGTTATCGGTGACCATACGAGTCTCTGCTTAGATTTTCCTTTCTTCTCAATTCTTTCTCTGAATCTTAACTTCATATTAATATACAGCTCCCTGTTTGGAGACTGCCTCGGTGACCTAATTGTTCCGAGATCCTTTCTATTTTTCTTCCTCTTTCTCGGAATGGCTACTAGATAGATTTTTTGTCTAATTGAGTGAACCATATTCCATGATGTGCTCTAAACAGTGGCATAGTCTATATGAAGTGCCTTACAATAGTGCAAAATAAACTCTACTTTACAAGTGAGAAGTTCAACGTGCCACGGATAAAATACTTGTACGATATGCAAGTCTATAATATCAACAAGTGATCTATCTGTATTTCAATGATATAAATTCTATTTTATCCTTCAAGTTGTAATCCATGTTCTTGTCATGCCCTAGTCCCAAAATATCGAGGGACTAGCCACGTGGCAATAGCCAGCAGCACACACCGATGGGCAACCCAATTTAATGGACCCATCAGGATATACTTAAGTTGTAGTACAACAATAAGGGACTAATATACTAATCTCATCCACAAAAATGAATACATCAATATCAGAATCATAATGCAATATCAAGTCTCAATAAACATAACTAGGGGAACAACCCGATAATGAGTCTGGTACAATAGTCAAGAAATAAGATATCAACAGCATATACTGAGTATGGATAAAGCATATACTCAGAAGATATCCTCGGTGATCACTCGTCTACTGGATCTAGTACTGTTCCAGTGCCTTCTCCTGTTCCTGCTCCTACTTCTGCTAATGCTCCTGTCCAGTATACCTCGGGATAGATCTCGTCTGCTAATCCTGGGGACATAATCCGGATCCAGGTCCTCAGGGGACATAACAAGGTACAAAATAACTCATGCCAAAATAGATGCAGTGCAGCAATAAATGAAAAATTGGGTAAACTATATAACCAGCTAAGTGATATGCAATATGAGAGCATTAATCATACTCAGGCTGAGACTACTATAGGCTCTGTGTCGGGGAAACCCATAGCAGTATTCTCTCGAAGGGCTAGAACTTGTTCAAAAGCTCTGTGTCAGAGACTAAGATACTTCCAGATAACAATATATATAATATAATCAGCCTTTGATATGGTATTACTCTCCCCACCCAATGTAATCACACGTCTCATGTCCACGACGTCTCATGTCCATGTCACGCAGGATCATGACCTCTAACCGATGCAATAAGTCATAACTATAGCTAAGCACATGCAATGTCTATGTCCCGAATCATGTAACCTATACATAATCACCATGAATATCTCAGGATAATTTTGTCTCATAAATAGAGTCAGGTGTCCTGATGCATGACGTACTTGATAATGCAAGCACGAGAATGTATAGGGTCGCGATATCCAAGACTAGGTGACGTTACACAACTCCGCGTACGGTGTTGGCACCCGAATATTATTCGGACGCAAAGCAATGTCACACGGTCCTAGGTTAAGCATGTACAATATATGAATAAATTAAGATAATAATATAAAGCAGGTACTGCAAGTTTTGGCAAGGTACACTTGCCTGGGGTTCTGACACCAACTGTAGCTCTGGTATCAGTGGGATTTACAGGTACTCCTCCGATTGTTGAAATAGACATCACCATCAGATTCAGAAAATATCAAATAGCTAGAAACGCCTGTCCTTGAGTCCAATTTGGACACAGGGGAAAAAATGATAGTTCTTGGTCAAAGCGGGGTCCACATGTGGCCCGCTTCACACCAAAAAATGTGTCAGAGACAATATTTTCCAAATTCATCAAACTTAGTGTCAACAAGTCCAGAACGATGATACGAACCCAACGGAACGTCCAAAACTGGATTTTGATGAGCCGATCACAAATTTGTCCGTCAAGTGGAGTCGTGGGGTCCACGATACGCGATTTTGTCAACGTTCTCAGATTCGAACCAAACTTGGGTCACAGGACCAGCGTATTGCTACGATTCCGATAGTATAAGTTTCGTTTCGATCCGATGTGTGTACACGAAGTTACAATGAGTTCCAGAACTGGGACGATACGGGGCGTTGTCGACGGATACGCGTTGATTTTGGTGTGCACGCACATCCAAATCAACTTCCGTGAAATCCCACACGTTTGTATTAATGGCGTGCACCTTTTGGTGAAGTTTGCACACGACCAAGTCGTCCCATTTGGCGGGGTGCACTCAGTTCTGGGAAAAAATAGGGCAACTATTTTCCTGATTTTGGATCGCAGTTCGCGATCGCCACAGGACGCGACACACCGAGTGGGTTGCATGTGTATCGAGAGGGTCACGCAGGGTTCGCGTCACAGCAAATGGAACGAGAAATGGGGCAGCGAGGAGAGAGAAATGGCTACCGGAACAGGGCTCCGCAGAAAGCTAAAACAAGCGTTTCGTGAGGCTTCGCGACACGGCGGCGGGGCTGCTAGGGTTAGGGTTCCGGCCACTACGCTATGCTGCTGGGTTGCCGGGGCTTCGCTGGAGGAGGAGGTGACTCTGGTGGCGGCCGGAGCTGCTCGTCTTTGTCATGGCGGTGTTGACCGTGGTTGCCGGAGTTGGAGGCGGCAAGGTTCTGCTGCTGCTGTTGCTGCCTGCGAGGTCGAGGCGGAGGCGCTCGAGGCTGCTCGCGGGGGAAGGCGGAGGGCGGCGAGGACGGCGCTGGGGGAGCTCGGCGGAGTGGGGGCTGGGTTCAAGGCTGAGGAGGATGGCGGTGGATGGGGGCTTCGACGGGGCTGCGCTCGGGGAGACGACGGGGTGAGGCGGTGGTGGTGAGGATGGCGCTGGAGAGGGGTTTAAATAGGAGGCGGTCTGGCGGCCGTTAGGGAGGTGGACCGGCTGGGGGAGGTGAAGCGGCTGGCGGCCGGTTGCTAGAGGAGGTGAAACGGAGCCATGACAGTTACGGGTTGGGGAGGTGGCGAGTCGGGGGAGATGAAACCGCCGTAGGGAAGGCGGAGAGCCACTACGGCGGGAGGCGGAGCCACTACGGCGGGAGGCGGAGCCACTACGGCGGGAGGCGGGAGGCGGAGCCCTAACCGGAGATCGGGGTTAGGGTTAGGGTTAAGGTTAACGGGTCAGGTTTCGGGTCGGGTCAACAGTTTAGGCCCGGATTTGACCCGCTAAGGTTTGGCCCTGGTTCAGCTAGACCGGGTCGGTCCGGTTCGGGTTGGTTTGGGTCAGAATTAAACTGGTTTTATTTTGGTTTAATAAATAATTAGTTTTTAGGTTTTTAAAAATATTTTCGGGGTCCAATAAATTCCAAAAAAATTACCCTATGTCTAATATTTTATTTTACACCCAAAAATATTATTTTTATAATATTTTAATATTTTTTAAAAATATTTAAATTTATTTAAATTCTAGATTACCTTGATTTTAATTAGTTAAAAATTACATTTTTTTTTGAAAATTATGGAAATTGATTTTTAAAATTTCTGAAAAATTAGGGTGTTTACAATCTACCCCCCTTAAGAGGATTGCATCCTCGTAATTAAAGAATAATCGGTCAAAAGAGATGACACGGTTGCAAGCATTGTTCGTAGCACATCACTATCAAGATTCATGATTCAGGAGATTCAAAGGATGAGGGTTTAAGCAAAACAGATAGGGAAATGAAAATATTATTTTCCTAAGCAATGGAAGTTATGCAATTTCCAGAGTAAAGGAAAGCAAGAAAACTACAGTTTAGATAAACTAGGTTATCACTTTATAAAACATACTAGGTTAAGGCTAAGGTCATGAACCAACAGGCACGAGCTAAATCAATACTAGAATAGATAGCTACGAATCACTTACGCGCATTAGCTACTCCACGAGTCTGCACGTTCTCCAAAGTCATCGTGAAAGCTTGTCCGCGTCCTCGCGGTGGTGCGATGTCATCTTGTTGGATTCTCGAGGCATGCTGATTTGCTTGACTACGTTGTTGAGCTGATTGACCTCCATCCACTAGTGTCGCTTCTTCTTCATGGGCAACCATAACTCCTTGTGGTGTTCCTGCAGGAATCTCGTCGCTTGCTGGTGGATCCATTACTATGCATCCAAAATAAACAATAAGAGGTGCACAGAGGAATCAAGGCAGGATGCAAGTCAAGAAATTTTAATTCGAATCTGATATAGAGATCAAGAACGATTCAATCAAATAGATGAGATCCTAAAACTTATCCTATTTTTATTGCAGGCTTGCTCGGTCCCTAAGTTAAAACCGAAGCAATTTAGTCGGAGACCTGCATGGGCCACCACAAAAACTATGTCACGCCCTAGTCCCAAAATATCGAGGGACTAGCCACGTGGCAATGGCTAGTAGCACACACCGATGGACAACCCAATTTAATGGACCCATCAGGATGTACTTAAGTTGTAGTACAACAATAAGGGACTAATATACTAATCTCATCCACAGAAATGAATACATCAATATTAGAATCATAATGCAATATCAAGTCTCAATAAACATAACCCTGGGAACAACCCGATAATGAGTCTGGTACAATAGTCCAGAAATAAGATATCAACAGCATATACTTATTTTTGATGATAAACGAAAGAAATGAAATTAGGTTTATACGAAACCCTTTCTTTGTTTACAAACAAGAAAAAAAGAGTACAATTAATCCTATAGGAGGATGTTAAGTACAATAAAAATAATTATGGAGAAAAATTGCTATAGGAGTCTGATCTGCGGTCGATCACTTTGTCCCTTGGACCACACGATGACGAAGAAGTGCTGTAGAAAAAGAAGAAGCCTCAAAGATTGCAGGAGGGATTGAACTCTCGTTGCCAAAGTTGTCAATCAACACTCTCTGTATGTACTCTCTCTCTCTGTGTGTGATTTCCCCGCACCTTTTTTCTCTCTTTTCCCTGTGACCGAAGGTTTCTATTTATAGAACTCAGTCATAGTAACTGTCCAGTTGGCGTAGAAGCCAAGCTGTGAAGAGAGTGGCACTCTTTACGAGGCGGTTATAATAATTGCTTCCCACGTCTGAATGATCTCCTTAATCCGCGTATGACGCGTGTCCCATTATACGATAACGCGTATAATCGCTCATCGAAGATCACGACATGCAAACCACGTTAGAAAACTGCTTCTTGCGTAAAGATGGTTGGCATAAAAGCCAAATAACTGTCTTATTAGCGTAAAAGCCAAATAGTTGTCCTTTTGGCAAAAAAGCCAAATAGCTGTCTTGTTGGCGTAAAAGCCAAATAGCTGTCTTGTTGGCGTAAAAGCCAAATAGCTGTCTTATTGGCGTAAAAGCTAAATAGCTGTCTTGGTGGCATAAAAGCCAACTTCTGCATAAAGCTTGATGCTGCATGAATAATAGATAACCAGCGTAAAACTAGTCAATTATCCTTCCTGACTGAGGTCTTGAGCATATTCTGGGCTAAATAGCCTTATCATGTACCTTTGCAAATATAGCCTGAGTTGACGTATTTCGAGGAGATAGCATACGACGTACTCCTATAGTTGCAAATAGTCTGGTTGGCGTAACATGCAAGGATGGTGATGTAAGCGCATTAGCCCTAATTTTAGCTCTCCTAGTCATTGAAAATAGAACAAAATCTTGTGCATTAAATGCAGAGATCTGCCCCCATCTCGTGCATTAACTGCAGAGATATGCCTCGAGTTCTGTACGAAGAACAGCTTTTGACGTGGCGTCTGATTTTGTCTCATCTTGAGCGTAAAGGCTCATTTTTGCCTGTGTAAAATAGGCAGCATATTTCTTGAGTTGCGTAAAAATGACTTCTATCAAGGATATGCCACTAAACAACAACCTGGGCCTCTGTGCAGAATCATTATTACAGCCGTCCTCTCGATTGTCGTGCAGTACTCTTTGTCAGGAGTCAGGTTCACTGTTTTGTCTGACAGGTTCATTCGAGGAATACGAAGAGTTCCTGTACAACTTTCTATGGCATTAAAAGTAGACACAGTTTACGCCGGAGTGTAGCAACCTTTTTACGCCAAAGCAGTCTGGAAGTGCTGCCTTACGCGGGTTATTTTGGAGCTCTGTTGTACGCTGGATAGCGTTGAAGCTCTATTGTACGCCTATAGCTCTGAAGTCATATTTTATGCCACACAGCGCTGGAGCTCTGTTTTACGCGAGCTTCATGCATATTGGGGGTTTTACGCGTATTAATTCCCCAGTATATTTTTTATGCTTCTACAAGACCCCCTTCAAAGTTTTCAAATTTCTCGTAATTTGAAATACTTTGAATGAAGCATGAAACGGTCAAATTTGACTCGTTCTGCGAGGCTAATTTCTCGACGAATTTGTTGGGATTTGGTATGTTCTCTTCTGCCTATATAAAGGCAAGCGAGTGAACCTGTCTTTCCATACTTCCTTCACCAAAAAAGATGGTTGTCGAGATCCATTGGGCTGACCTAAGGAAGAAGAAGATCATGCTCTTCTAGCATGTAAGGAGACGTAAAAAGAGGCATTTTTGAGCAAATATCCTCAGTAATGATGGATCATGGAAGGATATTATAGCTTCCTTTGCTCGAGATAATCAGCAATTTTGTATGGCAATTCGTCCAGGACGGAGGAAGGGTCTCATCGGACCACACAGCTTGATAGCTGTATTTTCTCCTATTATGAAGCTGGACGTAGGTAGGCAGTTTGGCCCTGTCTTCCAATATTGTGTTGGGTCTGAATCCCTAACATAATTCTAGGGCGTAGCTGCCTTGGCGTATGGAGGGTGGACTTGAATAAAATGGGCCCAGTTTTGTATCCTCCCGCCATTAATCATTTTCTTGTTCATTGGCTGCAGAAGCCGATGAAGTATCGTAGAAGAAGAAAAAGATCTCCACCAATATGAGAACCTGGCACAACAGATTCGCGGTGTGATCTTTAATGAGAAATCCTTTGTGTAAAAAAAGATTTCCATTATATGTAATCATGAAAATGAAAAATCTTTTGTAAACTGGATTTCCATCATATGTAATCATGATTAATAAATTTGTCTTCTTTTACACATTGCTGATTTGCCATATTTGCTGTGAGAAAGTCTGATAATGTGCAGCTTCGACACATCTGGGTAATTTTACGTAGACTCTGATAAACGCTTATCTGGTCACGTTCCGTCTTTTATGCGTAACGGAAGATGTGTAAAAAGCTCTTTAGCATTAAGTTGTCTTGAAGATCCAACTGTCATGCTATTTTTGGGTGAGGAGTCGCATAGAATTCAGAACTGTCATTTCTTTGATACGAAGAATTTCTATTCAGACCATCATCTTCAAGAATGGTTTCCCCAAAAATTCATAAAAATAGGACAAGAAATGTCCGCCGAACAGGCCATACTTGAACTCAGATGTAAAGGATTCTGAATGGCCCAAGAAGAAGAGTTATCTTCCATGCTGACGTCTGTGTGTTTCAGGCACTTGGAATATTTTGTAGCCAAAAAGGAGCATTTTTTGCGTAAACCCTTGTAATTGGCCTTCTGTAGCTTCTGAGCGTAAAAAGCTTCTTAGCGTAAAACCATAGATTTGTAGCTTCTGAGCGTAGATTTGTAGCTTTTGAGCGTAAAACCGTAGATTTGTAGCCTCTGAGCGTAAAACCGTAGATTTGTAGCCTCTGAGCGTAAAACCGTAGATTTGTAGCCTCTGAGCGTAAAAAGCTTTTGAGCATAAAACTGTAGATTTGTTCTGTGCATAAAATCTGGATCTGTTGCGCAGCATGACTGTCCGTCTTCTTTTTCAAATGATAGGCTGACGTGGTCTCAAATCATAACCGACTATTAAATATCAAATTTGGTTAGGGATTCGAAGAGTTATTCGAACTCTATAAATAGCTTAAGGTCTTGAGAGAGAAACCCTTCACCTGTCTTTGCAAAACACTTTGTCTCTTTGAGAACTCTTCGTCTTCGTCTCTTTTCTGAGAACTTTGAGCGACACCATAGCACCGAAACAGACTTCCACTGCTAAGGGAAAGAAAGTCACCTCTTCTTCATCTCGCTCCTCTACTCAAGCACGAGCAACCCCCATTAGGCTGAGCGAGCCCCGATCTGAATGAAGTACTCCTCCGACGAGCTGCGCTCCGGGCATTACAAGTAAAGACTTTGAGAGGAATAAAACCCTTCGCACACGTTGTACATATACACGCAAGGTCATCTTCTGTGCTAAGAGCCTCTTCGAGGAAGATGATGCACAGAGATATTTTATCAATACGCCCACATTCCTAATGTGTGAGCATAAAAACTCTATATTTTCGCAGTCTGGCGTAAAAGCTCAGACTGCCAAAATTTGGCATATACTACAAACCTTGAGTTTTACGCGTTGAATGTAAATTCCAGCGTAAAAACTCAAATTTTGGCAGTATGGTGTAAAGACTCAGACTGTTAGATTTTTGGCGTATACTGCCAACCTTGAGTTTTACGCATTGGAATAAAAATAGATTCCAGCGTAAGACTCAAGTTTTTGCAGTCTGGCGTAAAAGCTCATACTGTTAGGCTTAGGTGTATACTGCAAGAGTGTAGTGTCTAGCGTAAAACTGACTTATTTTCTTGCATTTTCCAGTGGACCTACATATCCCTCCTTTGGCTGAAGTGATGGGCTCTACTGCTGGGATATTGAATTCTAATTATCTGGAGGACTTGTCCCATGTGACATTTCCTATCTCTGGAACCGAGTATCCTCAAGAAAGGGGAACTCTGATCTCGTCCCAAGGAGAACGAATGCTGCTGAGTATGATCAGTGGGGAGCCCCTGACATTCATAGATGGGACTGAATATAAGAAACCAAGTTTCTTATTCGAGATGTTATCGACAAACAATCCCAGACTAAGCCCAAGAAGGAAGATTGGGAGTTTTCTGCTGAGGGCACGGTCATGTATCTGCCAAGGATGCCCAAAGATTATCCTATCTCGGTATTCTTCCATGCCATACATCCCAGGAAGATGGTATGGACTCTGACTCCATATCTTCATGGGCGGCCAGGGAAGATCTCATACAAGAAATTATTGAACCGAGGAGTCTTTGTGAGAAGTCCTTCAGGCCCTGTTATGCCTTTCAGGGGATTACTGCCGGGTAGCGTCCCGAGTGAAGACACTTCACTGATCCAGCCGGTTTAAATATTGACTTTCTGTAATAACTTTATGGGGTAGGAAGGAGTGTACCACAAGGTTAACCCTCGCACCAGTAGATGGCTTAGCCCCTGGAATCTTCGATGGGCCAGTTTAACTGCCTGGGCCCTGAAGCACTTTCAGACGGAGCTAGAAAGTATTGGCTTATTTGCGGCTGTGAGTGCCACCAGTATTGGGCTGCCTGTCAACCCCAATTTGTTCTTAGCTTTGATGGAGCGGTATAACTCGCTTACTGCAACTTTTGCCACTCCGCTAGGTGAGTTGGGATTAGCCCTTCATGAGATGGCAGAAATTTCAAAGCTGCCAATGAGAGATACTCCTTATGAAGAGTACGTTCCCACAAACAGGGAGTTGAGGGACACAAACCCTCGAGCAGTGGCGGTGTACCAAGAGCTGATGAGCTACTATCTCGCCTGCACCACCTTCTACAAAGAGCCCTCTAATTTGGCCTATATCAACAAATGGGTATCCTACCTCTTCTTCCCTCAGGCCAGAAATGCTAAGTCGGACAAAGTTGTAGATAGGCGAGATAAGCCCTTGAACCTCCTGAGCATGCTTAGTGCCAATACGGTCGATGAACTCATTGAAGACGCAGGGGCTTCAGATTATATTCTTGATGAGGAGATAAGGGGTTATCCTGCAGTCACTAAAGCCTTCAGTTATATGAGGCATTGTTGCAAGCCTCTGTCGAGGGAAGCTCAACTGGCTAGCTTCCTCTCTGTCTGGCTACGCCGATGGGTAGTGCCTGGTATCGCGTCTGCGGATCGCATCCATCATAATACCTTATGGCCCGCAGTACATTTGGTGTTTGGAGCAAGACTGGGCCTGCTTCCTGCTATGGTATGCAGAATACAAGCTAGCCTGAGGGCTATTACTGATGGGCTGCTAGCAGATGATATACAGCGTGAAGGATATCCCAGAGTGGAATTACCATTCCTATATCTGATGGGATGGTTAATCCTTCAAAATACCAGAGTGATGTCTCCCGGATCTGCCAGCGGTTCAGGAAATAACTTCTTGTTAAATTACAAGAATTTCCTTTAGAATGTGACTAGCGTCATAGATTATCGACGAGCATTAAATTTTGCCCATGGCTGGAAGCTCTTCTGTACCCTCCCCCCCCCCCCCGTACATATAAATCAACAAGGGATGAAACTTCAGGATGCAGGCCTAGGGAGGACTATTCTTTCTCCTGAAGCCTTTTATTGGTTGGTCTGCATTAGACCTTCCCACTTGCTGTGCAGAAGTGAGGACCACTGCTATTTGGAGCCTTATTTGCCAAGCAGGTTCGCCAGGTAATTTGGGTACGACCAGTTGCACGTGGGGAATCCTATCACCAGCTTCAAGTCCAAAGGTGGACTTATTGATAGAGCCAGAGGATGGCGGTATTTCATTACGGGCTGTACTGGTGAAAATTTTTGCTGTGCCCACAACTTCTGTCTCTACGGAGTTGCGCATCCTTCACTCGTACGTGCAGTTTTATGCGTCCATCAATACCTTCCATCGTGATTTTGATGTGTATGAAAGTTTCAGGATGCCCTCCCATCAGTCCACTAGAAGAGAGGAGATCCCATCCGTCTCCTTTGATGAAGGTGAAGACACTACCAGTGCAGACGATTTCTTCTCGATAATACCGAGAGGCGTAATAGCTCCGCCAACTGAACCTCTCGTTATCTCAAATAAGCGAAAGGCTTCTACTCTGAAAGAGCCTTCCCCCCGCAAGAAAAAGACTGTCAGAGGTCCTAAAAGGACTTCCACCAAGGGGGCCTCTAGGAGTGAACCTGTTGTTTCCCCTGTTGGGGATGATTCTTTGATTAGAGGTCCTTCGCCTTTTAGAGAGGGAACCTCCACAGTTTCGGCTAACAGTGCCGGAGATTATTTGCTCGCGATCACTGCCGCTACTACTGCTACTGGTAGTGCTTCGAGATCGCCTTCGAGACCGGGCATATTAAGAATCAATATACCTTTATCCAGACAAATAATGGGAATAATCGCTCCTTCGTTTGTAAGTATTTCTAGTGAGATTCCACCCGATGAACCTCGAGTGGATCTGAGTGACGACTGGGATGACTACCCTCAAACGTCAGTTGGTGCACCCTCTTCTTTAGGTATGACAGCTTGTTTAGTATCATTAAGAAATGATTTAGCTTTACAGGCTGCAGACGCAACATATATACCATCGGCCATGGATAAATGTTGTTTTTACGCTTCTTTCAGGAAAATTAACATCAAATTTGATATTAAGTTTCTCTTATCTTCTTTTCAGGCGAAGATGTCTCTGGGGAGGGCGGAGTTGACATAACTTTTGACTTTGTTGCGGATCTATCTAATGAAACGGCGGAGCCCGATGTCGAAGAAGCATGCTTTGAAGCTGCCGATCTTTCATCCGCAACATTCTCGGGTGTCATCCCGCCAGTGGTAGTTCAAATAACATCAGAGGAGGATGAACCCACCATCTCATTTGTGCCTCCTTCGTCGAGTATACCAGCAACTTCAACTGTTGTGGGTGTCTCTTCTTTTGTCGTGCCATCTGTTGAAGCAACGGCCGTGGCAACCTCCTCTGCAGTCATTCCAGAAAGGAGACTTACCGATATTGTGGCCACTCCCAGCATCCATTCGAGCTTTGCTATGCTAGTAGATCAATACACTAGCATATTCTACCTCACTTTGAAAGAATTGATATCGATGGTGCTGGAGAAGAACCTAGGCTTGATGCTCTGAAGATGTCCTCGAATCTCCCTATAGCGCAGATTAGAAATTTTAGTGACGCTGAAAGGGCTGATGCGCTAGAGCAAATAGTTAATGGTTTAGAACAACCCATTAATGAGTATTTGCAACTATCCTGAGGCAGCAACGATGATATGGTTCAGGTTGAGTATGACTCTTTAACTGCAGAACTTGCAGAGCAAATAGAATCTCTAAACAAATCCATCCAGGAACAGCAGCAAGAGATGGATAAAGAGCAGGCTGTCTTGGTGGAGGTTATTCCTCACTTAGCTCAGTACCAGGCTGAATGTGAGGGAAATGAAGCGAGGGTTCAAAAATTGGAAGCTGAACTCGCTCAGGCAAAGGAGAGGCTTCTCAAGACATCGGCAGTTCGTGATGCATTTGGGGGCCAAGTGAAGACAGCTCAGCAGAACTTGACACGTACGAGTGTCATCCATGCAAGTTTTGTTGATTCCTTCACCAAACTATCTTTCTTGAATGATGGCAAAGCAAGGCTGGAGTGGGCTCGTGCTAACATTTTGAACTCCAGGAATGAGAGGATGTCTGTTTTGGCACAACAGATTTACGATTTAACTGCTCCTCCCCAATGATGTACCATTTTTCTTTTTCTGTAATTTGCTATTCCTAAAGATAATAAAGATACTTCTTCTGACTTTGTGGATCCATCATTTTAGAATATAAATGATAGGCTAGGATGAAAGTGATATCAGAGGTAATATGAACATGATATACTTTCGGTAAGGTATTGCTGAATGTAAATCTATTCAGAGGTAATATGAACCTGATAGAATATAATCCAACTAAATTTGTATACTAAATACTATCAGAGGTAATATGAACATGATAGGTTTACAAATTAGTTAAGCATATCTATTCAACGGTCATATGAACCTGATAGAATATAATCCAACTAACCTTTGTACGTAGTGTTGTCAGAATAAAATCTTTATCATACTCCATTAAGCAAAGGAGATCAAGCATAGTACTTCTTCGGGAATTACAGTTGATAGGAGCCATTATCAAATCTTCATTAGGTTTGGCTAATCTGTAAGCGCCATTTGAGAATGTCTTTTCAATCACATAAGGGCCCTATATTTCTTTACGTTTTGTTGGTATGAACTTCGGATATTGTACTAGAGGTAATATAAACGTAGTACTATACCGTGTTTGTTGAGGATATTCTACTTGGAAATCTTTGGTGGATCTATCATTTGTTGCGCATGTTGAGTGCAAATAATAAGTTCGAAATAAGCCCTATCAGAGGTAATATGGACATGATAGATTTTGTGGCTAGTAAAGATATCCTGCGGGGGGATTTTTTTTTTGTAGACATATTACTTTTTGCGCACGTTAGTGCAAGTAATAGATTTGAGACAAGTCCTGACAAAGGTCAT
This sequence comes from Iris macrosiphon, assembly GCA_036927795.1. Taxonomy (NCBI): domain Eukaryota; kingdom Viridiplantae; phylum Streptophyta; class Magnoliopsida; order Asparagales; family Iridaceae; genus Iris; species Iris macrosiphon. The sequence goes on along the minus strand of JAYESA010000006.1, from coordinate 74,031,976 downwards.
ACGGACGTGGTAAAATATGACTCTGTGGGGATAGTGGAGAGACATGTTTCAGAGGTAATGTGAACATGACCTGAGTTTTTCTTTGTTGGGAAAAATATAGATAGTTCAGAGGTAATATGGACATGAATAATTTGTTTTCATTGAGGGCATCCCATAGGGGGTTTTTGGTGGACTTATTACTTCTTGTGCACGTGAGTGCAAGTAATAAGCTTAAGACAAGCCCTGCTAGAGGTAATATGGACGTGGCAGTTTTTGTGGACTTAACACCACTGGTGTACTTAGAGTTAAGTACGGGTGTTAAGTTGAGATGACAACCGATATCAGAGGTAATATGGACATGATAATCGATAGCCGAATCCGAGAGGTTTGCTCAGAGGTAACATGAACATGGCAAACTCAGCTTGAGAGAAATATTATGACAGTAGTTCAGAGGTAATATGGACGTGAACTAATGTCCGAAAAACTCATTAAGGGGTGATTCGTTGAGTCTGGTCTATCCAAACATGAAGATAGACCAAGAGATTGCTCCGCTGGGGAGATTGATGGGACGATAGCTCAGAGATAATATGAACATAGCTAGCGTCTAACGAGATTGGTTAGAATAGTCACTGCGGGAGTGTGCAAGTAGTCTTAAGGATTGCTTCATTGGGGAGATTTTGAGGATCCATCTTCAAGAATTAGTCACGAAGGAGAAAATATTGTACAAAGCCACTTGCTGGGGATAAAAAACCAAGAGTTAATTTGTTCATCTGGGTTGTGAAATTATTACCTATGGCATACCTTAAGTACAGGCAATAAGTTGAAATGACTAGTACCACCAGGGGTTATGCGAACGTGATAGTAGAAAGTCAAAGAGCAGAACTTCACTCATAGGTGGTATAGACATAAAAAAGTTCTGAAAATATCTTACTCAGAGGTAATGTGGACATGGAAAAGTTCTGAAAATATCTTACTCAGAGGTAATGTGGACGTGGTAAGATATGACTTTGTGGGGATAAAGAAAAATAGGACAGAGGTAATATGGAAGTGACCATTTTTGTGGTGATAGTTTTACTCTGTCGGAGAAAGTGGAGAGGTGTAGTTCAGAGGTAATATGGACGTGAACTGATCGATAGCAACAACCTGGGAGGTTTGCTCAGAGGTTACTTGGACATGGCAAACTCAGCTGGGGAAAAAATATTTGGACAACAGTTCAGAGGTGAACTTATGTCTAAAAAATTCACTGGGGAGTGATTTGCTGAGTAGGAATAGACCTGAAGGTTACTCCGCTGGGGAGAGTTTTAGGGACTCATTATCCGGCACTTCTTGAAGGAGCAAATTACAACGTTGGAATGAGATCAATTTTGTCGTAACCTCCATCTTGATTATAGATGTATAGTGACGACTTTGGCGTCGATCAACTCCTGGATTCTCCTTTTCAGTACATAGCATACCTTTGTGGGGTGATGAATGTACCGATGAAAGCGATAATATTTTGGGTCATCGACCTTGTCACTACCGTATTTTCTAGAAAAGGGTATTTTGGTCATTTTATAATTAATTAAATATTGTGCATGTTAAATATTTATTATATTATTTATTTATTATTAGCATGATAGATTTATTTTTGGACTTGTGTTAGTGGACCTAACTAGTTAGAATAGATCCATGGACCAACATGTATTAATTGTTAGAATTGAGCCCAACTAGAAAGCCCATTAATTAGGAGGATGATTAAATTAATTAAACCATTAGACTAGAAGCTTCCCTCCTTAATTAATTTCTTCATGAGAGGCCCTAAGGGGTATTTTAGAATTTACATAGTAGCTTGAGGGAGGGGACAAGTGAGGCCTATATAAAGGGGATGAAAACTTTCTCTCTCTTCATTTTTCATTCCAAATCTAGATCTAGAATTTCCCTCAACCAAATTCCACCAAATCTCTACCAAATTTCTACCCAATTTCTACCCAATTACTTCCCAAATCACCATTGGAGACTAAAGAGCAAGGATCTAGAAGGAGGAAGCAAGGATCTATAAAGAGGAGCAAGGATCTACAAGTTGGAAGCTAATTTTACCAATTTTGGAGGTTTCATTGGGAATCCATCTCCCAATAGGTATAATTCAGTTTTTTCCCTTAAAATAGCTTCTAAATCTGATATTTAATCATGAATAATCAATCCATATGTATGTACTACCCAGAGGATTTGGTTTTGTGTTCATAGAAGACCTATGGAGAAAGTTATGGTGCTTTTTGTGTCAATTTTGGGGGAATTCCGAAAATGACTTTTATTGTGTGTGTTAATTGATCCTATAGATCAATTTGGCATATGTTTATGTGTTTGGGGCTAGTGTCATATCCACAATTGGGTACGTGTAGGTCGTATCCCAATAATTTGGTGATACGTGTTGTTTTGGGGGTTTTCCCTCCGATACGGGACTTTGTACATGTCGTATTTTGACACGGACACATAGATCTACATTTGACACTTTGTTTTATTCATAAATATTATATGTGATTTGTTTGTGTCCTTCGGGGTGCAATTGGATGTGTGGTGGACTCGTGTCGCATGCGTATCCTAGATCTAGTGGGATACGGTGTGATACGCTCCAATTATTATGTATTTTAGATCTAATTAATTGTGCTTTAATTCTTGAATTATAATTGTTTATGTATCTATATATATTATATATGTATTATGTATATTTATTATAGTGTTTATTGTATCATAGATCTATGTATTATATATGTATTAATAGAATATATATTATGTAGCTTTCTTCTACATGCATTAATATATATGTTATAATATATGTTAGTGATGTAAATATATGTATATATTTTATATAATATATGTGTATGTTTAATTAAGTAATTAGATTATTTATATATGATTATTTATATATATATATGTATGCAGATATATATTTATAAGTGGTAGCATATGTATATATAATATAGTAGATATATTTATATGTGGTTATATATATAGTTATATTATATATTATTGTGTATTTATATTATTATATGATTATATATATGTATAAATATATGTATAGTTATATATACATATTACTATATGTGTGTGTGTATGTTACTGTGTGGTATTTTATACAATTTACTATGTATAAGTGTATGTATAGTTATATATAGTTTTATATGTTTATTGTATAAATATATATTATGGGTTATATATATGTATTTATATATATATTGTATATATAGAAACATATATTTTCAGCGACAACAGCGAGCCAGAAGTGTCGCAACAGCAGCAACAAATGCAAATAATAGCAGCTTTTCAGCGACAGCAGTCAGCGACAGTTGCAAAAAACTGTCGCTGAAACAACAGTGTATCAGCAGAGTATCAGAAGCTTCAGCGACAGTTTTTAGTGACAGTGCAGGAAACTGTCACAAAAACTGCAGTGTATCTATATACACAGCAGCTTTCTGTGACAGTGGACAGGGTATTTAGCGACAGTTTGGCAATTTTTAATATATTAGATATTAATATATATATAGATATATATGTATATATATATATGGTAATTAATATATATATAAATATGTTCCTAATTACTATTTGTATTATAGTATATTATATATGTATATATTTAGTTGTAGCATATAAATTTATTAGAATAATTAGTATACTTTAGTTATCAATTGTTATGAGTATTTTTTTTTATATTATATATTTGTAGGTATGTATGTATGTATATATGTATTAATAGTTAGTGTGTAGTTGGTAGTTAGTATTATTCTATTAGTACATACTAGAGTTATATTGGATTGATATATGTAATTATTGATGGGTAGTTAGTATATATATGAGATTTTGGCAATTACCTTGAGATATCAAGGTAAGTATCAAGATATACCAAGGTATGTGTAGTAGGTATTGGCATAAGTAATAGGATAGTTGTAAACTAATTATGGGTTGGTATTAAGGTGACTAAAATAAGGTATATAGAATTATATAAATATTAAATGCATAGTAGTTTATAATTATTGTTGGGTAGTTAGTATAAATAAGGTTTTGAATTTACCTTGAGATGCCAAGGTAAGTATCAAGGTAATGGAGGATAACAAGGTATTGGGTTTGGATATCAAGGTAGAGGTTTAGTAGTACGATACCAAGTTGGTTCAAAACCAAGGTATCCATTTAGCATTTGTAATTAGGATTTTATATATATAATATTGTTTGATATGTACATATGTGTTATATTTATTCCTTGTTTGCGTATTCTGAGATACGGTATCTTAGTATCCTAAGATTTAGTTTGTATGACCTAGATTCATAGTATGTGAGCCCAATATCTTTGAGTTAGACTCATGCAACATAGAAATAGGTAGTTGACCATAATTTGACTATAGTTGACCATAGTTGACTTAGAGTTGACCTAGTTTGACTTTTGACTTAGAAATGATTTTATGACCTAGAAAGTTGACTAGTTTAATTTATTTCTCTTCCCAAAAACTTGTATTAATGCAATATTTCATATATAGGTCTGTGACACCAGTTCAGACATTATTTTTATCATTTGCTCTGGACCACAGGCGAGTACATTCTCTGATAGTTTTTATTATTTGATTACCACCATAATTCAAGTATTTAGAAATGTTACTTATGATTCTTGACACGATGGTACACGGATTGGTATTGTTATTGGATCGTCATTCATGGGATGTTACCTTGATTATGGAGATAGTATCGGATACTGTCCTTCTTGGTATTGGATAACATTGAATATTGTAGATTAAATATTGGATACATTGGCTAGTGACGTGTCATGATTCGATCCATCATATCAGTCGGGGCAGGGGAAATACCAATTAAATATGTGATCAAGAAACTATCAGTTAGTAGTGTAATCATTGGCTACTAACTAACCATGCAATTCACGTATGGTTGAGTTAGCTCCTTAGTGTAATCATTGAATCTCCCATGCCGATCACATATTTACTTAGTATCTCAAATCACATAGTTATTGTAGATTCCATTATTCAGTTTATTTATTACCTTGTTCTATTCTGACATTATAGTTCATTCCTTTATTCTTGTACGCATTGATTATATTCTGTTGTTAGTATTGCCTATTCTCTCATTGTTCTTGATTATCAGTTATATCCTCATCGTAGATAGCATCTTCTATTCTACTGCTTTATAGTTTTTGTCAATTAATTGGAACTGCTATTGGGTTGTACTTCGCTCCATTCCTGACTGGAAAATATTTTTCAGAGGATCCGGGAGATTGGTGTCTGACATACTACGGACCTCAGCCTATAGATGGTGCAGACTTGGACCCACTAGTTCTGGAGTGACTGTTGAGAGATTTAGCCGGATTCACTAGTTAGCATAGTTAGTTCTCTTTAGCATTTTGGTACCGGATTTGTTTTTGGCATATATTTTTGTTTGGATATTATTTCTATTTGTTGTTGTTATATTTTTAACTGCTTAGTTATGTTAGACTTCTGTGATATCTTCTCGTGCCATAGAAATGTGATTGAGTATTGTGTTGAATTAAGTTGATTACTCTCTTCTTGGAGTTGAGATATTATTAGAGGTTTATGCTTTATAGTGAGATAATTAGATAGTATAGTTGACCAAGACAACGTTCTACTGCCGTTGCTGCGACGTAGGCTGGGTGTTGTTCCCGACTTGCATCCCTACACCGGGTGCGGGTCATGACACGTTTTTAGTGGTGGCCCATGCAGGTCAGGCTTCGCAAGTTATGCGATGTCGTGGTAGTGCGACGACTTAGTTGTACTACTGCGTGCCTGCGATAGGACATAGGATACTAGGATGAGAGAGGGATACTCAATCACAACTAGGAATTCTAATCTGAATTGAATCGTAACTTTTGATTCCTTCTGAGTACTTTTGTCCTTCCTTGATGATATCTTATCTTGTGTCGAATTGATCTCCTTTGTTTCGATCTGTCTTCAGGATGCCGCTGAAGACTGGATCCCATCGATCGGGAGCAGTTTCTGCGAGGTCTGCCACCTCTCAATCTTCCACTCAGGCAGTAGGGTTTGTACCTCCTAAGACATCAGTTCATGTAGGAGTCTCGGCTGCCTTCGGGGGTTCTCCTCCACCTGTTCCGAGGACTACTCCAGTTGCTTCGGAGGGACTTCCCCCACCTCCATTTTCAGGAGATACCGCGTCGATGGTTGTACTGTTTAGAGAGATGATGGAATTACAAAGGGCACAGATAGAAGCCCAGCACAGACAGTCAGATATGATGCGACAGAGTATGGAAAACGCCCATCAGGTAGCTATAGCAGCAGTTCAGAGAGAGGCTCCTCCACAGCCACAGGATACTCAGATCAAGCCAGACAACATTCAAAATTTCAAAAAGCTTGAGCCTCGAGTTTTCAAGGGTACAGAAGGTATAGTCTATGCTGACGATTGGCTTGAAGATATCGAGCGACTCATGAAGGTATCCCGTCTTGCGGAGGATCTGAAGGTTGAGGCGGTAGGACTTCAACTGTTCGACGTTGCCGCACTTGGTTCAGGAATGAGCCAATTCTTACTGATGCGAGGTAGTCTTGGGAGATATTCACGGATTTCTTTAAGAAGAAGTTCTTTGCTTGGACGGACAGATTGGAATTAGGAAGGCAATTTGAGAGTCTTACACAAGGAAGCATGTCCGTAGAGGAGTATGCCGCAGAGTTCGGGAGGCTGAGCCGATTTGCGGAGTACTTGGTGAGAGAGCCAGAAGTTCGGGCTATCCGTTTCCGCGAGGGTCTGAATTGGGAAGTGAAGATTCTCATTCCGTCTTTCTACGAGATATATTCTGAGATACTTTCGGAGGCACGCAAGGTCGAGCGGGAGTGGAACTTGAAGCCGAAGAGGGACCGTGATATGTTTGGGAGTGACAGTAGCACTGCGGGACCGACAAAGAGGCCGCGGTTTCAGCAATAGCAGTTTCCAGTATAATTTGGAGCCTATCAGCAGCAATATCAGATGCCAAAACTTATTGTTGCTCCAGTACAAGCTCTAGTACAACAGATACCACAACATCCTTAGAGACAGGTGCACCAAGCTCATCAATGCACCTATTGCAAGAAGACTGGGCATACTTGGCAGATGTGCCGAAAGAGACTTGGAGAATGCTTACATTATGGATCAACGGAGCATATGGTGAAGGATTATCTCTGGACACTTCAACGTACATGCCAGGATGCAGATCGAGGCCAGAGAGGTGGAGTTAGGCCACCTGTAGCACCACAGATTGCTCATCACCCGCAGAGGGAGCTACCTCGGCAGGACGGAGCATTTGCGATGATGGTCGAGGAGACCAATACTACAGGTATTGGGTTAGAGAGTCTGTTCTTTCTTTCTGTTCCTTTCATCTATTTTGATTGATTGATTCTTTAGTACCTTTTGGATGCTTGTGTTATATAGTTAGTGTAGCTATAGAATACCCTGACAGAGACAACAGTAATAAGACAGAAGACAGGTGGAGACCATGACCATGCATGTTATTCTTTGCATAGGACTGTTCTTAGTGAGATAAGACCTTATTAGACTATGATTGCTGGGGGTTTGACCTAGAAGGAGTACGATCACCTTTAAATTTTGAGGACAAAATTATTTTAAGGGGGATAGACTTGTCACTACCGTATTTTCTAGAAAAGGGTATTTTGGTCATTTTATAATTAATTAAATATTGTGCATGTTAAATATTTATTATATTATTTATTTATTATTAACATGATAGATTTATTTTTGGACTTGTGTTAGTGGACCTAACTAGTTAGAATAGATCCATGGACCAACATGTATTAATTGTTAGAATTGAGCCCAACTAGAAAGCCCATTAATTAGGAGGATGATTAAATTAATTAAACCATTAGACTAGAAGCTTTCCTCCTTAATTAATTTCTTCATGAGAGGCCCTAAGGGGTATTTTAGACTTTACATAGTAGCTTGAGGGAGGGGGCAAGTGAGGCCTATATAAAGGGGATAAAAACTTTCTCTCTCTTCATTTTTCATTCCAAATCTAGATCTAGAATTTCCCTCAACCAAATTCCACCAAATCTCTACCAAATTTTCACCCAATTACTTCCCAAATCACCATTGGAGACTAAAAGAGCAAGGATCTAGAAGGAGGAAGCAAGGATCTATAAAGAGGAGCAAGGATCTACAAGTTGGAAGCTAATTTCATAAATTTTGGAGGTTTCATTGGGAATCCATCTCCCAATAGGTATAATTCAGTTTTTTCCCTTAAAATAGCTTCTAAATCTGATATTTAATCATGAATAATCAACCCATATATATGTACTACCCATAGGATTTGGTTTTGTGTTCATAGAAGACCTATGGAAAAAGTTATGGTGCTTTTTGTGTCAATTTTGGGAGAATTCCGAAAATGACTTTTGTTGTGTGTGTCAATTGATCCTATAGATCAATTTGGCATATGTTTATGTGTTTGGGGCTAGTGTCATATCCACAATTGGGTACGTGTAGGTCGTATCCCAATAATTTGGTGATACGTGTTGTTTTGGGGGTTTTCCCTCCGACACGGGACTTTGTACATGTCGTATTTTGACACGGACACATAGATCTACATTTGACACTTTGTTTTGTTCATAAATATTATATGTGATTTATTTGTGTCCTTCGGGGTGCAATTGGATGTGTGGTGGACTCGTGTCGCATGCGTATCCTAGATCTAGTGGGATACGGTATGATACGCTCCAATTATTATGTGTTTATGTGTAGATCTAATTAATTGTGCTTTAATTCTTGAATTATAATTGTGTATGTATCTATATATATTATATATGTATTATGTATATTTATTATAGTGTTTATTGTATCATAGATCTATGTATTATATTTGTATTAATAGAATATATATTATGTAGCTTTCTTCTACATGCATTAATATATATGTTATAATATATGTTAGTGATGTAAATATATGTATATATTTTATATAATATATGTGTATGTTTAATTAAGTAATTAGATTATTTATATATGATTATTTATATATATATATGTATATAGATATATATTTATAAGTGGTAGCATATGTATATATAATATAGTAGATATATTTATATGTGGTTATATATATAGTTATATTATATATTATTGTGTATTTATATTATTATATGATTATATATATGTATACATATATATATAGTTATATATACATATTACTATATGTGTGTGTGTATGTTACTGAGTGGTATTTTATACAATTTACTATGTATAAGTGTATGTATAGTTATATATAGTTTTATATGTTTATTGTATAAATATATATTATGGGTTATATATATGTATTTAAATATATATTGTATAAATATATATATATGGTGGGTTATATATACGTATTTATATATATATTGTATATATAGATACATATATTTTCAGCGACAACAGCGAGCCAGAAGTGTCGCAACAGCAGCAACAAATACAAATAATAGCAGCATTTCAGCGATAGCAGTCAGCGACAGTTGCAAAAAACTGTCGCTGAAACAACAGTGTATCAGCAGAGTATCAGAAGCTTCAGCGACAGTTTTTAGTGACAGTGCAGGAAACTGTCACAAAAACTGCAGTGTATCTATATACACAGCAGCTTTCTGTGACAGTGGACAGGGTATTTAGCGACAATTTGGCAGTTTTTAATATATTAGATATTAATATATATATAGATATATATGTATATATATATATATATATGGTAATTAATATATATATATAAATATGTTCCTAATTGCTATTTGTATTATAGTATATTATATATGTATATATTTAGTTGTAGCATATAAATTTATTAGAATAATTAGTATACTTTAGTTATCAATTGTTATGAGTATTTTTTTTATATTATATATTTGAAGGTATGTATGTATGTATATATGTATTAATAGTTAGTGTGTAGTTGGTAGTTAGTATTATTCTATTAGTATATACTAGAGTTATATTGGATTGATATATGTAATTATTGATGGATAGTTTGTATATATATGAGATTTTGGCAATTACCTTGAGATATCAAGGTAAGTATCAAGATATACCAAGGTATGAGTAGTAGGTATTGGCATAAGTAATAGGATAGTTATAAACTAATTATGGGTTGGTATTAAGGTGACTAAAATAAGGTATATAGAATTATATAAATATTAAATGCATAGTAGTTTATAATTATTGTTGGGTAGTTAGTATAAATAAGGTTTTGAATTTACCTTGAGATGCCAAGGTAAGTATCAAGGTATTGGAGGATAACAAGGTATTGGGTTTGGATATCAAGATAGAGGTTTAGTAGTGCGATACCAAGTTGGTTCGAAACCAAGGTATCCATTTAGCATTTGTAATTAGGATTATATATATATAATATTGTTTGATATGTACATATGTATTATATTTATCCCTTGTTTGCGTATTCTGAGATACGGTATCTTAGTATCCTAAGATTTAGTTTGTATGGCCTAGATTCATAGTGTGTGAGCCCAATATCTTTGAGTTAGACTCATGCAACATAGAAATAGGTAGTTGACCATAATTTGACTATAGTTGACTATAGTTGACTTAGAGTTGACCTAGTTTGACTTTTGACTTAGAAATGACTTTATGACCTAGAAAGTTGACTAGTTTAATTTATTCCTCTTCCCAAAAACTTGTATTAATGCAATATTTCATATATAGGTCTGTGACACCAGTTCAAACATCATTTTTATCATTTGCTCTAGACCACAGGCGAGTACATTCTCTGATAGTTTCCATTATTTGATTACCACTATAATTCAAGTATTTAGAAATGTTACTTATGATTCTTGACACGATGGTACACGGATTGGTATTGTTATTGGATCGTCATTCATGGGATGTTACCTTGATTATGGAGATGGTATCGGATACTGTCCTTGTTGGTATTGGATAATATTGAATATTGTAGATTAAATATTGGATACATTGGCTAGTGACGTGTCATGATTCGATCCATCATATCAGTCAGGGCGGGGGAAATACCAATTAAATATGTGATCAAGAAACTATCAGTTAGTAGTGTAATCATTGGCTACTAACTAACCATGCAATTCACGTATGGTTGAGTTAGCTCCTTAGTGTAATCATTGAATCTCCCAGGCCGATCACATATTTACTTAGTATCTCAAATTACATAGTTATTATAGATTCCATTATTCAATTTATTTATTACCTTGTTCTATTCTGACATTATAGTTCATTCCTTTATTCTTGTACGCATTGATTATATTTTGTTGTTAGTATTGCCTATTCTCTCATTGTTCTTGATTATCAGTTATATCCTCATCGTAGATAGCATCTTCTATTCTACTGCTTTATAGTTTTTGTCAATTAATTGGAACTGCTATTGGGTTGTACTTCGCTCCATTCCTGACTGGAAAATATTTTTCAGAGGATCCGGAAGATTGGTGTCCGACATACTACGGACCTCAGCCTATATATGGTGCAGACTTGGACCCACTAGTTCTGGAGTGACTGTTGAGAGATTTAGCCGGATTCACTAGTTAGCATAGTTAGTTCTCTTTAGCATTTTGGTACCGGATTTATTTTCAGCATATATTTGTGTTTGGATATTATTTCTATTTGTTGTTGTTATATTTTTAACTGCTTAGTTATGTTAGACTTCTGTGATATCTTCTCGTGCCATAGAAATATGATTGAGTATTGTGTTGAATTAAGTTGATTACTCTCTTCTTGGAGTTGAGATATTATTAGAGGTTTATGCTTTATAGTGAGATAATTAGATAGTATAGTTGACCAAGACAGCGTTCTACCGCCGATGCTGCGACGTAGGCTGGGTGTTGTTCCCGACTTGCATCCCTACACTGGGTGCGGGTCGTGACAGACCTTGCCAGCCCTCTCAGGATATCTGATGTTGGGTAGCCGAAGCTTATTTTCCTTCATCAATATATTGAAGATTTCAATGATGTCATCATCATTGAAGGAGAAAGTCCCCTTTGGCTTTCGAACTCCTGATACCTGAGTCGTACGGTCCTCAGGGAAGATGGTCCTAGCTGCATCATCTTCAGACTTAGAGGGAATTCTACCTCCAGCTGTGGATGTTGCTCTGTTTTGTCGAAGGAGAATACCACCAGACATGTCATGGCGTTTGTCCACAGAAGTTGATTTAGAAGGACCTGCCTCTGGTATTACAGCATCTGACTGTGGAGGTTTGGAGTTTGCAGGGGATGTGGTATACCCCAACCCAAAATGAGTTCGTTGACAGTAAGGATCACCATGCAACAGTATTCGTCGGCCTTTTCCATAATTGAGGCCTTGCTTCAACTTCAAATCATAACCCATATTTTGCATAATCTTCAAAGCCTGTGGGCTATATCTGTGGATTTACATTTTCCCAGCATCAGACTTATGAGAATCTTTTTGTACAATTGGTTGATTCTTCATTCGACCGAAGACTATTGGACGCTGATCGTTGCGAGTAGGTGGAACTATAAAGATGGATTCTTCATGTGGCCCATATGTCATGATGACATTAGATGTTGACGCATCTTCCCACATGATCTCCCCACGCTTGGTAGTTAGGGGCAGTAAATCTTGATTTTGACCCCTTTCTTTGTATTTCTGGATCAAGAAATTACGCAAATCCTTGAGATTAAAAGAAGCAGAAGAAGGCTTATTATGCCTTTTTACATCAATAGGGGTGTGGAGATTGGGAACCATGATCCTATCTCTGCCATAAGTATACAGCAGTTCGCCCATGTGAGTAGCATACAATCCATCATCCGTCTGAGGAGCATATTTTCCTGCAAAGCTGGTCTTATTTACGCGGATAGACTTATCCTGACGTAATTTACAATGTTGCCACGATTCGCATAAAATAGGGAAAGTCCTCAAACGGCCTCCGACGTCACGCGTAATCTGAAGAGTGGGCAACTTCTTCCCTTGGGGGCGTACAAGCCGAATGGTTGGGAAATCTGCCACTCGTTTTCCCTTGATGTGATCCAAGGGTCCATCTGTCTTATCACAGAAGGAAGATGTATTTTTACGCATAGGGCGCGTTTGAAATTTTCGAATTGGCGCTGAGGCCTTGTCAGAAATTTTGTCTGTCGCGTCACAGATGGGAGAAGGATTTTTACACGCAGGGCGCGTTTGAAGTTTCTGAATTGGAGCTGAGGCCTTGTTAGAAATTCTGTCTGCCACGTCACAGATGGGAGACGGATTTTTACGCGCAGGGCGCGTTTGAAGTTTCTGAATTGGCGCTGAGGCCTTGTCAGAAATTTTGTCTGCAACGTCACAAACGGGAGACGAATTTTTACGCGCAGGGCGCATTTAAAGTTTCTGAATTGGCGCTGAGGCCTTGTCAGAAATTATGTCTGTCGCGTCACAGACGGGAGACAGATTTTTACTCACAAGGCGTACAGGTCGTGATGTCACAACCTTGTTGGTCGGAGAAAGAGGGCCCGCAGGAAGAGTAGAGGATGTCCGGGGCAAGCATACTTTATGCAGTTTTCTGTTGTCCTGGACAGAGAGGGAATGAGAGCTACCCCTACGCGAAGCATGTCTTCATAAGCAGATTGGTCGAATTGGACGACCAACATCTTCTTCGTCGATCTGAAGGATACAACATCGTGTTGAGCAATGGCTTTCTCGTCAGATGAGAAAGTAGTCCCCAGCAGAGTCGCCATCTTGTGTTTGATGATAAACGAAAGAAATAAAATTAGCTTGATACGAAACCCTTTCTTTGTTTACAAACAAGAAAAAAAGAGTACAATTAATCCTATACGAGGATGTTAAGTACAATAAAAATGATTCTGGAGAAAAATTGCTATAGGATTCTAATCTGCAGTCGATCACTTTGTCCCTTGGACTACACGATGATGAAGAAGTGCTGTAGTGAAAGAAGAAGCCTCAAAGATTGCAGGAGGGATTGAACTCTCGTTGCCAAAGTTGTCAATCAACACTCTCTGTATGTAATCTCTCTCTCTGATTTCCCTGCACCTTTTTTTCTCTCTTTTCCCTGTGACCGAAGGTCTCTATTTATAGAGCTCAGTCACAGTAACTGTCCAGTCAGCGTAGAAGCCAAGCTATGAAGAGGGTGGAACTCTTTATACGGCGGTTATAATAACTGCTACACACGTCAGAATGATCTCCTTAATCCGCGTATGGCGCGTGTCCCATTATGCGGTAACGCGTATAATCACTCATCGAAGATCACGGCATGCAAGCCACATAGATAACTGCTCCTTGCGTAAAGATGGTTGGCATAAAAGCCAAATAACTATCTTATTGGCGTAAAAGCCAAATAGTTGTCCTGTTGGCGTAAAAGCGAAATAGCTGTCTTGTTGGCATAAAAGCCAAATAGCTGTCTTGTTGGCGTAAAAGCCAAATAGCTGTCTTGTTGGCATAAAAGCCAAATAGCTGTCTTGTTGGCGTAAAAGCCAACATCTGCGTAAAGCTTGATGATACATGAATAATAGATAACCAGCGTAAAACTAGCCAATTATCCTTTCTGACTAAGATCTTGAGCGTATTCTGGGCTAAATAGCCTTATCACGTACCTTTGTAAGTATAGCTTGAGTTGGCGTATTTCGAGGAGATAGCATACGACGTACTCCTATAGTTAAAAATAGCCTGGTTGGCGTAACATACAAGGATGGTGATGTGAGCGTATTAGTCCTAATCTTAGCTCTCCTAGTCATTGAAAATAGAACAAAATCTCGTGCATTAAATGCAGATATCTGCCCCCATCTCGCGCATTAACTACAGATATATGCCTCAAGTTCTGTACGAAGAACAGCTTTTGACGTGGCATCTGATTTCGTCTCATTATGAGCGTAAAGGCTTATTTCTGCCTGTGTAAAATAGGCAGCATATTCCTTGAGTGCGTAAAAATGACTTGTATCAAGGATATATCACTAAACGATAGCATGGGCCTCTATGCAGAATCATCATTACAGCCGTCCTCTCGATCGTCGTGTAGTACTCTTTGTCAGGAGTCAGGTTCACTATTTTTTCTGACAGGTTCATTCGAGGAATACGAAGAGTTCCTCGTACAACTTCCCACTGCATTAAAAGTAGACATAGTTTACGCCGGAGTGTAGCAACATTTTTATGCCAAAGTAGTCTGGAAGTGCTACCTTACGCGGGTTGTTTTGGAGCTCTGTTCTACGCAGGATAGCGTTGAAGCTCTGTTGTACGCCTATAGCTCTGAAGTCATATTTTATGCCACACAATGCTGGAGCTCTGTTTTACGCGAGCTTCATGTATATTGGGGGTTTTACGCGTATTAATTCCCCAGCGTGTTTTTCATGCTTCTACAATACTAAGTATGGATAAAGCATATACTCAGAAGATATCCTCGGTGATCACTCGTCTACTGGATCTAGTATTGCTCCAGTGCCTTCTCATATTCCTGCTTCTGCTCCTGCTAATGCTCCTGTCCCGTATACCTCGGGATAGATCTCGTCTGCTAATCCTGGGGACATAATCCGGATTCAGGTCCTCAGTGGACATAGCAAGGTACAAAATAACTTATGCCAAAATAAATGCAGTAAAGCTATAAATTAAATAATAGGGTAAACTATATAACCAGCTAAGTGATATGCAATATGAGAGCATTAATCATACTCAGGCTGAGACTACTATAGGCTCTGTGTCGGGGAAACCCATAGCAGTATTCTCTCGAAGGGCCAGAACTTGTGCCAAAGCTCTGTGTCAGATACTAAGACACCTCCAGATAATAATATATTTAATATAATCAGCCTTTAATATGGTAATACTCTCTCCACCCAATATAATCACATATCTCATGTCCACGATGTCTCATGTCCATGTCACGCAGGATCATGACCTCTAACTGATGCAATAAGTCATAACTATAGCTAAGCACATGCAATGTCTATGTCCTGAATCATGTAACCTATACAGAATCACCATGAATATCTCAAGAAAATTCTATCTCATGATAGTGTCAGGTGTCCTGAGGCATGATGTACTTGATAATGCAAGCACGAGAATGTATAGGGTCGCGATATCCAAGACTAGGTGACGTTACACAACTCCGTTACAGTGTTGGCACCCGAATATTATTCGGACACTAAACAATATCACACGGTCCTAGGTTAAGCATGTACAATATATGAATAAATCAAGATAACAATATGAAGCAGGTACTGCAAGTTTTGGTAAGGTACACTTGCCTAGGGTTCTGACACCAACTGTAGCTCTGGTATCAGTGGGATTTGTAAATACTCCTCCGGTTGCTGAAATAGACATCATCATCAGATTCAGAAAATATCAAATAGCCAGAAATGCCTGTCCTTGAGTCTAATTTAGTCACAGGGGCAAAAATGACAGTTCTTGGTCAAAGTGGGGTCCACATGTGGCCCGCTTCACACCGAAAAATGTGTCATAGACAATGTTCTCCAAATTCGTCAAACATAGTGTCAACAAGTCCAGAACGATGATACGAACCCAACGAAACGACCAAAACTGGATTTTGATGAGCCGATCACAAAATCGTCCGTCAAGTGGAGCCGTGGGGTCCACGATACGAGATTTTGTCAACTTTCTCATAATCGAACCAAACTTGGGTCACAGGACCAGCGTATTCCTACGAGTCTGATGGTGCAAGTTTCGTTTCGATCCGACATGTGTACACGAGTTACAACAAGTTCCAGAATAGGGCCGATACGGGGCGTTGTCGACGGATAAGCGTTGATTTCGGTGTGCACGAACATCCAAATCAACTTCTGCGAAATCTCACACGTCTGTATTAACGGCGCGCACCTTTCGGTAAAGTCCACACACGACCAAGTCGTCCCGTTTGGCGGGGCGCACTCAGTTTCGGGGAAAAATTAGGCAAATATTTTCCTGATTTTGGATCGCAGTTCGCGAACGCCACAGGACGCGACACACCGAGCGGGTTGCACGGGTATCGAGAGCATTACGCAGGGTTCGTGTCACAGCAGACGGAATGAGAAACGGGGCAGCAAGAAAAGAGAAACGGCTACCTGAACAGGGCTCCGCAGAAAGCTGAAATAAATGTTTCGCGAGGCTTCACGACACGGAGGCAGGGCTGCTAGGTTTAGGGTTTCGGCCACTGTGCTGTGTTGCTGGGTCGTCGGGGCTTTGCCGGAGGAGGAGGTGGCTTTGATGGCAGCGTCGACCGTGGCTGCCGAAGCTGGAGGCGGCGAGGTTCTGTTGTTGCTGCTGCTGCCGGCGAGATCGAGACGGAGGCGCTCGTGGCTGCTCGTAGGGGAAGGCGGAGGACGGCGAGGACGGCGCTGGGGGAGCTCGGCGGAGCGGGGGCTGGGTTCAAGGCTGAGGAGGATGGCGGTGGATGGGGGCTTCGATGGGGTGAGGCGGTGGTGGTGAGGACGGCGCTGGAGAGGGATTTAAATAGGAGGCGGTCCGGCGGCCATTAGGGAGATGGACCGGCTGGGGGAGGCGAAGCGACGGGCGGCCGGTTGCTATATGAGGCAAAACGGCGTCGGGATAGTTGCGGGCTGGGGAGGTGGCGAGTCGAGGGAGATGAAACCTTCGCGGGGAAGGCGGAGAGCCACGGCGGCGGGAGGCGGAGCGTCGGGTCGGGGGAGATCGGGGTTAAGGTTAGGGTTAACGGGTCGGGTTTCGGGTCGGGTCAACGGTTTAGGCCCGGATCTGACCCGCTAAGGTTTGGCCACGGTTCAGCTAGACTGGGTCAGTCTGGTTCGGGTTCGTTTGGATCAGAATTAAATCGGATTTATTTTGGTTTAATAAATAATTAGTTTTTAGGTCTTTAAAAATGTTTCCAGGGTCCAATAAATTCCAGAAAAATTACCCTATGTCTAATATTTTATTTTGCACCCAAAAATATTATTTTCATAATATTTTAATATTTATTAAAAACATTTAAATTTATTTAAATTATAAATTACCTTGATTTTAATTACTTAAAAATTTCAAAATTTTTTTGAAAATTATAGAAATTGATTTTTAAAATTCTTGAAAAATCAGGGGGTTTATAGTTCTATACGAAATGATAAAAAGTAGGATTATTCCCTTATCTATGTTGGTTCAAATTTTTTATTAGCATGCAAGATATTATCGCCTAGAGACTAGCATGTATCGTCTATATTTTTATGTGTGAAGGCAAGGCAGATACGAGTTCCCCGAAGCAAACTACCTGAACAAGGGTTCGCCTCGACCGAGTGGGAGTCCGAGCAAACAGGTGAAAATGTTAATTCAGAACATCGTTTTGCCAAATGATTTATCTTGATGAGTTGAGCGGAGCGGGTTGTTATACGCCCAATCCGCTATCTGCGCATATTAGCATAACGGCACAGCCGCAATTGCTCATGTGTGCATAGACCCAGCAGTGCAGCGACTTAAGCACATATATGTGCAGTAGTGCAGCAGCGCATATGTGTAGTCGCGCATATGCGCATAGTCATGCATAGCCCGCCCATAGACCGCTTAGTGCCCGTGTATGAACCCGCACTAGCAACTGCACATACAAATCGCACAAAAACTCATGCATAAATCGAGGATGCGATCATAACATATGTGCAAAAGTGCCATGAGACAACATTGACGTACTAAGTGTGCCATCAAAGCGCCACCTTACGCCCTTGAGCCCGAATCCGAGTCGCTAAGCCCCTTTAGGGCTTAGCTCCTAAGAACAATTTTCGAAGGGTGACAAAAAGCATAAATGATTTCTAGAGTAGTTTAGGCTTAATCCTACTAGAAAAATATCCCATATTGCACCCACTTGGGCCACCACCCCATGTTCATACCTCAACACCAAGCATGGTATTATATTGAGATACCCACTTGGAGTATTTTCTATTGTAGGACTATCTTTCTTGTCTTAAGAGAGAAAAATCTCTCATAAGCAAAGGAATAACTCCAACAATCACCCACATATCTCAATATATGGGTTGAGCGTTCCCCACAGTGACTGTCCATTATACATTAAGATAGATGTTGCTTACGACTTGAATCTTCCCGCATGGGTCAAACAATAGTATGATACATGAATAGAATAAATCTTAAATTCTGCACCATAGGTATAATTCTTTCCACTCACATAATGACATCGGTTGTACCTCTGGTCGCACAATAAAGGCCCTGTGCTGACTTGGTCTCGGTGTATGTATCTTTGGTTTATCCCAGTTTACCCTCAAGAGATGGCCTCTCTCTCTCTCTTCTCTCTCTCTCTCTCTCTCTCTCTCTCTCTCTCTCTCTCTCTTTTCATACACTTAGATAGTTTAAAATTTTCTACCACTCTTTTCATACACTTAGAGAGTTTAAAATTTTCTACCATGATGCCTTATGTTTTCTTGCGGAGCTACGCCGCTATGACATGGCCCGAAGCCGAGGTCCGCAACCTCTTCGGGGTATTATACCACAGTAGTATGAGGTCACAAGCCTCCTTGTAGTGTTGTACTACTCAACATGAAGTCTTGCGCTTCTTTAAGGTGCTACACCACTACGACATAGCCCAAAGCCGAGATCTGCAACCTTTTGGTGATGTCACTTTACTGTAGCATGTGGTCTTTGACATCTTTGTAATACTGTCATGTAACCACCACTTTCTACTATTAGAGGTATTTTTGTTAATTTATATTTTTATGCTAATCATATAGTTATATTAAATTAGTTGTTGGTTTAGAAATTATTTTTTATTTCTCAAGGATAGAATATTTCCTTTTTAGTTGGCTAGATGTCATCCGTAACTAATTAGATTCGCTCTATGACAAAAAGATTCTATTCATACTAGATCTAGATTTTAATTATAGTAGAATGGTAAACTTGTATATATCACCAACTCTACCATCACCAAAAGTGGCCAACTCTCTCCATTTCATTTTATTTCCTTCTCCAAACCCCTCATTCTTCCTCAAGTCTTTTTCTTTCCCAAGCCACTCCATTACTAAACCTAATTTTTCCCACCAACCACTCAAATCAACCCAAATTCATCCGTATTTCCTTTCTAATGGAGAGCTAGAGTCTTGGAGCACAAGAGGAGCTTCGAGAGAAGCCCAAGCTAGGAGGATAGTGTCCAACATTTTTTCATTGTGTATAATTTCATGGATATTCATTAGGACACAACTCCAATAGGTAAATTTTCTTTTCCTACTAATTTCTATGTTAGAAACCTAAATTGAACCAATAAGAACCCTCCCATAGGTGGCAATGACTTTCTAATAGTAGAGCTAGGTGGCAGAGGCCTTAAATTTATTAGATCTAGGCTTTTGTATGGTAAATTATGTTTTCTATGGTCAATTTGGTAAATTACGAATTTGTGGCCACCAAGTGTCCAAATTGAGTTGTGGTTGTGTTCTTTTGTCCAAAATTGGATACCTTGGTTCGTATCATAATACTTCATGATACATGTGGTTAAAATTGGTAATTTATGTAATTGTGTTTATATTTGTCAATTAGGTGTATACATTTATTCTTTTGTTCAAAACAGTCCAAATTCATCATAGTATTCAGCCTTATTTTTAGCAGCCACGACAACTTAGAAATAACATAACTCCTAAATAAAGAGTCTGATTAATTATCCATTTTTTAAACAAAACCGCATCAATTTTAGCTTTCCAAAAAATATAAAATAATAAACCAAATTCGATCTGAAACTTTCTATAAAATTATTTGAGCATCAGGTGTCCAAAAAATGAACGTGTTTTGGTATTTTCGCGTTTTGGGAGCTTCCGGACAAGAAAATTTGATCCGTTTGAAGTTTCGGAAAGCTGATACGAAGGGCTACGACATACTTTAACCTTAGAATTTATTGAATAGGTCTAATAGGTGCAGTATTAGTTATAAGTAGGGAACTGACTATACAACATAGATTTTTACAAGTATTCACAAAAATATGGATATTACCATAGTTATATCACCACTAGACTAAAGATATAATGTAGATATAGATTAGTATAAAACCCAAGTGATATGATATTCATTGGTTCATGCACATATTAATATAGATAATTGTAACTACCACATTTCTAAATTATGGGTAAATTTGTTATTTTGTATTATTCTAAAAAAATTGATTATAATTTATTCAATATAGTACATGTTATGTATGTATTGGTGACTAATATAATAATTGGTTGGTGGATTGGACTATTATTTAGACTTGACACTAGTTGACCCAAATTAGAATGTCATGACACATTGAACCGAATCCAGGACTATCTTGGGAGGGTTTCAAGGACCTTTTCATGAAAAAGTTCTTCCCTCCCACAGTTAGGATTGATTTGGAGAGGCGGTTCCAGAATTTGCAGCAGGGGAGCCAAACTATTAAGGAGTACGCCGTAGAGTTTGGCAGGCTGAGCCACTACATGGGATAGATGGTGCAGGACCCTGAGATTAGAGCTCGACATTTTTGAGAAGGTCAGAGCTGGGAGGTGAGGGTCCATATTTCTTCCATTTATGAGACCTACGCAGCGATTCTTGATGAGGCACATAAAATTTAGAGGGACATGAGTTTGAGGCCCAAGAGGGATTGTGAGGTTTTTGATGGTACTAGTAGCAGTGCGGGACCGACCAAGCATCCTTAGTTCCAACAGAGGGTGTTCTAGACTCAGTTGCAGTTTCAGGCACGCACTCGAGCTCCAGTTCAGTAGGTATAGCAGCAGTCTCAAAGATAGGTTTAGCAGGTTCCTCAATGTACCTATTGCAAAAAAACTGGGCACAATTGGGAGGACTGCAGGATAAGGCTCGGAGCATGTTTGTATTGTGGATCGATTGAGCATCAGGTAAGGGATTGTATCCTTGCCCCTTATCTTTCAGTTCATGGTGTATCTCTAAATTAGAGAGGTAGAGTTAGACCACATGTGGCACTGCAGATTGCCTAATAACCGCAGAGGGAGACACCCTAACAGGACGGGGCTTTTGCGATGATGGTCGAGTTGGCCGATGCTACAGGTGATGGGTTAGCAGGTTCTATTCTGTTCTTTCTTTCTTTCTATCCCTTTCCATCTATTGATTGCTTGATTCCTTATTGCCCTATTGATTGCTTTAGTAATTTTGTGCTATAATATAGTTAGTAGTAAACCCCTGATAGAGACTACAATATCATGACAGATAGAGACCATAACATGTATGTTGATAATAATTACTGATTTCTTATTTCAATAATTTGTATGCTTGCATGAATTTAGATAGATTGGGATATTTTGACCTAAAGAGGGGTACAACCATATTTAAATTTTGAGGACAAATTTTTTCCAAGGGGATAGAATTGTAACCACCAGTTTTTACCTTAGGGATATTTTGGTAATTTTAACTTGGATTGCTAATTATATATTATATATTATATTATATGAGTGATTAGTCTAAAAAATTTGTTAGTGATTAGTTAGCATGCTAGTTAGTTAGAATTTATTTGATGTTAGTTGGTATTGGTTGGAATGTTAGTTTACCTAATTTATTTGTTAGTTGTCAGTATTTGATTAGTGTTAATTAATGACCATAGATTAGTTTAACTAAGTTGGTTAGTATTATAGAAAGAATATTCCATTTAAGTTGTAGAGATTATCTTCATAACAAATTAGATGCCTTCCTAAACAAACTAGATTCCTTCATGATAATTCTAGACGCCATTAGACGAGGAGAAGGGCAAATTAGACCAACAAAAATTCCTTCAACTACCTACATATGGCCGTCCCACTCTTCCCTCTCTCTCCATTTTATTTTCCCTCCACGTTTATTCCTTCTTCTCTAGTCTTCTTCTTCCTCAAGAAACTCCAAAGCCACCGTTAATTTTTACTGTATTCCACTTCTAACTACTCAAATTCTTTCTCTATGGAGGCCTAGAAGATTGGGAGCACAAGTAGGAGCTGAGGAGCTTGGAGAATAGTCTAGCTAGAAGGATCGTGTCCATTCACCTTTCTTATGTCAATTGGTGTGTCTCATTGGGATTCCAACTCCCAATATATAATTTCTTCATTTTCCTTCAATTTTCGTGGTAGTAATCCAATTTGGACCTCTAAGAAACCACATATGGTCATGACCAACCCAATAGGGGAAGAATTAGGTGGTATTGTAACTGCCACTTTCCACCATAGGGGTATTTTAGAAATTTTGTATGTTTTTAAATTTTTTATATATTATTTTATATTAGTAATTACCTAGAATTATATTAGTGTTAGTTAGTGGCTAGCCAAATTATAATTTTCAAGTATTAGCTAGTGATAATTATTGTTAGTCATGACTTTTGTAATTAGAAATAACTAAGTTTAGTTGTCATGAAGAGAATATTCATCTTAGTTGTAGAGATTTCTTCCTTTAGTTAATTAGATTTCATTCATGACAAATGGAGAGGGGCAAACTTGATATTTTGGTATGACCAAACCTTACTATAAGAGATAAGTTTAATTTAGGGCTCATCCATTCATTTTATTTTACTCATTAGCTTCATTTTTTCCAAAGCTTCTTCCTTCCCAAGCAAACCCAATTTCCTACTAATTTTACTCAATCCTCTTCCAATTGCACTCATTCTCACAAGCATGAAGGTCTAGAGCATTGGAGATCCATAGGAGATAAGCTTGCTAGAAGATTTTGGCCGATATCATATACTTATAATATATACTCTATAATATTACTATATTACAATACCTCAACTAAAGCAATACCTATTAGCACTTGGTATCAATAAGACACCAACACCCACTAACCTTAGATTGGTACATGGTATCATGGTACAACAATCTCAAACCACTATCACTTAGTATCTAACTAACTCACATAAACACTCAACACTCTAGAACTACCCACTCTATATCCACACTTACTAATGCCTCACTATGTCTTAACATATAACCCTTTCCAATATTAATATCATTTACCTTAATATTTACCCATAACCTCACTTCACTGATACATCCTAGATACTAGGAGCTCACCCTGGAAATACATCCTTATACACACTAGGACACCCCTCCCTTTACACCTAACATCTGACTCTTACTCATTCAAGGACTTATTACATTTCAACTACTATTGTCATGCCCAAATAGACTTAATTCTGCACATACCCACCACCAGGGTACAACACAGTTGTTGTTGCAACTTGGATCACTTTTACCGCTGCTTATGTTACAAGCTTGCTGCCCAGTGCACATAACTACCTAATATGCAGAGTGCAGTTCAGACAACTAGAAAATGAGGAGATATAATTTTTTTAATTCGTCATAACTACTAGAAAATGAGGCTGAATTTATGACAAATTTTGACAATTTTTGGACGAAAAAGAGAGAAGTTTGTGGAAGAAAAATATGAAAGAAGAGTTTATTCCATAAGTCTAATAGATATTTATAATAGTGGAGACCACTTAATTGAATACGACTATGATTGGCTAATTTGGATATGATTAGGATGAGTTTAAATAAGGATAGGATATGCATGAAGTTGCTTTTCTAGTAGGCTCGGGATTTGAATTAATTTAAAATAGAGTTTGAGTTCATCTCAATAATTTATAATCTTAAATAGAATTAAAGATAATACAAATAATTTATATATAATCTTATTAATATCTATTAACACTAAATTAGCATCTATCTAATATTAAGATTATATATATCCAAATAAATCCTAAATAATTTCAAAAATCTAAATAAATTTCTTAAAATTCTAAATAAATTACAGAAAAATATAATTAAATATTTTAACCTAAAATAAATATTTGGTAGGAATAATATGCAAGTATGGTCTCATAGTAAATCATGGAAGTCCTAAAAATTTACGTTCCTGTTTTAATTACCTAAATATTCTAGAAAAATCTCCAAAAATCTAAAATAGCCTAAAAATAATTCTAAATAAATATTCACATAAGTAAATATATTAAAAATTTATTTTCTAATTAACTAAGAGAATACTCTAAAGTAATTTAATATTTAAAATAATCTATAATAAATATAATAATATAAAATACACACAAAATACCTATTTTGGGTGAGGGGTTTTACAATCTACCCAACTGACAAAAATTTCGTCCTCAAAATTAAAAATAAGGAATAATTTGTTAAATTTTTTATATTCATATCTAAGGCAAGTCAACCGCAATCTTCTTAAAAAATTAAATGACAAAATCTATTCAAATCTATCATAATCTCTTCAAAATTAAAATAGCCACTGTTTAAATCAAAATTTAACCTATCATAATCTCTTCTAGAGTTTTAAAAAATTAGCATTCAAATTTAATTAAAATCTATATGATATCTTGAAGATTTAAATAACCCACATTAAATTTTATATCATGATTTTTAACTATCATAATCTCCTATAAATTTTAAACAATTCTAATCAAATCTTATTTCTATATTTCAACCTAAGAATTTGTACACTTTAAATTTTAAATTCAATTTCTATTATCAATATTTTAAATAGGTGATCCAACAATCAAAATTTAACTTTTAATTTAGATCATCAAATTGTAAAATTTTGAATTCAATCCATCAATGTTCAAATTTTGAGTTATATATATATATATATATATATATATATATATATATATATATATATATATATATATATATATATATATATATATATATATATATATATATATATATATTTTATCCTCAAAATTTAAATTATTAATTTAATCTCCAATATTCAAAATTTAAATCATATGCTCAAATTATAAATATTTGGTCCGCAATATCAAAATTAAAGTTTATTCTATAAGGCATCTTATCTTTAAAGTTAAATCATCATAATATAAATCATTCTTCTAAAAATTCTTAAAATTAAAATGACTTAAATCTCTCAAATCTAATCTTACTTGATTACAATCTAAAAAAAATTATCTCAAGTTGACAATGCAACTTCTACCCAACTTAGAATTTACCGATCTATCACATAGGCTATACATTTAAGAAAAACGTCCTCAAATTATTTAATCGTGTTATTCAAACCAAAAAATATCTCACATATTTTATGTCCTTAATTATAAAAGATAGTCACCAAGTAATGTGATTGGCCTATGGGGTATATCTAGTACTATCCGTATATCAAACTTATACCAAGCACGAGCGTTCGTCTTTCAAAAATAGAGAAAGATGAAAAACAATAATAAAAAATTCAAGGAGGAGGTAATAGTATACAAGTACGGGGTTCAAGGCTGTAAACCCCCTCACCCAAAATAGATATTTTTTGTGTATTTTATATTATTATTTTTATTATAGATGTTAAACTTTTCTTAGAGTATTCTCTTAGTTAAATAGAAAATAAATTTTTTGATATATTTACTTATATAAATATTTATTTAGAATCATTTTTAGGCTATTTTAGATTTTTTGAGATTTTTCTAGAATTTTTGGTAATTAAAACCTAGGAAGATTAAATTTCTAGGACTTTCATGATTTACTATGAGACCATACTTGAATGTTGTTACTACCAAATATTTATTTTAGAGTTAAAGTATTTAAATATAGTTTTTTGTAATTTATTTAGAATTTTAAGGAATTATTGAATTTTTGGAATTATTGAGGATTTATTTGGATATATAAAATCTTAATATCAGATAGATGCTAATTTAGTGTTAATAGATATTAATAAGATTATATATAATTTATTTGTATTATCTTTAATTATATTTAATATTATAAATTATTGAGATAAATTTAAACTATATTTTAAATTAATTTAAATCCTGAGCCTACTAGGAAAACAACTTCATGCATATCATATCCTTATTTAAACTGATCCTAATCATATCCAAATTAGCCAATCCTAGTCGTATTCAATTAAGTAGTCTCTACCATTATAAATACCTATTAGACTTAAGGAATAAACTCATCTTTCATATTTTTCTTCCCGAAACTCCTCTCTTTTTGGTCAAAAAACAGTCAAAATTTGTCATAATTTCAGCCTCATTTTCTAGTAGTTATGACGACTTAAAAATACGATATCTCCTAGCTCCGGACTCCAAATGCGTTCCAGTTTTTTTTGTTTGAACCATATCAAGGTTAGTTTTTTGAATATATAAAATATTTTAATAATTTTAGAACCTATTTATCCATAATATTCCGAAAGTGCCAGTTGTCCGAAATCAGACGTGTTTTCGTATTTTCAAGATTTCGGGAGATCCCGATCTCGGAATTAAGAGCCGTTTAAAGTTTCAAAAATATGATATGATGAAATTATATAAAATTATTTTTTCTGAATTTAATATATATGTTTAATCTACTGTAAAATTTGTGCAACGTAGACGTAAATAAGAAACCACTAAAAATTATCATCTGTGCTCCCTTGTGGCCATAACTCTTTACCGACTTGTGATTTTATGAAACTGTCGATTCTAAAATTTATGTAGCATTAAAATCTATAGGATTACACACACAAATCCAAGATTTGAGTTAGTTGACTTTTGGTCAACGGATTGCCTCGATTTGCATGCCAAGGATCACAAATTCGTAAAGTTGACTTTCTTTGGATCAAAATTAGAGTTTAACAATAAAATCAGATTATAATAAGATTAAAATACTATTTTAGGTTATTTTATTCAGAATTAAAATAGATTAAAATGGAGGAACCTATGCATCCACTTTTGTAACCTAACTTGTTTAATTTATGTGACGGGTAGATCGGACGACGCCTTAAGTTGCGGCTTCATCCTTTTTTCAGAGCAGGCAAGTATACCTTGCCTTGTTGTACTGTTAAAATTATGTATTATTAGTTGCATATTTATTTATTTAATTGTGCGCGTCCGAGAGAGACTCGGGTGCAGTCAACGGAGGCGTTGACGTTAGGACTTGTGTCTGACCTAGTATCTAGTAGACCCACCTAAAGTCGTGGAGTTATTGGTATGACTCCCCAGGCCTTGACACATTTCTTACACGTGTTGTGAGTCTCATATAGGGCACAGACTTGCGTATGCGGTTGGCCACCTGTTCGTGTAGGTCGTGCGACGGTTAGGGTAAAACTGCTAATAGTGTTGCATGTTAGAGACTTAGCAGTTATTAGTAGTCGGAGCATAGACTATTGTAGTACGAAGGTCCAATTCTTGTCCTTATTTGGTTGTGAGGTTGGACTATCGTTCTAACGATAGACTATGAGCCAAAGTTACGACACCGATACTTGCACTCCGTCTCGGGGTAGTAGCTACTGCCTGTTGTGGATACAACAGGCATAGATCATTGGGTGGGAAAGATAATTAGTAGGCCTATGGGATAGACATTTGGTTGCCGTAGTTTCAGAGTAAACTATGGGGCCGTGAGCCTCAGTATTACCCGATTATGGGATCAGTGTTACCCGGTTATGGGATCAGTGCTACCCGGTTATGGCATCAATGTTGCACGGTTATGGATGTATATGCTTGTCGATACATCCGGCAGAGGTTACTAGCTGCGTTCTATCATGATCGGTGATGTAGTCAGCATATACATCTGGCATCCAGTTTACAGCTAATGCCAGATACTTAGCCTCTGGCTCAACACTATGCTTTATACCTTTTACTTACCCATACGTACCAAGGTTGTCTTCAAAGTGCATTTTACTTAGCTGGTTAGGTCACCCTCAAGTTTTTACAGTATTTACTTTATGGCATGCTTTTATGTATCTTGTTATGTCCCTCTGAGGACCTGGCCCTTTCCAGGTGTATTATTCATGAGTATTCGCAAGAGCGCAAATCCGGACTTGCTACGTATATTGCGATGAGGCCTTCTCTTCGAGCCCGTGATTGATAGTTGAGATTCTTATATTGTATTTATCCTGTTTATTCTATATTCTGGTTCAGTAGTGGATTTCTTTCCATCTGACTACCATCATTAGATACTTTATATTGAGATCTAATTATAAATATTGGTTATTCATTTATATATGATTTCTGTGGATGAGATTTAGTTATGCCCTGTGACATATATGTTTACCACTTGTGAATTGTTATTAATACTACAGCGTACGTATGTTATGGTTTCTATATATTTGAGTGCCATATTCATACCGCTGGCATGCTTACGTGTCCTGGTCCTACGTATTTTAGGACTGGGGCATAACAAAGGCGATTAAAGAATTCAAAAAGAGAGTTATCAGGGCAGTTATGGATTAAAATCTTATTTTGGAAAATTCCTATTCATATGCTCATATCAGTACAGTTATGTAACCGATAAGATATGCTCGGACATGTCTAAAGGCAAGTATATTTGTCTAACATGCTGAGTCAACTATATCTCAATCCACGTAAAGTAGTCATGCGAAGAGCGAACAAAGTGCATTAAGGTTGATAAGACCGCAATACACTAATTATGATTTAGACAATGTATTAGTAGGCATCCCCAATAACACATATGTCATGAACAAGCTCGATAAAAGAATAAGCTTGCAAAAGTAGGCTATAAAATAGCAGCATAAGCGGAGGTAGTCCAGAAAAATAAGTATGCTGGATTATGATGGAGGAAGGTATAGAATAATTTAAGTTCATCAAGAAGACCGATGTTGTGCCTCTATAGTTGCCATACTAACTTCTTGTCTAAGTCTATAGTCGACTAAATGGGGATATGGGCCTCAAAGTTCTATAGTCTGGATAAACACTATTTTCTTATGCAAGCCTATAGTTGGTATCATTCAATTATACTTCATTAATGGGTCAAAAGGACTATGTGATACACGGTTATGAGGCATATTATCCAACTTATAAGAATTGAACTAATAGTGTTATTGAGCAATAGAGTGTATATACCTAGAGAAATCACCTTCCTAACCCCTATCAAGCACGAAAGAAAAGATAAGATTGACGTTGTGAAAGGATCAAGCAAGATGCAATACAAGCAATGAAATAAGAATGCAAAATAAAATCAAGGGAGGTGATTAAATAAGTGGATGAGATCCTATACTCTAATCCTATTTGTAGGTTTGCTCGGTACAGTAACGTAACCGAGACAATATGCTCTCGACCTGCATAGGCTACCACAAAAATATATCATGCCCCAGTCCCAAAATAAGTAGGATTAGGAATATGTAAGCATGTCAGCCGTATGTATATGGCAACTCCAATATATGGAAACCATAACACATACGTACGTTGTATTATGAATAGTAATTCATAAGTGGTATACATATTGTAACAAGTCATAGGGCATAACTAGATCTCATCCATAGAATTAATTAACCAATCAACTATATAACTGAATCAAGTATAAAATTCTTGACAAGAACAAGTTGTTGGGTGGAGACAAATCCACTACCAACTAGAATATAAGAGAAACCACATAATGTATATCTAATGAACAATGAGACTCGAAGAGAAGACCTCCTCGAAAGAGAGATAAGTAGCAAGTCCTGATCCGTACTCCTGCGAATAGTCAAGATCGTCTACACCTGGAAAGGGACCAGGTCTTCAAAGGGACGTAACAAGATACATAGAAGCATACCAATTGAATTGTCAGGCCCCAGTCCCAAAATACGTAGGACTAGGACACGTAAGCATGCCAGCCGCATGTATATGGCAACTCCAATATATGGAACCCATGACACATGCGTACGTTGTATCATGAATAATAATTCATAAGTGGCAAAAACTATCACAAGTCACAATGTATAATCTAATCTCATCTACATAAATCAAATGAATAAATAACCAATATCTATGAAACTAGATCTCAATATAAGGTATCTAATGATGGTAATCGGATGGAAACAAATCCACTACCAAAATAGAATATAGAATAAACAAGATAAATACAATATAAGAATATCAGCTAACAATCACGGCTCGAAGAGAAGACCACCTCAAAATATACGTAGCAAGTTTGGATCTGCACTCCTATGAATACTCATGAACATCTACACCTGGAAAGGGACCAGGTCCTCAGAGGGACATAACAAGATACATAGAAGCATGCCATAAAGTAAATACTGTAAAAACTCGAGGGTGACCTAACCAGCTAAGTGAAATGCACTTTGAAGACAACCTTGGTACGTATGGGTAGGTGAAAAGTATAAAGCGTAGAGTCGAGCCAGAGGCTATGTATCTGGCATTAGCTGTAAACTGGATGCCAGATGTATATGCTGACTACATCATCGATCATGATAGTGCGCAGCTAGTAACCTCTGCCGGATGTATCGACAAGCATATACTCCCATAACCGGGCAACACTGATCCCATAACCGGGTAACACTGAGGCTCACGGCCCCGTAGTTTACTCTGAAACTACGAGAACAAATTGTCTGTCCCATACGCCTACAAATTGTCTTCCCCACCCAATGTCAATGTACAAATCGCGAACACAACGTGGATATCTCATACTATAATGCAAGTCTCTAAAAAAATAAACAACTAAGCTAAATACCGTCACACGTGATGCTCACACCGATAGTCAGTCGAGAATGAGGCACGCGTCCCTACATGAACTCACTCTGTGACGTGTAATGATACGTGTCAAGGCCTGGTGAGTCATATCGATAACTCATTAACTTTAGGTGGGTCCGCTAGACTCTAGGTCAGACACAAGTCCTAACAATAATGCCTTCGTTGACTGCACCCGAGTCTCTCTCGGACGTGCACAATTGAAATAATAAACATGCAGCTAATAATACAGAATTTAAATAGTACAATAAGGCAAGGTAAACTTGTCTGGCAAAAAAGCTGCGAAGTACCAATAACCTGCTCCTGAAGTCGCACAAAACGATCCAATGGTCCTCGGGGTACGCACACTGGAATGATGGTGACGTCGATGAGGTTGACGACGATGACAATGACGATGACGACGATGATGGTAAACCACGATGATGACGATGAGGATGGCAACAATATGGATGACGATGACAAAGTTAACGATGATAATAACGACGATGGCGATGGGGATAATGATGATGATAATGATGGGTTAATGATGGGGTGATGATGGTAATGAGATGATGATATTAATTAGGTCGATGGTGTGAACGAGGATAATGATGGGGATAATGATATGGATGATGGTGATTGCGTGATGATGAGATGATGATGATGACGATGGTGAGATTATGATGATGACGAGGATGATAAAGTTGACAATGGTGATGACGAGAATGATTATGTGATCAATGGTGAATGTGTGGATTTAGGTTAAGGTGATGGTGAGGATGATTATGCGATGATGATGATGATGAGTGTTGATGACGACGATGACGATGGCGTTGGTGACGACCATGGTAAAGATGATGGTGAGGGGTGATGATGGTTAGGATATTGATAATGGTGAAGATGAAGAGGTAAGGATGATGATGGCAATGGTGGTACTGGTGGTGGTGGTGATGATGGTTCTGCCGGTGCTGACAGGGAAAAGGAGGAGGAGCTCAAGTTATGGCGAGGCTGATGGTGTGGTGGTTGAGGCGCTGTGCAGCAGCGGAGAAAGGTGGGTGGACTGCTGGTCAGGTGGAGGAAGAGGAGAGAGCAGGGATGAAGGAGGAGGAGTTAGACTGAGATCGAGGTCGAGATACAGTCGGAGAAGATGGCGAGTTGGTGCTGCTCGATGCAGACTGCGCTCTGGCGATCAGACTGAGGAGGGGGTTTGCGGGTTGTCATGCAGTGGAGCTCCGACGGTCACGCTGAGAATGAGGACGGAGGACAGAGGTGAAAGGGAGATGGCAATGGTGATGGTATGGTATTGCTGGTGATCGATGTCAGGATCCCGGCTGGCAGCGTAGGCGATCGACGGGAGGAGTCGGGGTCTCGAGCAGAGAGAGGATGATAGGGAGGTGGTGGAGGTGGTTCTGCTCGGTGCTCAGGCGAGTCGAGTAGATACAAAGAAGTCGGAGGCGGTGTGCAGAGGGAGGTGCGGTGGAGTCGACGACTCGGGTTAGCCGGAGATGGGAGGAGGAGAAGAAGAAGTCGATGAGGGAGAGGGGATCGGGTGTGGCGAGGTGCAGAGGGACACGAAGGAGGGAAGGAGACGTCGAGGGAACGGTCCAGCGAGGATCCGGCGATGGGTTGGCCGGGGAAGGAGGTGAACAGAGAATAGGGGAGGGGGTGTCGGCTATGTAGTTTTTTGGGTTTTGGGTTTTAAGATTTTGGGAAAAATAAAGGAGAAGGAGATATTTATACATGTTAGATTTTTTAGGTTTGGGGTTGACCTAGGATTAGGGCTTCGTCAACACTCCTTGGGATTGGGCCTTGGGCTCACATGAGGATGTGGGAGAGCTATAATTTACATTGTTTAAAATGTAAGGATGGGTTTAATTCAGGGGGCGATATTGCGCGTTGTACATTCCGAAAATTATGGAAAAATTCCTATGAAGGGGAAAGTTGGATTTCTTCATGTATTATCTAATAGTGTGGACACCTCAATGCATTTTGCATAAAAGCGCCCAACAATTGGGAAAATTGCACCAAGATGGAAATTGGGTTTTAATTAATTAAATTGAATGCACAGGGTGTTCTTGAATTAAATTAAAGTACATGGGAATAAAATTAGGTGGGACACAAGTGTCATGGACATAGAGGGCTCAGAGTAAAATATTAACAAAATTTGGGTTGCACAAAACGGTCAAGATTGTGTCTCCAATTTTGATTGGAACGCACAAGGTACAAAGTTATATTTTATTTAGAATTAAATAATAACGTTTATGACGAATGTTGTGCGACTAAAATGTAGCACAAGAAAGTATAATTATAAGTTACACAAAGGTCATAATGGTAGGCGGCCACGACTAGGACAAGGTTGTGAAATTCGTAGGAAGGCAATGGCTAGTGTAGTGCTCTAATTATCGAAGCAACGGTAAGGTACACTAGGTGATATAAATATTGCATAATTAAATATAATGTCGTGTTCTAATTCTAATTGGGTCCTAATTTCACTATCTAAGCCAAGTAGGCCTAATTTTGGGTGATGGAATTTATAATCTACCCAACTTAAAACAATTTCATCCTCAAAATTAAAATAGGATAGGATCTCTCAATTTAAACTTACTTGATCACTATCTAAAATGATTCTCCTCAAGTTTTAACAAATGCGGTTTCTACCCAACTTAGAATTTATCCATCTATCATCCAAGGCTATATATCTAAGAAAATATCCCTCTAATTATTTAATCATGTTATTCAATCCTCAAAGTTTTAACACTAAACATATCATATATGATATGCCCTTAATCAACTATAAAAGGGAGTCACCAAGTCATATGATTAGCCTATGGGGTATATCTAGTATTCTCTGTGTTTCAACTTATACTAAGCACGAGGTTTCTTCTTTCCGAATTAAGGGAAGATGGAAAGCAATAATAAAGAGTTCAAGGGGAAGGTCATAAAATAGAAGCGTGAGAATCAAGGCGTTTAAAGATTCAAATAGGAATTATCGAGGCAGTTGTGGATTAAAATCCTATTTGGTAGTTTCTTATTCGCATGCTCGTATCAATACAGTTATGTAGCCGATACGATATGCTCAGACATATCTAGAGAGCAAGTATAATCGTCTACTAGTCAACTATATATCTCAATCCACGTAAAGTAGTCGTGCGAAGAGCCAACCAAAATGCACTAAGGTTGATCAGACCGTAATACACTGATTATGAATAGATAATTGTATTAGTGTGTCGACCCAATAATATATATGTCATGAACAAGCTCGATAAAAGGATAATCTTGCAAAACTAGGCTATAATAGCGGCATAAGTCAAGGTAGTACAGAAAATATAAGCACACTAGATTATGATGAGAGAAGTTACCAATTAATTCAAGTTTACAAAGAAAATAAGACTCTACAGTCTCTATAGTGGTCATACTAACTCCTTGTCTAAGTCGCTAGTCGACTAAATAGGGGTATGGGCTTCTAAGTTCTACAGTTTGAATAAACACTATCGTCTTATGCTGGTATACAGTTAATGTCATTCAATTATACTTTATTAGTGTGTCAAGAGGACTATGTGATACTAGGTCATGGTCATCCTAAGTCTTAGTCATAGTGCTTATAGAACAGAAGGGTTAACATTAAGAATGGAAGCATTAGGTGGCACGACAGAAGAACATAATTCGTCGTTGCACAAATAGCGAGCGCTAGATTTTCAGAGGAACAAGATTAGAAATTAAATAGAAAGGCTCTAGATAATATCATGGTTTCCTAAGGGAAGATGCTATGCTAATCTCTGTGTTTGAGGTATGATCAAGAAAATATTTTATGCATTGCTCTTGGCTTTCTAAGGTACTGTCTGCTAATCTCAAGACAAGAAACTAAATTTATAGTTCTCTAATACTATCTCACTATGAAAATTAGGCTTAGTCCTAATACTCAACCTTGGATTTCTATTGGTTCCTCAATACTAGGGTCAACACTATGGTTAAATTTCTACTAACTCTAGTAGTGTTTACACTACTCTCAAGTCATTCATAAACATATCAAGAGAAAATGGTAAATTAATCTATAGGTAAAGGACGCTAGGGTTTATTAGGTATTCTCATCTTAGTGATGTGTCAATATCCTAGTTGTACTCTTAATAGGAAGGTTACCCTACTTATTATCTAACAACAGGGACTTCTATATTCTACGAGAAGGCTACACTCAAGGAACTATTAGGGAAGAACATGAATCAAGCAGGATGCAGCTATTCAAATAGAACATATTAGAATAAAGGTGAATCATAGTCAATTGTGGATGAGATCCTATACTCTAATCCTAGGTACAAGCTTGCTCGGTACAGTAACATAACCGAGACAATATGCTCTTGACCTGCATAGGCCACCACTAA
Source organism: Iris macrosiphon (assembly GCA_036927795.1). Classification (NCBI taxonomy): domain Eukaryota; kingdom Viridiplantae; phylum Streptophyta; class Magnoliopsida; order Asparagales; family Iridaceae; genus Iris; species Iris macrosiphon. The sequence continues at coordinate 73,996,369 of JAYESA010000006.1, read as the reverse complement.
AAATATGTCACGCCCTAGTCCCAAAATACGTAGGACTAGGACACGTAAGCATGCCAGCCGCATATATATGGCAACTCTAATATATGGAACCCATAACACATGCGTACGCTGTATCATAAATAATAATTTTAAGTGGTAAAACTTATCACAAGTCATAATGTATAATCTAATCTCATCCACAGAAATCAAATGAATAAATAACCAATATCTATGAAACTATATCTCAATATAAGGTATCTAATAATGGTAGTCGGATGGAAACAAATCCACTACCGAACTAGAATATAGAATAAATAAGATAAATACAATATAAGAATATCAGCTAACAATCACGGCTCGAAGAGAAGACCACCTCGAAATATACGTAGCAAGTCCGGATCTGCACTCCTGTGAATACTCATGAACATCTATACTTGGAAAGGGACCAGGTCCTCAGAGGGACATAACAAGATACATAGAAGCATGCCATAAAGTAAATACTGTAAAAACTCTAGGGTGACCTAACCAGCTAAGTGAAATGCACTTTGAAGATAACCTTGGTACGTATGGGTAGGTAAAAAGTATAAATCGTAGCGTCGAGCCAGAGGCTATGTATCTGGCATTAGCTGTAAACTGGATGCCAGATGTATATACTGACTACATCACCGATCGTGATAGCATACAGCTAGTAACCTCTACCGGATGTATCGACAAGCATATACTCCCATAACCGGGCAACACTGATCCTATAACCGGGCAATACTGAGGCTCACGGCCCCGCAGTTTACTCTGAAACTATGGGAACCAATTGTCTGTCCCATATGCCTACTAATTGTCTTCCCAGCACAAATATCAATGTACAAATTGCGAACACGATGTGGACATCTTATACTATAATGCAAGTCTCTAAAGAAATAAACAACTAAGCTAAATACCGTCATATGTGCTGCTCACACCGATAGCCAGTCAAGAATGAGGCACGTGTCCCTACATGAACTCACTCTGTGACGTGTAATGATACGTGTCAAGGCCTGGGGAGTCATACTGATAACTCCTAAACTTTAGGTGGGTCCGCTAGACACTAGGTCAGACACAAGTCCTAATATCAACGCCTTCGTTGACTGTACCCGAGTCTCTCTCGGACGTACACAATTAAAATAATAAATATACAGCTAATAATACAGAATTTAAACAGTACAACAAGGCAAGGTATATTTGCCTGGCAAGAAAGCTGTGAAGTACCAATAACCTGCTCCTGAAGTCGTACAGAACGATCCAATGGTCCTTGGGGTATGTATACGGGAATGACGGTTATGACAATGAGGTTGACGACGATGACAATGACGATGACGACGATGATGGTAAACGACGATGATGACAATGAGGATGGCAACGATGTGGATGATGATGACGAAGTTAACGACGATAATAACGACGATGGCGATTGGGATAATGATGATGATAATAATGGTTTAATGATGGGGTGATGATGGTAATGAGATGATGATGTTGATTAGGTCGATGGTGTGGACGATGATGATGATAGGGATAATGATATGGATGATGGTGACTGCGTTGATGATGAGATAATGATAATGACGATGGTGAGATAATGATGATGACGAGGACGATGATGTGGACAATGGTGATGACGAGGATGATTATGTGATCAATGGTGAATGTGTGGATTTAGGTTAAGGTGAAGGTGAGGATGATTATGCGATGATGATGATGATGGGTATTGATAACGATGACGACGATGACGTTGGTGACGACCATGGTGAAGATGATGGTGAGGGTGATGATGGTTAGGATATTGATAATGGTGAAGATGAAGAGGTGAGGATGATAAAGATGGAAATGGTGGTACTGGTGGTGATGATGATGGTTCTGTCCGTGCGGACACGGAAGAGGAGAAGGAGCTCAGGGTGTGGTGAGGCTGATGGTGTGGTGGTTAAGGCACTGTGCAGCGGAGGAGGAAGGTGGGTGGACAGCGGGTCAGGTGGAGGAAGAAGAGAGAGCAGGGAGGAAGGAGGAGGAGTTAGGCTGAGGTCGAGGTCGAGATACAGTCGGAGAAGATGGCGAGGCGGTGCTGCTCGGTGCAGACTGCGCTCTAGCGATCTGACTGAGGAGGGGGACGGCGGGTTGTCGTGCAGTGGAGCTCCGACGGTCAGGATGAGGAGGAGGACGGAGGACAGAGGTGAAGGGGAGATGGCAATGGTGATGGTGTGGTTTGCTGGTGGTCGACGTCAGGATCCCGGCGGGCAGGCAGGCGATCGACGGGAGGAGTTAGGGCCTCGAGCAGAGAGAGGATGATAGGGAGGTGGTAGAGGTGGTTCTGCTCGGTGCTCAGGCGAGTCGGTGGATAGAAAGGAGAAGGAGATAGTATGCAGAGGAGGTGCGGTGGAGTCGACGGCTCGGGTTAGCCGGAGATGGGAGGAAGAGAAGAAGAAGTCGACGAGGGAGAGGGGCTCGGGTGTGGCGAGGTGCAGCGGGGCACGACGGAGGGAAGGAGTCATCGAGGGAACGGTCCGGCGAGGATCCGACGACGGGTTGGCCGGGAAAGGAGGTGAACAGGGAATAAGGGAGGGGGTGTCGGCTGTATAGTTTTCTAGGTTTTGGGTTTTGAGATTTTAGGAAAAATAAAGGAGAAGGAGATATTTATACATGTAGGATTTTTAGGTTTGGGGTTGACCTAGGATTAGGGCTTGGTCAACACTCCTTGGGATTGGGCCTTGGGCTCACATAAGGATGTGGGAGAGCTATAATTTACATTGTTTAAAATGTAAGAATAGGTTTAATTGAGGGGGCGATGCTACGCGTTGTACATTCCAAAAATTATGAAAAAATTCCTATGAAGGGGAAAGTTGGATTTCTTCATGTATTGGGAAAATTGCACAAAGATGGAAATTGGGTTTTAATTAATTAAATTGTATGTGCAATGTGTTCTTGAATTAATTTGAAGTACATAGAAATAAATTTAGGTGGGACACAAGTGTCATAGAGATAGAGGGCTCAGAGTAGAATATTAACAAAATTTGGGTTGCACAAAATGGTCAAGATTGTGTCTCCAATTTCGATTGGAACGCACAAGGGTACAAAATCATATTTTATTTAGAATTAAATAATAACGTTTGCGACGAATGTTGTGCGACTAAAATGTAGCACAAAAAAGTATAATTATAAGTTACACAAATGTCAGAATGGTAGGCGGCCACGACTAGGACAAGGTTGTGAAATTCGTAGGAAGACAATGGCTAGTGTAGTGCTCTAATTATCGAAGCAACGGTAAGGTGCATTAGGTGATATAAATATTGCATAATTAAATATAATGATGTGTTCTAATTCTAATTTGGTCCTAATTTCACTATCTAAGCCAAGTAGGCCTAATTTTGGGTGAGGGGGTTTACATGAATACAATAAAACATGCATAATTGACAAAAAATATATAAGTACGCTGTACTGGACAATCTATATGAATATGTATAATGAGGACAACCTTTTTACGTATGGGCATGGGTAGGCTACTCTATCTAATCTCACAACTCACACACACGTTCATAAACATCAGAAATTAACATACCGTGAGGGTAGCGACCACCGCGACTCCAAAAATTGATATACCGCGAGGGTAGCGACCAGCACGACACAACTACCGTAGTGCGTGCTAGTTACTATGGGTTACCAGAGTGGATATAGCCCATACGCCTACTGATTGTCCTCTCCTCACATGATACTATGTGACAAATGCGTGTCAACAAATATATAGTATATAATTATGACTGAAAGAAAACACATATATAATGAATATACAAAAATATGATAAGCATGCAAAAGTACTATAAGAAATTTAGTAAGGTATCTTGCCTGATCTGAAAAAGAATAAAGTTCCAACTCAAGGCGTCGTCCGATCTACCCGTCACATAAATTAAACAAGTTAGGTTACAAAAATGGATGAATAGGTTCCTCCATTTTAATCTATTTTAATTCAGAATAAAATATCCTAAAATAGTATTTTAATATTATTATAATCTGATTTTATTGTTAAACCCTATTTTTGGTCCAAAGAAAGTCAATTTTACGGATTTGTGATCCGTGGCACGCCAATCGAGGCAATCCGTTCACTAAAAACTCAACCAACTTAAATTCTGGATTTGTGTATAAAATTCTATAGATTTTAGCGCTACATGAATGCCGGAATCGACGGTTTCATAAAATCACAAGTCGGTAAAGAGTTATGGCCACAAGGGCGCACAGATAACATTTTTTGGTAATTTTTTTTACGTCTACGTTGCACGGATTTTACAGTAGATTAAAATTACATGTTAAATTCTAGAAATATTATTTTATGTAAGTTAATTATGTCAACTTTCTGAAACTTCAAATGGTTCATAATTTCGAATTCGAAATCTCCCGAAATCTCGAAAGTACGTAAATGCGTCTGATTTCGAACATCTGGCACTTTTAGAATTTTTTGGAAAAATAGGTTGATAAATTATTAAAATAATTAATATATTCAGAAAACTAACCTTGATATGGTTCAAAAAAAAAGACTGAAACGCATTTGGAGTCCGGAGCTAGGAGATATCGCCTTTTTAAGTCGTCATAATACTAGAAAAAAAAGCTGAATTTATGATGAATTTTGACTGTTTTTGAACGAAAAGAGAGGAGTTTGTGGAAAAAAAAATGAAAGAAGAGTTTATTCCATAAGTCTAATAGATATTTATAATAGTGGAGACCACTTAATTGAAGACGACTATGATTGGCTAATTTGGATATGATTAGGATCAGTTTAAATATGGATAGGATATGCATGAAGTTACTTTTCTAGTAGGCTCAGAATTTGAATTAATTTAAAATAGAGTTTGAGTTCATCTCAATAATTTATAATCTTAAATAGAATTAAAGATAATACAAATAATTTATATATAATCATATTAATATCTATCAACACTAAATTAGCATCTATCTAATATTAAGAATATATATATCCAAATAAATCCTAAATAATTTCAAAAATCTAAATAAATTTCTTAAAATTCTAAATAAATTACAAAAAATATAATTAAATATTTTAACCTAAAATAAATATTTGGTAGGAACAATATGCAAGTATGGTCTCATAGTAAATAATGGAAGTCCTAAAAATTTACGTTTTCTATGTTTTAATTACCTAAATATTCTAGAAAAATCTCCAAAAATTTAAAATAGCCTTAAAATAATTCTAAATAAATATTTACATAAGTAAATATATTAAAAAAATTATTTTCTAATTAACTAAGAGAATACTCTATAGTAATTTAATATTTAAAATAATCTATAATAAATATAATAATATAAAATACACATAAAATACCTATTTTGGGTGAGGTGGTTTACAGGAGAAGTTTCAGTTGATCAGAGACAGACTTCGTGTGGCGCAAGGCAGACAGCGGCATTGGGCCGATAGCCACCTGAGACCTTTAGAGTTTGAGTTATAGTTTAAATTTTTGTTTTGTGCTTGTTATTGGTTGTTTGTTATAGATTAAGTTCTTAAGTTTGTGTTTGGTTCTATGTGGGTTGTTTGGTGTTTCTGAGGATTTCTCCGACACGAGGCACGATTTGCTTCGATAGAGACGGGAAGCTTAGTCCGCGATTCATCGGACCTTTCACTATTCTAGAAAGGGTCGGTGTTGTTGCTTATAGACTAGACTTGACACCTGCATTGGAGGGAGTGCACAACGTGTTTCACGTATCACAGTTGAGACGGTATGTGGCAGATCCTAGTAATATGTTGGTTCACTCAGAGATAGAGGTGGGCCCTACTCTTAGCTATCCACAGCAGCCAGTTGAGATTCTGGATCGGAGAGAAAAGGTGCTGAGGAACCAGACTATTCCTTTGGTATACGTCGTATGGAGGCATCATTCTCCGGGGGAGTCTACCTGCGAGAGAGAGGATGAAATGTGAGAGCGTTATCCATATTTGTTTGTGCCTTGAGGTATGTTCTTTCATAGTTATGTTATGTTCTTTAGTTCTATTCTTTTGCTATGTTCTATTATTTTTCGGGGGTAGTTTTCGTCTTTGAATTTCGATGACAAAATTATTTTAAAGAGGTTAGCCTTGTCACTACCATATTTTCTAGGAAAGGATATTTTAGTAATTTTATATTTAATTAAATATTGTGCATGTTAAAGTTTCTCTCTCCTCTTTTTATTTGAAAACTAGAACTAGAATTTTCCTCAACCAAATTTATTCATTCCTATATCATTTTCCTACCAAATTTTATCCCAATTCCTTTCCAAATCACCATTGGAGGCTAGTAGAGCAAGAATCTAGAAGTGTCACGACCCGCACCCGGTTTAGGGGCACGAGTGCGCGGGTACGTCCAGCCTACGCCGCAGCATCGGCGGTAGAACGCTGTCTAGGTCAAGTAACTATCTAATCCATCTCACAAGAATACCCAACTCCATAAGGAGACGTGGATATCATAAAATAATGCTGGATACTCAATCACATAAACTAAGCACGATGAGATATCAAGGTAAGCAAAGAAATACAAGACAAGTCTAACGACAAAATAGTCATACCTGTAATCAGTAACATCCAATCCCCAAGTGTCAGAAACAAGTCCACTAAGGTCACAGTCGGGAAAATATTTTCCAGTTAGGAAGGAGCAAAGTACCTCTCTAAATGGCAGTTCTATATTAATGATATAAACTATGTATCAGTTCAAGATGGAAATATACGAGATGCATGTATAGGAACGAGAAATGTACATAAAGGAAATACTTGAAATACTGTAAGTAAGTGCAGGAAAAGAAACAATATGTCAACGAGCAAGAATCCTATGACTAAGTGTGTGAGTACTAGCTTTAACATGTGATCGGCTTGGGAACTTGATCAGGCTGGTTACATGTGATTAGCTATGATTCATGTAAGGTCAGGCTAACCGTTGGTTAGCTATGATGCATGTAGAGGTCAGGCTAATCACATGTAACAGCTATGAAGCATGTAAATGGTCAGGCCGCACCCGACGTGAGATGTGGGGTGAGCTATGATTCATGTAAAGTTGGGTATGATCATATATCTACACTAAAATAATCCCCACCACCGACTGGTATAGTAGATCCAATCATGGTATGCTATGGCACGGGATTCCCTAGGGAGGTAGCAAATCTCCCCGGGTCTCTGTGTTTGTACATGCACAAGATAACAAGGAACAAGTCTTGTACAAGCTACACCATGAATAAGGAATAAAATCTCATGACGAGATTCGTGTATACCAATCCGTGTAACCAACGTGTCAAGAGCATGGATATCTACACTAGATACAGTGAACATAGGAGATATCATAAATTAGAAAATAATCAGAGAATGTACTCGCCTTGGGTCCTTAGCTGGTAAAACCAATATCCTGTCCCAGGGTTCGTCTGGAGAATCCGACAGTCCTATAAACATATAATATACAATGTTTGCATCAGATGCTACACTAACACAGAATCAAAATGCACTGGCCTCAGGGCTACGCTAGGCATGGAACTTGGTCAACTAGGATCATCTAGTAGACATAAATATACATATCTTTAACTAGCATATATACTAAAATTATGTTTTTATTAAACATATAGCAAAATAAATATGTATATTTATTTTTGTGTAATCACCAATTAATAATTACATACATATACTAAAAATGTTTGTATAGGTATATACCAATTTTTATATATAGCAAATATATAATAAGTGTATACAAAATGTATATATATATACATATATACACAAATTGATTTAAATACATACATATACATACCTGTATACCTATCATGTTAATATATACATATACATTAGAACATTAATTAAATACCTAATTGCATACATATAAATACATAAGTACTAATACATTAATTTAATTTACACTAATAATATAGTGTTCATTTTATAAAATATAATTTTATGGAAATACCAGTATACATATATGTATACTAATTTTATTAAATATATACATATGCCTGTATATATATACTAATTTGAAAACACACTTATATATTTACACATATACCAAAAAACGTTTATACATATATATACTAATAAAACATTTTCATATATCATATATATATATATACATTAATACATACATATACTAATTTATATATATACTATGCTTATACATGTTTAACATTTAATTAAATAAATAATATACATGTACATATATTAAATTATACATTACTAATGTATTTTATATACTATACATATTCATGTATTAACATTAATTAAATAAATACTATTTATATACATATACGTATATACATATGTATATAAATATAAATAGATATATATACAAGGAAAAAGGAAGAGGAAGAAGAGAAGAAAAAGCTGACAGAGGTGGTTCCAATGGTGGTGGTGGTGGAGCACAGCTGCCGGAGGGGAGCTTGGCCGGACTGTGGGGAGCTCGGCGAGGAGGGTGCCGGGAGTTCGTCGGGAAGTTGTAGGAAGAGGTGGAGCCGGGATTGTGATAGTGGTGGTGACGGGATTGATGGTGGTGGTGGTTCTGGGGGTAGCCGGCCGGCGCAGCAGCCGAGCAGCAGCGGCGGCCGAGCAGTAGCGGGGCTGACGGCAGGCCGGGGTCGGAGTACAGCCTGGCCGGACGGTGCAGGGAGGATCGGAGCAGTGGTGGGGATGCAGGGGACTGCTTGGGTCAAACTCCGGCGGGTCGGCCGGAGTGGTAACAGTGATGGTGGTGGTGAATGTTTCCCCGCCCCCTTTTATTTTAGTTTAAAAAAAACAAAGGGGAGAAGAAGAAGAAGAAGAAGAAGAAGAAGAAGGGAAGAAGAAAATAAAAAAATGGAGAAAAGAGGAAGAAGAGGAATTTCATACGGTTGGGGGCTTGGGGCTAGTGTAGGTTTGGGGATTAGGTTTTCCTTGGGAAGAGGGAATGATGGGACATTAAATAGGATGAGGGTGTGGGGGAAATCAAGGGTGAGGATGCACCCATTTTTAAATGGGTGGTCCTGATTAAACATGAATGAATTTTTCATGTGGGGATGAGGGTGGTGGCTTAGTTAAATAATAGGGCTCCTTCATTGTTTTTAAACAAATAAGGTATTGAAACCAAAAATGCAAATTTACAAATCAGCCCCCTTAAATTTGGGTTTTTATACCGACGCATAAAATGACAAAAATTTGGCGGGCGATTCGGTGTCTGGCGTTTTGTAGGGTGAGGGGGCGTTGTGTGTGTCGCACGGCTTAAATAGCAGGGCACTGGAATTAAATTAGGATTTTCGGAATTGGTTAAAATGGTATCCTCAATTTAATTAGGAATAAATACAAGCTGTGTTCAAAAATTAATTAGGAGTACATGTGGCCAAAATCAGGTCTGGTCATCAATAGCATTAATGGAGAAAACTCAGAACAGAATATTACCCTAATTTTGGTCGTACGAAAAATAGGTCAAGATTGCCTCCAATTTCGATTGGAACGCACAACGATACAAAATAGGAATTTATTTAGGAATTAAATAAACGTCCGGGATAATTTTTATGCGGCTAAAAAATAAGGTACAGAGAGCATAATTTTGGGTTGCAAAAATAGCAGAATGGAAGGCGGGCATGTCTAGGACAAGGTTGTAAAATTTATTGGAAGGCAAAAGCCAGGTAGCGCTCCAAATATCAAAGCAACAGCAGCGCGCAACAATTAAATAAATTACGGTAATTAAATACAACCTCCAATAAATTAATTTTAAAATAAAACAATTAAATACATAATCCCCATTATTCGATCAGGTGTTCGTCTAGTGGCCTCTAGGTCAAGTCTACCAGCTCAGATATTAAGAACACAATATATAATAATATATTTAATTACACATCTCACAAAATTATTTAAATTAAAAACACCTATCGAGAAATCATCTAATATAAATACCATAATATTAATAATACATAAAAAGTCAGAAATACCCCTGTTTTCAGAATATGGTAGTGACAAGTCTACCCTCCTTAAAAGAATTTCGTCCTCAAAATTTAAAGTCCTCATAGTAGTGTTTATTTATTATTTTATTTCTCATCAATAGTTAAATTCATCAATCACAAAATCAGGTAGTAATCCACCTTGCCATTTCATAACCTCAAAAATTTTTAAAATTACTGTATTCCTGTAATATCCTCGAAAATAAAAGCCAGTTTCTATTTCCTCACAATTCCCACGAATTTAAATTAAAAATTAAATACTCGGAATTTGATATCTGTTCCTCAAATTTAATTTTAATCAATGTATTGAATCTCGTCCCAAAAGTCTGAATTCAACAATAATCCATCCATGATCTGATTCTTCAGTTTATCAATTTTTGCCATGTTAAATTTTTAATCCTTTATTTATTTTAGTGTTTATCCTCAAATTTCAATCATACCTCGATCTTCGTAAAATTAATGATCCATCAATTATGTTATATTAATTCATTAACTATTTATTTAAATGAATGCTTATCCTTGAATTTTTAATTATCTTGTCCCTTGTCAAGTCATAACCTTTTCATAAATCTTTGTTATGGTCAAAACCCCAACGATCATGGTCTAAGGAAATTTTTTTTACCTACAGTCATATAACCTGTAATCTAAGAAAATGCACGGTCATGTGTCTTTTACCATCGTACTGCAACCTCTGTCAGGATGTACCACTAGCTACATTCTAACAAGAAAATCACGAACATAAACCACGGTACTAGGGAATCAATCAATCAGAAGACGAAAACAACATTAGGAAAGGAAAGAAGAACCTGCTAACATATTACTTGTAGTATCTCCTATCTCTAACAAACACTTAACTCTGGTACATTCACTAACTAATTCCTATTCCTGTACACTGGTACCCATATCGACTAGTCATTTATCCACAAGATCCATGAATATATCCATATTGCACATACCTATCTATTAACACCTAAATCTGATGCCAAGAATCTCTAATATAACCATGATTCAATAATGCATCCAAGTTTGATACCTCTATCTCTTTAGTACTATACTCTCTGCCAGTTTCTCGTTCCTACTACAATTGTTCATACTAGTTGTTCTTATCACTCAAATACACGTCAAGTGCAACACCATACTAAGTGCTGCTCTTTCCAATACAACTTTAGATGGACACCCGAGTCAGTCTGCGGTGCCATCTCAATCATGCTCAAGTCACCAGATCCTTACACATGTATGTCATCTACTCATATATATATATATATATTTCTCATCTACCATAAAATTAATCCTCAAATAATCGTCAAGGTTTAACTTCTCGATCAACAAAAATAAATGTATATGCCTCCTCAAGGTCAGATACTCAACATTGAAATAAAATTTTAATCACTTCTAAAATCTTTGTAGCCTTGACCATGTTTATTGAATCAATATTTGAAATCCTCAAAAATTTTAATGACACAATCTCAACTCCTCAATAATTCTCAAAGTTAAAATTCATTTCCACTCTTTTATTTATAAACCCACAAATATATATATAAGTGCTCACGGTCTCTAATACTCGAGGTGCATTCAATACCTCTATTGTCTACAACTGTGTACTAAATTTTTGTACTGCCCAAATCACTTGCACTATTACCTCCAATGATCAAAGTTATCATCACCTGTATTTTCTTTCATGATTTTCAATTTATGTCAACTGGTATATCATCTAATTATCATCACACAGAGTGCTTACTGTTATTAACGTCATTCTCGACTAATCCTCGATATAAAATCATTGGCACTCTTGGTATTATATTACTAGCTTCATTAATGAATCATCTCATCAAGCTCATTAGAACTCATGTTTACCTGTACCTTCTATAATACTCATGTTTCTTTACTCTCATGGCATGTATATGGTTCTACATCTTGATTGATGTATAGGTATTTCTCTTTAACCTTTTACAGCCTGTTACACTAATCTATGATACGCCTCACCATTTTCATTACCAATTCCGGTATTTCTCTACTCATGACACCTTATTAACTCTTTATGCATATATATTTCCTTACCATTAACATTCCCGATATCAATTATCAAATTTGAACATCCTGCTCCACTAATCATTAACACCATTCCTGGATACTTAATTGTTCACATAGATCATCCAATTACATAATCATGATTATCCAGGACGGGTATATTGGCTCTGATACTAACTCTGGGAACTATCACTGATACTCTATACTCTCCTTCTACTTATAGTACTATAATGACACTTATCCTAGAACCATTGTTGTAAGGTATTATGCTATGGGTTAACTCTAGATTAAGGCCTACTGCTCACATGTCCAACTAGGAAACACTTACAACTCATTAGCAATACCCCGTCAATATTAATACTCAGAACACAGACATAATTACAAGTCATTAATTATCATACTTAACAAGGAATCCTCAAAGAATAGGAGCTTTAAAGAAACTGGGTTGAGGATAAGGTATTTCTACTACTAGCAACAAAAGAAACGATAAAAAAATCCTGTAAAACAGAAATAGATAAGTGTAGAGATGATACCTAAAGAACAATTTTTTTTTTTTTAAGACACAACCTGATAATCATACACGTCGGTCAGAAATTATGACGCTGAGAATCCTCGCCATGCCAGTAAGCATAGGTGCGGTAAACGACAGGTTCCGTAACTAAAGTACGCAACCCTATAATCATGACATCTAGAATTTTTGCCACGCCAACCGATACAGCTGCGATAAACTCTAGGTTCCATAACCAAAGCAAAAGTTTCACCTTCCGTACTGTTCTCATCAATATATGTCATCAGATGATATCGTAAAATTAGTCCGTAAAATTTATCTCGGCATAAAATCAAACTCTACAATGAAACCAAGATCCTAATTTAATAATTGATCAACAAAAATCAAATTCAACATCAATGAGTGAGGACGAACGGAAATAAGGCGAAGGATTTAAAATTTAAAATTATAATAAGATTCTAAAGGGGTCATCCCAGGAATCTCTCAAGAATTTGTGATTGAGTATTCTCTCTTATCCTAGTATCCTATGTCCTATATTCTATAGCAGGCACGCAGTAGTACAACTATAAAGTCGCACTATCACGACATCGCACAACTTGCGAAGTCTGACCTGCATGGGTCACCACTAAAAATGTGTCACGACCCGCACCCGGTTTAGGCGCACGAGTGCGCGGGTACGTCCAGCCTACGCCGCAACATCGGCGGTAGAACGCTGTCTAGGTCAAGTAACTATCTAATCCATCTCACAAGAATACCCAACTCCATAAGGAGACGTGGATATCATAAAATAATGTTGGATACTCAATCACATAAACTAAGCACGATGAGATATCAAGGTAAGCAAAGAAATAAAAGACAAGTCTAACGACAAAATAGTCATACCTGTAATCAGTAACATCCAATCCCCAAGGGTCAGAAACAAGTCCACTAAGGTCACAGTCTGGAAAATATTTTCCAGTCAGGAAGGAGCAAAGTACCTCTCTAAATAGCAGTTCTATATTAATGATATAAACTATGTAGCAGTTCTAGATGGAAATATACGAGATGCATGTATAGGAACGAGAAATGTACAAAAAGGAAATACTGGAAATACTGTAAGTAAATACAGGAAAAGAAATAATATTTCAACGAGCAAAAATCCTATGACTAAGTGTGTGAGTACTAGCTTTAACATGTGATCGGCTTAGGAACTTGATCAGGCTGGTTACATGTGATTAGCTATGATTCATGTAAGGTCAGGCTAACCGTTGGTTAGCTATGATGCATGTAGAGGTCAGGCTAATCACACGTAACAGCTATGAAGCATGTAAATGGTCAGGCCGCACCCGACGTGAGATGTGGGGTGAGCTATGATTCATGTAAAGTTGGGTATGATCACATATCTACACTAAAATACTCCCCACCCCCGACTGGTATAGTAGATCCAATCATGGTATGCTATGGCACGGGATTCCCTAGAGAGGTAGCAAATCTCCCCGGGTCTCTGTGTCTGTACATGCGCAAGATAACAAGGAACAAGTCTTGTACAAGCTACACCATGAATAAGGAATAAAATCTCATAACAAGATTCGTGTATACCAATCCGTGTAACCAACGTGTCAAGAGCATGGATATCTATACTAGATACAGTGAACATAGGAGATATCATAAATTAGAAACTAATCAGAGAATGTACTCGCCTTGGGTCCTTAGCTGGTAAAACCAATATCCTGTCCCAGGGTATCGTCTGGAGAATCCGATAGTCCTATAAACATATAATAAATAATACAATATTTGCATCAGATGCTACACTAACACAGAATCAAAATACACTGGCCTCAGGGCTACGCTAGGCATGGAACTTGGTCAACTTGGATCATCTAGTAGATATAAATATACATATCTTTAACTAGCATATATACTAAAATTATGTTTTTATTAAACATATAGCAAAATAAATATATATATTTATTTTTGTGTATTCACCAATTAATAATTACATACATATACTAAAAATGTTTGTATACGTATATACCAATTTTTATATATAGCAAATATATAATAAGTGTATACAAAATGTATATATATATACATATATACACAAATTAATTTAAATACATACATATACATACCTGTATACCAATCATGTTAATATATACGTATACATTTAAATATTAATTAAATACCTAATTGCATACAAATAAATACATAAGTACTAATACATTAATTTAATTTACACTAATAATATAGTGTTCATTTTATAAAATACAATTTTATGGAAATACCAGTATACATATATGTATACTAATTTTATTAAATATATACATATGCCTGTATATATATACTAATTTGAAAACACACTTATACATTTACACATATACCAAAATACGTTTATACATATATATACTAATAAAACATTTTCATATATCATATATATATATATATATATATATATATATATATATATATATATATATATATATATATATACATTAATACATACATATACTAATTTATATATATACTATGCTTATACATGTTTAATATTTAATTAAATAAATAATATACATGTACATATATTAAATTATACATTACTAATGTATTTTATATACTATACATATTCATGTATTAACATTAATTAAATAAATACTATTTATATACATATACGTATATACGTATGTATATAAATATAAATAGATATATATACAAGGAAAAAGGAAGAGGAAGAAGAGAAGAAAAAGCTTATAGAGGTGGTTCCAATGGTGGTGGTGGTGGAGCACAGCTGCCGGAGGGGAGCTTGGCCGGACTGTCGGGAGCTCGGCGAGGAGGGTGCAGGGAGTTCGTCGGGAAGTTGCGGGAAGAGGTGGAGCCGGGCTTGTGATGGTGGTGGTGACGGGATTGATGGTGGTGATGGTTCTGGGGGTAGCCGGCCGGCGCAGCAGCCGAGCAGCAGCGGCGGCCGTGCAGTAGCGGGGCTGACGGCAGGCCAGGGTCGGAGTACAGCCTGGCCGGACGGTGCAGGGAGGATCGGAGCAGTGGTGGGGATGCAGGGGACTGCTTGGGTCGAACTCCGGCGGCTCGGCCAGAGTGGTAACAGTGATGGTGGTGGTGAATGTCCCCCCCCCATTTTGTTTTAGTTTGAAAAAAACAAAGGGAAGAAGAAGGAGAAGAAGAAGAAGAAGAAGAAGGGAAGAAGAAAATAAAAAAAAGGAGAAAAGAGGAAGAAGAGGAATTTCATACGGTTGGGAGCTTGGGGCTAGTGTAGGTTTGGGGATTAGGTTTTCCTTGGGAAGAGGGAATGATGGGACATTAAATAGGATGAGGGTGTGGGGGAAATCAAGGGTGAGGATGCACCCATTTTTAAATGGGTGGTCCTGATTAAACATGAATGAATTTTTCATGTGGGGATGAGGGTGATGGCTTAGTTAAATAATAGGGCTCCTTCATTGTTTTTAAACAAATGAGGTGTTGACACCAAAAATATAAATTTGTAAATCAGCCCCCTTAAATTTGGGTTTTTGCACCGACGCATAAAATGACAAAAATTTGGCAGGCGATTCGGTGTCTGGCATTTTGTAGGGTGAGGGGGCGTTGTTTGTGTCGCACGGCTTAAATAGCAGGGCACTGGAATTAAATTAGGATTTTCGGAATTGGTTAAAATGGTATCCTCAATTTAATTAGGAATAAATACAAGCTGTGTTCAAAAATTAATTAGGAGTACATGGGGCCAAAATCAGGTCGGGTCATCAATAGCATTAATGGAGAAGACTCAGAACAGAATATTACCCGAATTTAGGTCATACGAAAAATAGGTCAAGATTGCCTCCAATTTCGATTGTAACGCACAACGATACAAAATAGGAATTTATTTAGAAATTAAATAAACGTCCGCGACGAATTTTGTGCGGCTAAAAAATAAGGTACAGAGAGCATAATTTTGGGTTGCAAAAATAGCAGAATGGAAGGCGGGCATGTCTAGGGCAAGGTTGTGAAATTTGTTGGAAGGCAAAAGCCAGGTAGCGCTCCAAATATCGAAGCAACGGCAGCGCGCAATAATTAAATAAATTACGGTAATTAAATACAACCTCCAATAAATTAATTTTAAAATAAAACAATTAAATACATAATCCCCATTATTCGATCAGGTGTTCGTCTAGTGGCCTCTAGGTCAAGTCTACCAGCTCAGATATTAAGAACACAATATATAATAATATATTTAATTACACATCTCACGAAATTATTTAAATTAAAAACACCTATCGAGAAATCATCTAATATAAATACCATAATATTAATAATACATAAAAAGTCGGAAATACCCCTATTTTTAGAATATGGTAGTGACAAGAAGGAGGAAGCAAGGATCTACAAAGAGGAGCAAAGATCTACAAGTTGGAGGCCAATTTTATAATATTTGGAGGTTTCATTGGGAATCTATGTCCCAATAGATATAATTTAGTTTTCCCCTTAATTTAGGTTCTAAATATGAGATTTAACCATAAGAAATCAACCCATATGCATAGGCTACCCATAGGATTTGGTTTTGTGTCCATAGGAGGCCTATTGAGAAAGTTATGGTTCTTTTTTTGTCAATTTTGGGGGAATTCTGAGATTGACATTTATTGTATGTGTCAATTGGTCCTGTAGATCAATTAGGCATGTGCTTGTATGTTTGGGGCTAGTGTCGTGTCCATAATT